>KE525231.1:1867602-1891237 GCA_000441895.2 Anopheles sinensis | reverse complement strand
TACGTAGCTAGATCTACTCAAGATCTTTCGATTGGTATGCTATTTGCCTCGATCGGACTCACACAGCCTGAGAAATAAATTGTACAGGGTACATTTTTCTGTTGCCAGCATGGATTTTTTCCCATATTTTTTAATAGCGTCCAAACGGCTTACATTAGAGCCGTGAATCTTTTTACGTAGCTAGATCTACTCGAGATCTTTCGATTGGTGTACTGTTTTCCCCGATCGGACTCATACAGCCCGAGATATAAATTGTACAAGGTACATTACCCTGTTGCCGGCATGGGTTTTTCTCCATTTTTTGTCCCATCTTTTTTTGATAGCGTCCAAACGGCTTACATTAGAGCCGTGAAACTTTCTACGTAGCAAATCTACTAATCTTTCGATTCGTTTGCTATTTTCCCCGATCGGACTCATACAGCCCAAGATTTTATTTATCTTTTCTCTGTTTTCCCACTCCATTCGGGCATCGTCAGTGCACGGTTTGAGTTTTCTTCAGGACCTGGCTGTCCTGGAACAAAAATGTCATTGAAAAACCCAAATCCACCAGCTCATATGCAGTGAGTGGAAAAGTCAGTGTCAGTGTCGCCACCGTAAAAGGACACACAGGACACCTACGGGTGGGTAGGTGCACAAAATGTATGTGCCATTCGGTTATCGAATTTGGATAGCAGATTGATCGGGGAGAATGTTTTTGTTTCGCAGGGTCTATGCAGTTTTCCACCAGCTGACTGCGAGTAGAGTAATATGGAAAGCCAAAAACAAACATGGCATTGTAGCACGCAGAATCTACCAAGCCTATTTTCACCAAACTTGGCTGGAAAGTAACTAATTTTCCAAGAGTGAGAGGTTCAAGCTTCTTTTATGGATGTCTCCTTACCTAACTATCCGTCCCTTATCTCCCTACAATTATAAATTTAGCTAGACATCGATAATGTGTTGGTGTAAATCTGCTTAATTTACTTTTGAAAAAATATACAAATTGAATGCATAAAGTAGGTTGCTAAAAATTTCATGATTAAATATTGAAAGTCTATGCAGTCGTTAAGCACATAAAAAAGAATGGATTGCAAATAATTGGTAGGGAAACAAGCAATTCACAATTCCTACAATTAAATTAACACCATTTTCCTGGTTCAACTGGGTTTCCAGCATAGTTTTCCTTATGTTTGCTTCAATTGGGTAATTTGGCTGACTTAGAGGGAAGAACAGTTAGACGACTAAAAACATTTTTTTTTATGTTTTGCTGTCGTTTTAAGTTGGTTTTGACCAAATGCATTTTTGTTAATTTCAATATTTCTTTTTCATTTCCATATTTTTAAGAGTCTAGGTATATACCACTTGGCACGGGCCATAACAAGCCGAATGGTAGGACTCTAGATACTCAATGAAAACACTCTATCACCAGAAAAAAATCTGAATTCTTTCCAGATAAAATCGGGTAAATCAGCCGATAATAAATATAATAAATAATAAATAAAATAAAATTATACAAATTATGTAGTCTTTGATAGGTATCGTGAGAAATACGTTAGTTTTTGATGTTAATTGATTCTTGATAATTCTTGATGTTAATTTTCCTCAATGATCAATCTTTATTCTTTTCTCGTTTACACCAATCGGTTCTGCTTGTTAGCCGAACAATATCGTATTGAGACATCAAACTGAAAACCAGCGATTAACCTTTTACGACCCGACCGTCTCGTTTTACCCGGAGACCGTTTTGGCTGATAAAATATTCGCTGACAGCTACTGCCACCGGTGTTGGCTTCGGCCACTAATAGCCTTTCAGGGTTAGTTTTTTTTCTTTCGGTGTTTTCAAAACGACACACAAATTCGTCACAGAGAACAACTCCGCCTCCCAGGCAGCATACTTCTCGTGGCGCCCGCCCCGAGGGCCTCCCGCTTTTGATTGATTGTGCCCAATGTGGCGATACATCATCATAATTCAGCTGTGTAAATTGGGTGAAGATCAACTGAACGATCTCCTGCCCGCGTTCCATGCGAGTGGCGAACCTTTTTTCCATGCCGTTTGCGAATCTGAGGTGGGTGAAAACAAAAACAAACAATGCAAATCAAGCAGGGAAAGGGAAACCGGATTGAAACAAAAAAGCCAGCGTCCAATGGGGGAAAAGGAAAGTGGAAAAACCAAAAAAACATCGGGAGGATGGACCACGGCATCGCAGTAGGTGAAGGGCGCGTGCGACCCAAAACCGAAAGAATGGACGACACGATAGCAACGTGGAGGGGACGGACGGCAAACGGAGGCGCAAAAACAAAACCAGATACACCGATGCAAAACATAATAAAAAAAAACACTCTTAACAATGACGCCAAATGGCTCAACATAAGCCGCGAGCCACTTGAACATTATGTAAGTCCAATCGATCCGGGGCGCTTAGTGGACGAAAGGTGATGGAAGGAGACGCTCCGGGGGCGGCATAAGGTGGGAAAATCAGACGACAGGACAGTCCCAGCTTGGATCAATGTTTAGAGCACCCGAATGAATGGGTATGGAAGATTTTGATACGCAGACAAACGGTTCGAAGGGACAGAGTTATAAATAAAACCTTATGGATTAATTGACAAGAAGCGATTTTAATTAGGACCGATTATTGGTGTCTCAAAATTGGAAGGTGACGTTAGCCAACCGGCTAATAAACGAACCTGTAAATGATCCATGACCACTCGTCTAGGGGCCATCTTGACCAAGTTACCGTTGGTATCGCGCCATTCATTGGTCAAACCAGTTGCATTGCAACGACCCGACCAATTGCACTCGAGCGCACGAGATGGGATTCTTCACCGTTTATGACACCATTGGCTGGGAAAGCTGGCGAAAACCCCTCGGTGGCCAGTTTGCTGTAACCCTTCCGCAGGTCCCCGCGAAGCTTTTGGGTCAACGAGGTGTAAGGAGCCTGCGTAAGTAGTGCCAAAGACAACTTTGGTCCGGGAAGGGACGGACGGTTATTATTTATCTGTGAAAAACCACCCCGAACGTTTGCGAACGAGTGTTTAATGTGTTTATTTCTATTTCGGTTCGTTAGATAATCGCTAGGGGTTGGTGGGCCCGGTTTGCCCGGTTGCCAAAATGATGCAGGTCACACCCGAGTGTTGACCGGTTTGTAGCCAGTCGCCAACGCCGATCGGTGTTGGTAATCCCGTGGATTTAATGGGACAATGTCCGTGTGTCGCGAATGAAACAATAGAACCTGAAGCGGCTTTTGTTGTAAAACGTGGCGAAAGTCGGTGACGTCGAGACTGCTGTTGTAACATTGATCCAAATCATGTCCATTTTATTGAACGAAACGGGTCAGGGACGTGTCTTTGAAATTTTTATCGACTTTTTTGAATATCTCGCCCAAGTAGTGTGAATCATGCATTGCCATAAAATAACATGAACTTTCTTCACATTATTAATTAAAACCCCTATTGATCATCATTTTTTGAAAAAAGTGGTTCAAGTTTTATCTATTTTCATAATTTTTCTAACAGTTTATCAAAATTAAAATGAATTAGCTTTTGGTAAAAGCTATTCGGGAAATGGATCGTACAAAAATCTAAAGAATTGTATTAATATGAGGCCAATACAGTCTACTCTCGCTAATTCAAACTTTTGATAATTCGAAACTCTCGATGATTCGAAGTAAATCAGTAGTCCCTTGGAAAACTCTCTCTATTTCGAATAAAACCAATACGATTTGGTACACTCGGTAATTCGAAGTTCTACCCACTCAACTCGCAACAATTCGAAGTGCTGAGCAAGTTAAAGTCAGGTGTCAGCAATGACGTTGTTTTTCAATCGATATTTACTATTGAAAATGTAATAGACGAAGTGAACCTCAGTGCTTTGAAACAAAAAAAAAAACAGATTATTTTGTTTAAAAAAAATTTAATCGAAATTTTTGTCACTTTTTACATAAATAACAATTTATTTGTGTACATATTTGCCTAAAATATAGAACAATGTGCATAAGACGTGTTTTATCAATTGTATTTCCTACCACTCTTGATATTTCGAACTCTCGATAAATCGAACTTTTTTCTGGGTCCCTCCAACTTCGAATTATCGAGAGTCGACTGTATTTTAGAATCTCTAAATCTGATAGTAAGACTCGTTGCTCATATGAGTCCAGCTATCCAGCACGTATACAGCATGTCAATTTATCCAAAATAACGATTTATTAACATTTTTGAAACTTTACATTTGAGATACCTAGTATATAAACTCGTTCGTTATTCAGCTGGGTTTAAAAACTCTGGCATCAAGATTGCAATCATTTTTGTTATCAAAGTTGTTGTTTTGTTTAGAGACAGATATAAGAAAGCAGATCTATCATAAATCATTTACTCAATACCTCATAATTCAACCATCTGCCAATGACCAACCGGGAATGTCCATTCGTCGCCTGTCTTATCGTTATGCTTCATTCAAAACCAACTCTCACGGTAAATCATTTCACCGGGCGGGAATGGAAGATTTCGCAACCCTTTTTGTCCAAGGCTGTCGGGCACAAAAGGCCGATCCAACCGGGAGAACACGCCGTTCGGAATGGACAAACACCTTGCGTCCCATCGAAGCGCCGGATCGATCCGCTGTCGAGATTACGGACGAGGACATTGTACAAACGAAACGGGTGCGCAGATGTGCCTGGAATTGCGCCGCTCACAATCAGCGATCGGTCCCGACGGTTTCGTTTTCCCAATTTTCCACCACTCCCAAACCCGGGAGGGTTATCCGTGTTGCCAACCATGATCCAGTCGGTCAGTATGTTATGTAAATTAATTACTACAAACGCCACCTAACGCCACCCGCCAGCAATCGTCGACCCACAGCGCTGGCAAACAGCGTGCTGGAAAACCGGCATGTTTTGATGCGTTCGGCGTGCTGCATACGAAATGCCGGCCCGGCAGGGGATGGACGGTAAGGATGGGCGTTAAGTTCAAACCGTACGTAGGCTAGAGGTGACACATTCTGGTTGCTGGTGCAACATTTGTAGACGCGCCCGGTTCGCGTTGCACTTCCTTCGCTCCCGGTGGCCTGCTGGGGGATCTGCGCAGTACGATGTACTTGCGTTGTCCGTTTGATTGGACCGGTGCACGCGGTGGGTAATGAAAATAAAATTATAAATGCATTTTCTCAACACCCTGCCCAGCTGCATGCAATCACATCGAGAGGAACGAAAAAGGTGTCCTACAAGGAGGTCTGGTTGATGCCGACGATAGATCCATCATGCAGACGTTCCACCCATTTATCAACGACGATGATGCTGGACGCTGGAGGGAAAATTGAAACAAATTAACGAAGCGATTTACCGAAGGAGTACTGGAGAGTTTATTGAGCGGATTTTAATCATTCAATTTAAAATTTTCCTACTGCAGAATATTGTTTTGGACCAAATATTGCTAATGGATAATGGGAATTCCCCCAGAAAACGTGTAGATCCACGTGCTCACTGGTGACTGCGCGTCGTTTTCGCGGGTTCGTCGCTTGCCGTTGCGCACGACTTTATTGTCGTTTCGCTTTGGAAGCCGCAGTTTCGATGCCGTTCGGTGCGCGATCGCAACGGTTTGCAATACGCTTTCGGTGCTATCTCGCACGATCTCCGATAAGCGTCATTAAATGCCATTGTCCACGACGCGCATTGCGTTAAGTTCAGGCGACGTTTGGCGCATACGCCATGGGCGGAGATGCGAGACACCGTTTTCACACGCCCGGTATTTCGTCATTTCGTTCACACCTACGTCTGAACCCTGTCCCGTGACCGGGTTGACACCATTTTGCACGGGAGGCACTGTTTGTGTTAGTGTTAGACCTGCGAAATTGTTTCAATTACTTTCAATTGGGCGGATTTTTGCATTTTTCGGTGATCCAGCTCGTTGCGTTGAGGTATATTTTCCTGCTTCTTTGCTCCTTCAAATGGTCTGTAACTGTGGTCTATTTAACTGAGCCGTCATCACGATGTTTATGCGTAGTGAGCGAGGGTTTTGAAACACACGCGTTGCACACGCTATTTAAATACGCGTCCTTAAGAGATCGACGGTGCCATTTCAGTTAATTTACGCGAAATAATTCATCCCATATAGCACCTTCGAATTACCTCGTTTGCGGGTCCGCTCACCGAGCGATCGCACGACAAACCAATTACGTGAAAAGACACGCGTTTATACCTATGTTGGCTTCGTTAACGATCCGTGGAACCGAAATGCTACCGGTTTTTCGGAATTATCTCGCTCTATAAAGTATAACGGGTGTGTTGTGTTCCTCAGAAACCCATGTTGTAATTTGCAACATGCATAGTAATATTAATTCGAGTGAGGGAGCGAGGGTTGAGCAAAAGTTTTAGCTATGGAAAATTTTAAAAAGAAAATAAGGACACATTACAGACAACAGCTTAAATTCATTGAAAAACACAATCGTTAAATAAAGGGAAGTGGAATAGAACTAAGAGTTTTTAATTTGTTTTATTGTCAATTATAATTTCTACGGAATATCTTATCTACCTTTTGAGCTACTCCTTTTTGAGATGAAAATAGTTCAAGATGTGTTTTAAATTATAGCTACATTTAATATATAATTTATTTATTAAACACCTCCACCGTGGAATGTCTTTTGAAGAGTGTCAAAATTCCCTAACTTTAAATTAGCTTTATAATTACTTATCGTCAATATTCTTACAACTGATAATATTTTCCATTTAAAAAAAAACATCAAATCCTCATAAAAAGATCAAGAATTTATTCAAAGTCGAAAAACCAAAAATCAAGAAGAACGTGTCAATGAGTAAAATAATTAATCATAGAAAATCTATAGATTTAACTGTAATTGAAACAACTCAATATATTTTTAGCTCGTGTAAATGGTAATTAAAATCGAGGAATAAACTACTATTAGAAAATTGGAAAATTATTTTGGCATCACACGAGTTTGAAAAAGATCTTCTTTTGCTGAAATTTCCCTTCCAAGTGAAGGATACCACTTACGGCCGCGAAGATGATGGGAACAAGCGTTTACCTTTTTCCCAAACGCCTGTCATCGTGGCTCAAAAACGGTGCTCACCATTACTTTTATTGCCGTGATTAACCCGCGCTTGAAGGAGACATTTTGTGGCAAGCGCACGCGCAGCAGCAGCTGAAAATCAACGCAAACAACAAACATAGCAAATTGTAATGTCGGTACATAAATTTAACCCAGTTTCGAAGCCGGCTAACAAACAGAGGTCGGGCTGCATATTTTCGTGTTCACTCTCGTTTTCCGACCCGTTTCGCTGTTACGTCTAATGATTTCACTACCCTCCCTCTTCATGATCTCCGTGGTGCCCCCTTTCCGCAAACCCCCGCTTGCGCTGGTCAATGGTACAGGGTTTCCGACGGATGTAAATTATATGTTTTCCGCCCGACAGTACGACGACGACGATGAGCGAGGGCGCAATGCGAAGGGAAGTTTGTACCTTGCGCCACCGGCGGCTGGCTGCGTGTGAGATCTCCGTGCTGGGCGCCCCGGTGGCCTTGACAAACGCCACGCATTGACCTAGAGAAGTTATGACCAATTATTTCAACTGCAGAAATAATGTGAGCGGCATTCCCACTCTCTGCGCCAGCCGTGGCTGCGAATGGTGGATGAGGGGCTTTTATTTCTGTGAGGTTGGAGGGGTTTATGATCGTAAGGCTTTTCCGGTTTGAAGGTGGAAAATCAACATGTAAATCCTCCTTTTGATGTTAATGTTAAAATGATAAATTTCCAATTCAAACCATCTAGTCTTTTAAACGGTTTTTCTCATGGCTTTTAAAATTTCCCTTTCATCGGTCTTTTAATTTCGGAAATGGACAGAATGAGAACATAAAATTGAAATGTGTGTAACTGGGCTGTAATAGCTCAATTTATGTTGCCCATGGGAACCGACCGCCGTTGCGGAAATAGGAAAATTCTACCGGAAACCGGCAGCAACACTAAAAGCATTTTCCACTTATAGCCGCGGAAGAGCGTTTGATTCTCCGGTCGGAGGCTGGCGGAAGGCTGGTGGCTTTCCAAACCTGCAACCGAAGGTCGCATCAGGCCGAGCATATGAGGCGCACGAAAACAAAGAAACGTCGTACGTCACGCGCCGATCGGTCGATGAGTTTCGTGTGTTCATTACGGCATCTCGACCCAGGCCGCAAGTTGTTGGAAGCCGTGCCCGAGAGGAGATGCAGATGCAGATGACCGGACCCGGTCCGATGGAACTGAATGGTTCCATTTCGGGTCGGTGCATGCGATTCGTTCTCGCGACGGCACGGCAAGAAGAAGGATGGGTCAGCCCGCCGGCGATCATTAGATCACGCGATGATGTAAGGCTACCCTAATGAAGGTCTGATCTTTCGCCGAGGAATTCTGAATGGAACGGCATGATTGATAGTGGCCGATTTACTAACAAGTGTTCGGACTGCGGGTGCCGCTGGGAGGTCGGACTAATCGAAACGTGCTCGACACTTCTGGCGCTCTTTACGCAATCCGAAACCCGCTGACACAGACTCTGAGTGCTTCTTGGAAGTTTCTACGTTGTTTCTTTTGTTCCTTTTTTCACGCGCTTAAGAGTTATACAAAAAGTAATTAGAGCACGTCTCCAGTAAACGTCATTATGTGTTGTAACATTACTATCAAACATGATTCTTACGAATGCTTTGGTTAAGTCTCGTTGTCTTTTCTAGTAGTATAATATCTTTTTATACGTCTGGTTTTCTATTTTTCATACTATTTTTAAATTGATTTAAAACGAATCAATAATGAGCTCACTCTAGCAAATTTCAGAAATGAAAATATCATTCTATCAGCACAGAAGAATTTTATAATTACTAGAAGAAGCTTGTCTTTCAGCTCCTCACAGAGTTTGTTGTTTAGAACCATTTCCCTTCAAACTGTAAGCCTCTCATCTTCATGGAAACAATGGCAAATTCTAAATTGTTATTTTCCAGTTTATCCAAATCCAATTTTTAAAAATTTATTCTATTCACTAAACTTCCGTAACAGAGGTTAACAACTCGTTTATTTCATAGGTGAACGAATTAGCAACAGTTACCGTAGCTGTTATAATACTCGTTGTGTAGGTTGGCTAGTAGAAGTGAGAGCTGCGACCACTAAAAGCAATTCAACTTCTGGAACTATTAAATAAATCAGGATAAAAAGATTTTCTATTTTATCTGAAGCGTAGAAAGAATTTATTTCAGGTATTTGTCTTTGGCAGATAATTTTTGCCTTAATTTTATGATTCACATCAGAATCAAAGTAAACTAATTGTAAGTTAAATGGCACGTAACATACATAAAAACCATCTTAAATCTGTGATTTTGAAGTTATTAAAAGCTTCTTTTGAACGCACATCCCCACATATTCTGCGCTCCATTAAATTTATATCGAAAAAACTTTCGCAGAAATCATAATGCCCGAAAGGGCCTGAACTTGACCATTTCTTGCCCATCATGCCGTCGCGGTCAGTCCGGTGATGAAAAGCCATCAAAATAAATTAACCATTCACGCGCCTTTCCAAAGCCAATTGGGGCATTGTTCTCTATCCACTCCCTCTGGTTGGGGCCTCCTAATAAGCCTTCCCCAGCGAGCGACAACGGATGCGCCACCGAGACCTTCCCCACAGGCGCCACAAAAGGGGGCCGTTTAATTTTTCATCTCCCAGGCGCAAGGCGAGCCCCGGTCGGGCCCCGTGTGGCCTCCATCTCTCGGCTGCAGTGCGAAGGTCTCCCTCGAATAAGGCTTCGCTTGGTTTTATTTTTCGTTTTTAAAGATTTGATTGAAGCGAAGGAACGCAAAGGAAAACGGTCTCAAAATCGATCGATTGATCTTGTCCCATTTTTGGAAGCGACCGGAGATCCATCCGTTGCACCCGGTCACGGTGTGTTGTGCGGAGCTGGATGCAGTTTCTAGGTGTTGCGAGCGAACCTCGGCCCGGTCCAACGTCTTGCGCGATCGTAGTGCATACAGAATGGCATTTATGAATGACCCTAATGCGGGAAGGGGAAAAAAGGACCGAAGACATTCGTTAGTCGTGCTGCAAACCACGCTACTGCCTTCCTTTCGCTTAGGCCCGAAATGTTGGATGCTGCTGGGTGGTTGGTGAAGCGTAAAAATTGCTCAAGTTATCATAAAAACGGCTTCAGGCCTACCTCCGGCGCCCGATTCCAGTCCCGAAGCGCCTGCCACGCGTATGGTGCAATGTCTGTGTGCGCCGGAAAAATTAGTTCGTACGAGCTGTGTACGATCGCAGCTACATTAGCATCACCGGCAGCGGCATGCGTGGTCTCAGTGCTCAGCCTTCACGGTTTTCGGTCGGAAAGATGGACGGTATTTGCCGACGTTTAATTTGGCCCCCATTTGCTGCCAATTGCGCAAGCGCATCTGCATCGGATTCTACCTTTGGCACAACCGAACGTGCCGTTCGTGTAAACGTTTGCATCAGCATCAGCTTCGATCTCCTGGTGCCTTGCTTGTACCGTGTTGGCAAAGGGAACATATTTTTGATAACCTGCCTTACGCAACGCGTGCGAGAGTTACAATAAAAGTTTCATTTGTACCCACGGGCAGACCTCGGGAAACGCTGGTCCAGAACTGGCCCAGAGCGGGACCGTAAACGAAGCTGGATTGCGATCGGATAACGCTGGTTATATAAAATGCGACCAGGGGAATCAGGGCACACACCTCTTTTGGTGCAATTTGGATCATTTTGGGGGAGATAAGAAATAAAGCCGGTTTGTTTTTATTGGCATTTGGTATTTTTTAAACTTGTCAAAATATGGATACACATTGGAAACATAGTTTGTAATTATGGAATTTAAAAATCTTTTTTGCAACGAAGAAAACGGGAAGAATAAAATATTATTTCATTAATAATGTGGTTATCAACTATGACACAATACGAAAGGATGATTTTAAATTTTATTTTATTTGTGAAAATACAGATTAATACAAATTACAATTTGATACAAAAAACGTAAATTAAAGGCCTTATGGAAAAAAATAAGGCTTAAACAATCTTGTTTTTGTTTTCTTGGGATCATTCTTTTTTATTAGAACATTAATACAGTTACTGAAACAAAACTACATTTCAGATGCATGTTGGATTCTATCTACAGAAAAAACCATCCATAACAAAGTAAAACGAATCAGGAATAAAATTGATGGGAAATTAGACTGAGTAACTTAAAAGTTTTAAATTATAAATAAATTTATGTAAAATTAATGAAAACTTTGTAAATGTTTCCGTTGGGTTTAAGGTCACCGTATTTTGTCTGTAGAATATTTTCATTTGATAGAAAACAAAGCTTAGACAACCATTTTTAATTTAATTTTTCTCCCTAGTTAAATTCATTTTTTTCTGTATTTAATGTCTCTGATTGATTTCTGAGTAAGAACACTTTATTTGCCATTAGGAATAAATAGTATTATATTTTCAATTCTATTAATCTTAACTCTAGAATCCTAAGCCTGACGGACATCCAAAGTTAAACAAACAAATAGATGAATAAATGAAAACAAAAACATGCGCTAACATAGCTTTTCTCGATGAGGAACCACTTATCTAAGCCTATGACAACACATCCTGTTCAGCGCTTATTTGTATGATTTTTAAATTCTTTCTGTTAAGGCATCCAAATGGCCATTTCCAATCGCGCAGTTTCCGGTGCCGAAGGACAACCCTTATCGGATTTGCACGGCGTAAAGATGAGGCCGGCGTAAGGTAATGGACCGGTTGAGCAACCGCATGCCGCTTATCTCGATCATATCAATCTTCAGCGTGCCGTTCAACTTCGGTAAACTGAAAGCCATCAAGCCACCGGTAAGGTCATGGCGGGAAAATGTCTACATTGTCGTTTCGCTCAATGTCTTCATCGTTGTGAGAGATGTGGAAGATTTGTTCAACGTTTCTTCATTGTACGAGAAAAAAAAACGAAGGGCAGCACCGAGGCGACGGCGTGTGACAATAAGTGTATCAAAACGGTCGGCCAGTCGGTTCCCACCGGATTGCGCAGCCATGCTAAACGATTTACTTTTGCGGGGTGAGATTTAATTGGGCGTTTAATAAAATACACTGCAAAATGGCTTATTGTTTTTCCCTCCATTGAAATCGTGGTGATTCAAAACAAAACGAAAACCATGGATGTGGTTTAAATGTGGCTCGAACCGCTCGATCGAAAACCGTTACCGGGCGGGTTGTAATTAATTTCGAACGTTAATCTGGACGGTAAAATTTGAATTTACACGCTCGGTTGATGCGGTGAGTGGCAGCTTGGTTTAGCTTGAGATGATGTTCGCACCCATGCACTTTTCATCGGACACAGTTCGCAAACCACCTTGTAAATGTGAACTTTGAGTAGCAAGCTGATTAAAAATGTTGTTGCTTGTTTCTTTACTCCTTCACTTTCCTTTCCTTTACCGTTGTTGACAAGACGTTAGCATCGTTTTCAAGCATGTTGCTCTCGAAGAACTCGTTTTGTGATTCACCCTCTGGT
Organism: Anopheles sinensis; assembly: GCA_000441895.2. Lineage (NCBI taxonomy): Eukaryota > Metazoa > Arthropoda > Insecta > Diptera > Culicidae > Anopheles > Anopheles sinensis. The sequence continues at coordinate 1,878,739 of KE525231.1, read as the reverse complement.
CAGCCTGATTTCGGTTTGGGAACTGCATTTTTACGTAAGCAAGGGGATCGTTTTGTTACCGCCCTTGTCGAACGTGTCAAAATTTCGTTCAGGGGATTATCGGTGGACACAAATCAAGTTATCAATCCGAGCCGAAACCCTCACGTCGAAGACGGATTTTTATTGAACCAGTTTGTATCAAAATTATACCTTATTCAATGATGCATTTTAGTTTTACACCCAACGCCTTCGCATTATTCTACTGATAACATAGTCATATTTCACTGCAGAAATTTGAAGATTTATGACACAACTTTTATTAGAATGAAACTTAGATACAAACGAGTGAATTGTCAATATTTTCTTGAATAACCTATACAATCTTCCTATCGACGTTTAAGATTAATCCTACGAAAATCCTAAACTTTGTATACAAAGCACACGCGACGGACGACCTTACTATGTTATCCGTTTGGAAAACCTTATTCGACTGACCAGGTGCCGGTTTTCGTACAGCGCGAACACGCGGAACCAGAACCTGTTATGGTCCATCGAATATACGCTGGGAAAGGAGAATCGTAGTGTCATAAAAAACCCTCCAAACATCCACACAAACACACACAAGTAGCACACTTGGATCAGGGGATGAAAAGAAGAGTGAAAATTCCAACTACTGTCGGTGGGATGGTTTTGCATTTTGCACCACTGGTGGCGCCTCTTTGCCATTCATCAACCCTCGTTCTCCTTTACATTACCTCTCCACCACAATTCAGGTTGAAAGTGAAAATGGGTAATGAAGTCCACAGAGCATGGTTTTATGTTGACAATCAGCTGTTTCCTCGCGGGACCTGAAGGATGAGATTTAGGTTCTTCAGGTCTCAACCCCTCCTAAACAATCTCATGCTTCAAAACGAACTGGTTTTCCGTATGTTAGTACACCAGGGTGTACTAAGAGAGTGAGAAAGAGAGAAGGTGTGAGACGTTAGGCGTCAGAAAGCGCGCGCCAAAATACTCAATAAACGAGGGGACAAACGATGCGTTGTTTGTGCTACTATTGCGTATCGGTGTGAGAAACAACAGAGCGATCTCTCTTCGCATAGCGACCACCACGACCACGAAGTTCTAGTGTGGCGCCTCCACCATCAGAGACGTCGTTGGAATAATTTGATGATCACTCGCTTGCGCTGCGCTGCGTTCGTTACCCACTCCTTGCCTTTTGAACTCGCTCCCCTCCCCGTTCCGGCGGGTGTCACACGAAGAGGCGGTGGAAAAATGCAGACCAATCGCCGGAGAGGCCGCTCCATCCATCTGGTGGAAAACGGGGGGAGCCTTTGGTTTTACGTTTTTGGAGGGTGCCCGAACCGAATTTGGACCCTGGTATAAATATGGCCGGTCGGTTTTGGGAAGTCATCAGTCGGTCCTCGCACCATCAGCCTACCAGTTTTACGCCTAAACAGTTGAAAATGAAGGTGTGTGTTTGGTTTTCCATTGAAAATATTAGTGGTTTTCTCACCTCTGAACCATTCGGTGTCATCCTTCACGAAGAGTGCGCTTAGTGGAAATCGATCTCGATCGAAAACAGTGACAAGTTGTTCATTAATCGTTTCCCTCATGTGTGATCTCTTTCTCTTCTCATCCTCTATCCGCAATCCTAGGGATTCGTAGTGTTTGCGATGGTGCTCGCCCTGGCGGCCAGCAGTCCGTTGGAGAAGAACGATAAGGAAGCGTCGGCGGCGGCTCCAGCGGCCAGCGAGAGTGAGAAGAAGCAGGAAAAGCGTGGCCTGTTTGATCTCGGCTACGGCTACGAGTCGCACGGTTGGGATTCGCCCAAGCTCTCGCACGGCTGGGACTCGCCCAAGCTGTCGCACGGTTGGGAGGAACCGCATCACACCGTGCACGTGAAGAAGGTGCACGTCCCGTACCCGGTTGAGGTGGAGAAGCATGTGGCCGTCCCGGTGAAGGTTCCGTACCCCGTCACCGTCGAGAAGCACGTCCCGGTCGTGGTGGAGAAGAAGGTCCCGGTCTACGTCGAGAAGCATGTCCCGGTGCATGTTGATCGTCCAGTGCCGTACCCGGTGAAGGTCCCGGTTAAGGTGGTCCACAAGGAGTACGTCGAGGTGCCGAAGCCGTACCCGGTGCACGTGGAGAAGCACGTCCCGGTGATCGTGAAGAAGCCGGTCTACGTCGAGAAGCACGTCCCGGTTGTCGTGAAGTCGCACGGTTGGGAACCTCATTCCCACTCGTACTCCGAGTTCCACTCGTGGTAAACTCCTGAAGAGTCGTTACAGTGGTGTAGGACCGGATAAGTCGTTGGGCGCCAGGATGGGCATACTCTCACTCTCCTTTCCCCCAAGGAGGATTCAACTTCCTGTCTGAAGGCGCAGCCGACTTAGCCGGCCCTCCACCCTTCCTATCATCTACAACACACGGGACGAAACCCGTGCATTGATGTATACTCTTACTATAAACCAGTACTCGATTCGATTGTGATCACTCGGTTTGGCAACACAAGTTCCTCAATCATTCTGATATCTCATCTTCGTCCAACGCCAATTTCCTTCACGACTATTATGTCCCTCGATCTCCTTTCGACACGAACTAGCTCCAGCCACACAGTCAACATGCTGACACTGCTCTCTGCTCCCTAAGACACTCACTCGAAGGCCAGACATCCTTCCGCGCCGCAAAACCGATCACCGCAATCCTGCTCATTTTTTCAACTTGTTGTCAAATGTAAATAAATTATTTTACACTACTTACACCACGCGTGTAAGTGGGCCTGTGTAAGAAACAGATGAAACATTACAAAGAATGTAACAAAACATAATAAAAACTATTAAAAAAATCTAAAACATACCGTTTTTTGTTTTTATTGCAACCGTATGCTACCGCATTAGATGAGCCGTTAAGCTAATGCAAATGACATCGTAAAGAAGCTGTTGCCCCTTCTTGTTGCCACTCGCCAACGTGTACTACTAGTCAAGGACAGGCGGTATTGAGTAAGCTACTCATTATGCTGCATTATGTTAATTATGTGCGCCTTCCACCATCTCCCACCCGATCATAACGGTGTCCCAGTTTTGGTGCACCCGAAACCGCAGCCTACCTCCTATTCGTCGTCGGTGACCCCTGACAATTGGCGTGCGAGTGGCTGAAGGGATAGGCACTCGAAGGGTACGCGAAATCGACAGCACAATGCCAAAGATGCCGGCCCGCGAGATGGCAGCTCATCATCTGGAGCATCTGATGGATGGTTTCCGATGCCGGTTTCGCTTCGATGCTGGACTGCTGCGTGTCGAGGTCAAGGTAGGGCATAGATGATGGATTTTTTGAAAGTGTACTGAGATGATCTCGCATGCATACATTATGCCAAGGGCTACCGGATGAGAGGGTGATCGGGTGATGGTTACCGTTGCAACTGATTTTGCTCTCAAGCGTTTTTTTATGGATCTGGTAAGGGTTTTTTTAAATTAATCATCTTTAAAAGTTTGGATCAGTCGGCTTCTTGTGTCGAGTAATCTGTGAGTAGAAATTGTTCTAGGATTTTAACGTCATTAAATACCTGTTTAACCATCGAAATTTACTTACTCTTTCGAAACAATCAATTTCCTGAAATCTCTACACTGAAGAAATATTACTTCGAATCTGATGTTTGTTTTACAGTAAGAACGATAAGAACCTGTGCCAAAGTAGTTTTATTCTACATAACATCTGTAGGATGAATTCAAAAATTATGGGGTTTGGTCGACGTTTTGAAATATAGTTTTTCAGAGTTAAACATTCAAATCCCTGTTTGTACGACGAATGATGTGCGCAGCTGTATCAATTGCCTACATTTAGGGGCAAATTTCAAATTGTTCTGCAAAATTCAAACTGTTTTGAAACAAATTGAAGAACTAATTTAATTATGTGCACAAATGATTCCATACTGCGACAAAACAATGAAATGGCACTTAATTCCTTCTAGATCTGGAGAGAACATATTACACATGCATCAAAGGGAAAGCACCGTTCCGGTAGATCACCGTTTCTTCGAGGGAAAATTCCACATTTCGTGTGAACGAATTTTCACAGATGCATACAATGCCCCTCTACAACAATAGGCGACTCAGCGGTTTTTTTTTCATTCATATGTTCCACGAATTTCTATGGGTAAGTATTAACCATTGGTTGAGTCACGTCCACAACTCTGTAGTAAAATTAGCATTATAATTATCATTAAACGGAATCTGCGTACGCTCTAATCATCGCAACTAAACGTTCTCTAATCGAGACGTGTTTATTTGTTTACTCTTAAATTATACTGATCGATAGGTCTGAAAATAGATAAATGGTTTATGGATCCGTTTGTTGGCGGTGGAACCGATTTATGGTGGCAGTAACGTGAGGTGATGTGTGATCTCTCGATGAAGATAATAGCGTGCAATTAATGCGATTATATGTTTCGCTCGGGTAGGCAGTATGGTTTTTAAATCGCTTGATGTTTGCTCATTAAGCGGGTAATTAAAATACAAGAATACGGAATGTATGAGATATCCGATTTTGATGGTTTCAAATGAAGTGTAAAACGGCAGATATGACTTTCGGTTGGAGTGATCTTACTGTGATTCGTTTTACTTCTCTTTGAAGTGATAAATAATACCGGAAGGTTGACGTTGCATAATAACAATGTTTTTCTTCAATTTCACGGAAGTAAATCACGGAAAACCACACCTTAACCGGCTACCAAGCATGAGGCAGCGTGGAAATGGGATGGAAATCCTTAAATATAAAACTAAAAGGGATAGGCAACTCTTATCAATTATTCATCGATCAATTTTTCCGAAGTGACCGGTCCTCTGGTGGAGGGTAAGGCTCGCAGCTTAGGAAGAGATTAAGGGTGCACATTATGCGGTTGCATATTATGCAGGTATGTGGACGTCAAACGATTAATATATCAGTGACAAAGTGCAGCTTCGAACCGGTTTGGAAGTTGAGTCTCGCGGTACCGTAATTAGAGCGACATTATGGAGTGTCGGTGGCGGTTCATCGCCGCAGAGGCATTTGGATACGGGATCCTCACCGGGATGCTTGACCCCCGAAGCACGATCACCTGCCAAAGCACGGGGTAAGCGGAAAAACGCACGTTTCCCTTTCCTCTGGAGGACTTGTGATATAAGCTGCACGAACACTCGGCCTCGGAGGGAAAAGGTAAGAGCGAACTGCTCGTGGCGCTTCCTTTGTCCGTTGCGTGCCGTAAGGTGCTGGACGGTGTTTTTTTTTTTCTTCAGTGCCGCATAACGATACCGCGACAGGGAGGCATTTTCTTTACCATTCCGATTTTCCCTCATTCCAATGGCCGACTACGACTGGCCCAGTTTGTACCCCTTTTTTCCATTCCGCCAGGACGAGAAGTCGTTGGTGAACAGCCCGGAATTAGCGCTCGTGTCCATATCACCCGTGGCAGCAGCATGATTTTGGATAATGGCTCAAAGGAAAATTCCGACGCCGCGAGGGCCACAAGGTAAAAGGCATCGAACTTTGGCAAAGGGGGCGTTTGCGCTTGAGTTGGTTGCGTTTGCCGTCAGGTTGGTCATTGCAAACTATGGATACTTAATTTGTTCAACAAATGTTTTATATGCCAACGAATAGTTTCAAAGGAGAAAGACAATTAGGGCGACGGGGGAAAATTTTGCGGTCTGATTGTGAGGTGAATAATTATTTAAAGTTTCACCAGAAAAAATGGAGACTATTTCTATTTTTGCTTTCTATATATTTTATATTTAAAAATATATTTTATTTATTTCGGATTCAAAATTGGTGCCTTATATCATTACTTAGTCACAGTTACCATACGAAAAAAAGAATGCAACGTAAAAGTGCTAATAATTCTTTACTATAACAAAACACATCCTATCGGCCTGGTCATTTTTTAAGTCTATGATATGATATAAACATTATTTCTGCAGTTTATATTCGACACTTCGCGAGCATTCCTTGGTGTCTTTTTTTCAACTAATTTAAATGAGTGTTCAAAATGAAATTCTACGTAGCTTGGATAAACATACATTTAACTTCCTTCTCAGAAAAATCTACAAAAATTCTTGAAAAGACTAAAATGTAATCCACACACATTATTGAAAAGATTGAGTAAGACTCAGCTTCATCTTACAAGTAAGGGTCTATTCTACGCTATCATTTTTTTTAATATGAAAAACAGATAAAAATTAAATTTTAGAAAGATTGCTAGAAAACATTCGATGAAGCTTCAACTTCGTTTAAAACAAGAAAAGTTTCAATAGGTAAAATGGAAGTAAGTAGCGTTTGGTTGCAATCACTCCCTTTTTATACATGCGGTTTAAAATACACAATGGTTTTATAATTTAAATTTATGAAGAATAAACAACACAACTTCATACTTTGCAGTGATCATTTTCCAGAGGATCAAAAACCATTCGCTGGGTCAAAAGTGGTCAATCTGGGATGAAACATTCATCTGTGATGTAATGTGTTTTCCATTCGAATGTTCTCCCACGGAAAGTGCATCAAAATATTGATTTCGATTCGATCCATCAGTCGTTTCGTGTCGATAGTCCGTCCAAATCAAATTGATAGCAATTCCATTTTCCAACCCTTCCCGGTGTGTCTGGCTGTCTTATCAACTTCCCTTTCGCGCGTCCGAAAATGTGCAAACCACGAAAAGGGCCGCCGTATTTCCGCCTTGAAACAAAAAAAATCAATCCGTGCCGTTGCGTAATTCGGGGTGATTTTGTGTTCCTTTCGATACGTTCCAATTGCTCTTACTTTCCTGAACACCTACCCCGCCGGACTCCCCTTGTTTTCCCCCAAGAAGGGGTTGCGCCACGGTTCAACAAGTGGTTCAACAGTGGAGCACGCGTTTGGTGAATCCGTTCGAGGTCCGTCCGATATGGGCGAATATGCGAAACACTCGATCGATCGGGGCAGCAAACGCTATTTTCCTTCGCTCTGCCTCCGTCTTCGTGGCGTGTCTGTAACGCCAGGAGCGTCTTCCGTAGCATTCTTGCTTCCTTTGCCTCAAGGCGGGCCCCGTGGGGCTCGCGAACGCGATGCGTTTTGGAACTGCGTTTCCTGCAAACGCCATCAAACACAACAGCAATCAAAGGGTGTTTTTTGCTACCCAGCCTAACAGCAACAACAAAACACTACTGGCCGGAGGGTGGCAATTTTCCCCCTTTCGAGGCCCTTCGAAAGGGATGAGGACGTGCGGTCGGAAAATGTACATTGTTACGATGCGCGGGTGGTAGCCGAATAGGGGAGAAATGGCACACAAATAGTATAAAAGAAAGTAACTCCGATCGGCCAATAGACAGTGTGGAGTTTAGTATCGGTTCGAGCGGGTCCTATTGTCTCGACCGAACGCAAGGCTGTGGGCAGGGTTGTGCAGGTGTGCTGGTGTGACCGGGTGAAAGTGGCAAGTGGAAGTGAACGAACTCTGAACTCTGTGGTGAACGAAAAAGTTTGAAGAACGATTCATGAACTGATCTCCAGAGCAATATCTGATCGTGATTGGCGGCCATCTGACAGTAGTGATTTTTCCCGCTGGAATTCAACGAACCAGTGCCACGTAAAAGGGAACCAGCGAAACACAATGAATAAGTTTGTAAGTGCTTCAAGTGATGTGTTTGTGTATTGTTGTTCTATTAGTGAAATTGTATGACAGTTGGAAAAGCTCCCGTAGTAAACACTAGATGCCAAATACCGGTTATATTTGAACCACTTAAAATTTTCTTCATGGAATACTTTCAAAATGGTTGAATATGTTTTCAAAAAACGCCATTTGTTAGGATCAAAAAACGCTTCCTAAAATCACGTTTTGAGGTTTCGAGTTTCGAGAATCTACGGAATCATATCTGAATGCCTTGGAGTGGAAAATTTGAGCTTGAAATATGAAAATGTTTGTCATTACGTGTGTTTTTGTATTTGCTTCCAAGTAATTTTTCGTAGACTTCCATTTTCAAGAAAAATTCCCAACTCAATCGTTTTTCTTCACCCAGAGGTACCTGCGTGATTGAACGGTGTATCAAGACTAAAAAAAAATGTCTTATTCAACCAATGTAGCGGAATTTGGAGCAAGTGTGCCATCCTAGCAATTTGTACTGTAACTTACTAAAATCTGTTACTTAAACGCCAGCTTTATTTTAGTACATTTTCAAACGTATTTTTTCAAATGTTGTTGAGTTTCAAAAACATAATTGCAAAAAAACTATTCTAAAATTGTTGTAAAAATTTATGAAAATCATATACTTTTCTGTGCTTTGGGGCAAGACGGCCACCTAGCTTAATTTGAGGGTTTAATGAAAATCTAAGCATATGTGGTGCTTGTGTATATCAAGGGTAGTTAAATAGAGCATTGAAATACAATTTTAAGTCTCATAACGACCCAAATTTATAGTCTCATAATGTTGTCTCTTTGAGTTTTAGTAACTTGCCAAGCATTTTTACGATTTTCCACTGTGGCCGCTCGAAATTTTCTTTGGGATGAAATCCATTTTTTATTTACGCACCCTCCGTCACTATGAATTCAACATTGAGCTTTGGGCAGCTTCACTCTGAAGAATAAAAGCGGATACAGGGGTGGCACTCTTGCCCCAAAAGTTAACTTTTGTTAAAACTCAGATTTTTCCATTAAAAATTATAGACATTTTTGGCTGATGCCACGAACGCGAGAGTGACACATACTTTCCCGATTTTTAGTTTCAATGGGTTTTTACACTCCATTTTGATACGCAGCATAAAATACATGACAAAAATGTGTGAAGTGAACTAGTCTGCATGAAATTCGGTACACTATATCTAGTAAGAGGGATCAACTTATCGGTATACTACGGTACGGTGGTTATTTAATTACATTTTGACTGTAAAAAACCAGGTGGCTCACTCACACTAAATTCCGCTACTAAACAGCATCCGTTTGCAGATCTTCATAATCTTTTTAAATGACAAAGTTGTAGCGTTTTTTGTGGTCAAAATGGTCCATTTAATAAAAAAAAGAAATGCTTGTAGTGTTAAGTGTCACCCCGTAGTCGATTGTTTACTAATTTCGTACAACCATTCTCCCTCCTTCTTTCTCTCCCTCACTCTTTCTCTCTAATTTTGCCTCTGCTTACTTGGATCCCGTTTTACTCTGCCCGACCCTCGTAGGTGTTCGTGGTACTGTGCGCGCTGCTGGTTGGCGGGGCGCTGGGTGATGCAGCGCTCGGTAATTACTACAAGGACGTCGTGCGAGAACAGCACAAAGTGATCAATGAGATGAATCAGAACTTCACTGAGCTCGAGAAGGCCAGCGAGAAGCTGATCGATTTGGGCTTCTACGTCGGCAAGCACACGCTACCGCCGAAGACGGTCAAGATCACCAAGACGGTGGCGGTGAAGGTGCCGGTGCCCTTCCCGGTGAAGGTACCGGAGCCGGTCCCGGTGCCGGTGCCGGTGAACAAGCCCGTGCCGGTGCCAGTGCCGACGCTAGTCGCGGTACCGGTCGATGGGACACCGGTGACGGCCACCGCCCAGACGGTGGTGGTGCAGACGGTGCCCGCCACCAGTGCGACTGCACCGACGGTCGCCACGACGGTGCCGTCGGATGCCGCCCCAGCGTCGTCACTGTTGCACCCGAGCACGGTGCAGGTCCAAGAGTACGTACAATCGTTTCCAATACACTCTGTATACGACGCTGGCGACGATTACAATCCCATGGAAGGAAACCGTCTCGCACTAGCGGAACACACTGCATCCCCTACTGAAACCACGTTCAGTAAACAAAGTCCTTCTTCACTTCAACAGTTGGAAGAATACCAGCAGCGCCAGCACCACCACCAACACCACCAGCACCAGCAGTATCATCGCCAAAAGTCTGCGCAAGCGGGATCGCATACGAACGGCGCGGAACAGTACCACCACCCGTCAGCCGGAGCAGCAACAGCACCAGGACAGTACTACGGTGGTGCTAAAGTTCAAGCCACTCCGCATCCGGCTGCAAAGTTCGGACCTGAGTCGCATGCTTTCCAAGCGACGGTCAAACCGTATGGCCAAACCGGGGCCGGCTACAAACTCCACACGCCCACGTTCGCCCGTTCCCCGGATACGGCGTATCCCGTTGCGTCAGGCTACGCCGGAGCAAAACCTGCGCCGTCTGCGCCGTCGGCTGAGGGGTACCGCTTCGCCGGAGAGCAGCTCCAGCTCCAGCTCCAGCGTGGAGGAGCCGCAGGAGGAGCTGGAGGAGGACAGCAGCAGCAGTTCGGATCCGCTGGATCTAGCTTTGGTCGCGGCGGAACAGGAGGAACTGGAGCGGGAGTCGGAGCAGGAATCGGAGCAGGAATCGGAGCAGGAGTCGGAGGAGCTGATGCGCACCAGTCGTACTACGAGGAGGCCGCGGAAGTCCAAGCGACCCACGAAGAAAGCGTACCATCGCACTACCAAAACCAAGAAACCGAAGCGCTCCAAGCCGCACAAGAAGCCGGGTCGGCTGGGCGCGAAGAAGAAGCGGAAGGCGTCCGGGGGTTCGGGTTCCGACCGGCCGGCGGACGACCGGCGGGTAAGGGAAAAGAAGTCAGCGAGCTTACGCCACGCCCGTTCCAAGCTGTTCGCGAATCGTACCCGCGGTATGAGAAGCCCGATTTTGCGCACTACCATGCGGCCGGTTCGCATACGCACCACCACCACCACCACGACCACCACGCCGTACCCGCTGGTGTCGGAGGAGCAGGTGTCCGAGGAGGAAGCGCCACCGCGGAGGGCGATCCTACCGGCGGCCTCCTCACCGAAGGCTTCGATCATCCGGCATTTACGCCCCTTCCACAGTCTACCGCCTCCGCCGCCGGAACTGGTGGTGCCTCCACTGGCAGCGGAAGTGCAACGGCCCCGGCACACCGTTACCCGGTACCGGGGGGACGCACCCATTACCCGAAAGTATCCACCGCGGGCTACCATCATACGCATCCACATCATCCGGAGTCATCGGGCGAAGCACATCAAAATCTACGTCATCAAGCCGACGCCCCAATCGGCGATCCATTTCCCTTCTACCACGCCACCAAGGACGATCCACACTTTGCTCGGGCAGGCGTCCAATCACATCGAGCAATCGCTCCTGCCGGTGGATCACCATCCTTCCACCAGCAACGGTACGCCGGCAGTTCCAAGG
>KE525231.1:1840936-1861936 GCA_000441895.2 Anopheles sinensis | reverse complement strand
GAAACTACGGAAACGGGAACGGACACGGGAACGCTCAGTTGGCTCAATTTGAAGCAAGCGTTATTCATTTGATTAATTTATTTTTGACTTCTTTATTCATGTTTTCACTAGAAAAGTTTATTATCTGCAAGAAAATAACATTTATAAACTTGATATTTGGTAATGATTCACAATTCCACTTTTACCTGCTGCCAGGTTCAAAAACGTAAACAAACTCTTTGTTGACTTTGATCTCACTTTGACAGATCGGACGAATATGCTCGTTCCCGATGGATATTCTGTCGAAACTGGGCTACTTTTATTCGTTCCCGTCACGGGAATTTCCCCACAATTTCCCCACAAGTCTAGAGCTCGATTTAGACTACGCGCCTGGTGGTACGCAGAGTTGCCTACTTGATGCAACTCTGCGTACCACGCGCTAGCGCGTACCGAAAATGATCTACAAGATGTCATTCTGACAAATTTTAGGTACGCGCCCGCGTGCTACGCGCCTGCTACGCGCCCCGTCTATTTGCGGCCTAAAATATCATCAAAAATTTTATGATCTAGTTTTATGTATTTATTCATAAGGGTTAGTCTTCGATTGAGCTGCCATATGTGGCTCTAATAGCCTCCTGACGCTTTCGGAATCCACTGTAGGCCCTAATAATGGTACATGAATCAATTTTTTTGTAAAAACTGGTCGGCGGAAAGCGTTTAGAGCAAGGCTCTGCCTTCATAAAGCGCCATATTGAGCAAACCAGTTGAGTTTTGGGAAGCAAGCGCCGGTCAACAATTTGTTAAAATACATTTTTTAAATTTTGTGATAGCTTTTGTATTCGAAAACCTGTTTAAAAATCACTAAACAACAGCCATTGTTTTTAATAAAAATTTTTACGGCTAGGCTGAATTATAATAACAGCCGTGTGAGGGACGAAAAATTGGAATAAATCATTGTTAAATTGTGTTTTAAAAACGAATATAACAATCGGTCACGTGTATCTAGTCCTTAACGAACAAGTTTGGACGACATTTTGCACACTTAACCATATTTCAACCGGTTCATAACCGTTTTATCTGACAACTCTGGACCGTTAAATTAAACAGGATTTGAATATTCGCACGTGTATTCTCAAGTGACCACGAGCTAATTAACAAGTTTGAAATACTTGGGTTTTGCTTATTCGTATTTTACTAAGTTATTTCGGTCCTTCTTCAAAATATCATCAATACTTTAGGAAAACCAGGGCAATTGTCTCTTTAGCTTCTGCTGCACATGTGGCATCTCCCCTCCGCATGTTCATTCAACATCACAAGCAGTCCTGCAACGTTTCAACATGCATAGAGGGGAAAACTTCCGAAAATAAATGTGTATCATCATTATCCTTTGCAACGAAACATCATTTTCGTACTTCTCCATGTTGCTATGATTAAACAGTGGAACTGGATGGAAAATTATGAAATGACGATTTGTAGTGTCGCGAAAGAGGTTAAAAATCTGTTGCATTCGTAGATTAAATGCACATGGCATGATATATTTGCGGTAGAATTCCAGTCGTTTAGCAAGTTTCATTATCAGATAAAAATATGCTTGAAATTTCTTTTTATGAGTCATCGGAAATCCAACCGTCATTTTGTTCTGTTTATGCTGCCAAATGTCAAATCTATAACAACCGTATGTTCGCACACCCCAAGTTGCAAGCACCTTGCCTACGCTTTCGTTTAGTCGAAGGTTTTGCTTCGAAACGGCATTCTTGCATTTAAGGCTCCGCGAGTTTCTATACAAGGAAAGGCGGAAATCGTACGGAACGACGGGAAAAAGCATAGTGTTCAACGCGGAAGTAGCATTAATGCACACTGGCTAACGCAAGGGTGAATAAATCAGAACCTCGTGCTTTGTGCACCACCGTGTTATCAGAAAAGCCTACGCGAGCGAGCAGAAGTAAAGCAGTCGTCGTCGCCTCTTCGATATCGTGTGAAGAAAAAAAGGTTGAAGTTCGTTTCAACTTTTGTCATTTCGTGCAAAAGTGCTGAAGCAGTAGTGTTTTGTGGCGGAAAACGAAGAAGGTGCGCTGCGAAAGAAGGGCGTGTAAAGAGAAATTAAATCGAAAATGGAAGCGCTCATCCCGGTGGTAAATAAGCTGCAGGATGTTTTCAACACCGTCGGATCCGATGCCATCCAGCTACCGCAGATCGTTGTCCTTGGCAGCCAGGTAAGGGGTTACTACGATGCAGGATACGAATGTCCTGTTTGGGCTCCGAGAGAACGTGCCGGTTTTTTGGTTGGAGAAATTATGTAACAACACACACAATTTGGACACCATCACTCGTCGTATTGACAACTAAGAATAGCGATGCGCATTGCGAACGACATGCATCAGCTTATCTGTTTTCCCGTTGGATCAGTTGTTGCTATCTTGGTGACTAATTTTATCGTATTTTCCACTCCTTTTCCCCCGCCCAGAGCTCCGGCAAGAGTTCCGTAATAGAGAGTCTCGTGGGACGAACGTTTCTCCCGCGGGGCACCGGTATCGTCACGCGGCGGCCACTCGTCCTGCAGCTCGTGTACACCCCGCTCGATGACCGCGAGCATCGTTCGGCCGAGCAGGGCACGGTCGCGGTGGACGAGTGGGGTCGCTTTCTGCACATCAAGAACAAGGTGTTTACCGATTTCAACGACATCCGGTGTGAGATCGAGAACGAGACGGATCGGATGGCGGGCAGCAACAAGGGCATCTGTCCGGAGCCGATCAATCTGAAGATTTACTCCACGAAGGTGGTCAATTTGACGCTGGTGGATTTGCCGGGCATTACGAAGGTTCCCGTGGGGGATCAACCGGAGGATATCGAGGCGCAGATAAAGGATCTCGTGCTGAAGTACATCGAAAACCCGAACTCGATCATACTGGCTGTGACGGCGGCAAACACGGATATGGCCACCAGTGAGGCGCTCAAGATGGCGAAGGATGTCGATCCGGACGGTCGGCGGACGCTGGCGGTGCTGACCAAGCTTGATCTCATGGATGCCGGCACGGATGCGATCGACATCCTGTGCGGCCGGGTGATTCCGGTGAAGCTGGGCATTATTGGGGTGGTTAACCGCTCGCAGCAGGACATTAACGACAAGAAAGCGATCGAGGACCAGCTGCGTGACGAAGCGGCCTACCTGCAGCGCAAGTATCCTACGTTGGCAACGCGAAACGGTACGCCGTACCTGGCCAAAACGCTCAACCGTTTGCTGATGCACCACATTCGCGACTGCCTGCCGGATCTGAAGACGCGCGTCAATGTGATGGCCTCGCAGTTCCAGTCGCTGCTGAACTCGTACGGTGAGGATGTGACCGACAAGAGCCAATGTCTGCTGCAGATCATTACCAAGTTTGCGTCCGCCTACTGCTCCACGATCGAGGGTACGTCGAGGAACATCGAAACGACGGAACTTTGTGGTGGTGCGCGCATTTGCTACATTTTCCACGAAACGTTCGGCAAAACGCTCGACTCCATTCATCCACTGACGGGGTTGACTAAGATGGACATTTTGACGGCAATAAGGAATGCGACAGGACCTCGGCCGGCCCTGTTCGTGCCGGAGGTAAGCTTCGAGCTGCTCGTAAAGCGTCAAATCCGCCGCCTGGAGGAACCGTCCCTTCGCTGCGTCGAGCTTATCCACGAGGAAATGCAGCGCATCATTCAACACTGCGGCACGGAGGTGCAGCAGGAGATGCTACGTTTTCCGAAGCTACACGAAAAAATTGTCGACGTGGTAACGCAGCTGCTCCGTCGCCGGCTGCCGACCACCAACTGTATGGTGGAGAATCTGGTCCAGATCGAGCTGGCGTACATCAACACGAAGCATCCGGACTTTCATAAGGACGCTGCGCTGGTGCCCAGTCTTATCAAGACCGACTCGCAAGACCAGTGGGCGATACATCATCAGACGGGCAACCCGCCGAGTAGGCGACCGGGAACGGGTCGGCAGCAACAGCAGCTGGCCCTGGTCGAGAAGATGGGTGCTATGACCAATCACCAGGATCACTCATCGAATAATCAGCACCAAATGCAGCACCAAAACAACGTGGCCGAACAACCGGGTGGTTGGTTGGGAAGCATTCTGCCACCAAACACCGAGGCCATGATGGGCGGAGGAGGTGGCAGCGAGAGTGGCAACAGTACGGCCAGCAACACGCCGACGCACGGTGTGCTTAGCCCGACCAAACCGGTCAACCTGCTGCCGGATGTTCCGATGCACCATTCATCGCGCAAGCTGACCGACAAAGAGCAGAAAGATTGTGACGTTATTGGTAAGTGGCCCGAGGGAGGGGAAAAGTACGAGCGGGATTCAGTGAGCAGAACCACCATCAACGCAAAAGAAACTCTGGAAAAAACGATATGTAACCAACGAGCTTACCTGGTTTTGTTGTTCGTTTACGGTCCGTTGATAATTGTAGCGCTTGATAACAGACATGGTATTTTTTATGTTATGTTTTCACTTTGTTTTTACTTTCTGTAACGGAATGTTGTATTCAGCCTACTGAGTTTTCAAGGTTTAAAATTCCATGAACGACTTGATCAGCGTTGATTTCATTTTCTGGCTACTATAATCTTTTCAATCATGCTTTGTTTACCAAATTACGATAAAGACATTCAAAATTCTTTGCATGGTACTGGAACCTTCCAATATTACAAAATCAT
This sequence comes from Anopheles sinensis, assembly GCA_000441895.2. Lineage (NCBI taxonomy): Eukaryota > Metazoa > Arthropoda > Insecta > Diptera > Culicidae > Anopheles > Anopheles sinensis. The sequence goes on along the minus strand of KE525231.1, from coordinate 1,857,265 downwards.
GTAAAGATTGCAATGATAGACTTCAGAGACAATTTTTCATAAGCTTTTAAAAAACAAGAACATTTTGTTTAATCTATTCTTTTTGTTTCAGAGCGTTTGATAAAATCGTACTTCTACATCGTGCGAAAGTCCATCCAGGATTCGGTCCCGAAAGCCATCATGCATTTCCTGGTCAACTTCGTGAAGGACAACCTGCAGTCGGAGCTGGTAACGCATCTGTACAAATCGGACTCGGCCAACGAGCTGCTGAACGAGTCGGATCACATCTCGATCCGGCGCAAGGAGGCCAGCGATATGTTGAAGGTGAAGAGCATTGTCACTTTGCTTGCTCGCTAGAGCCGCTTTTATTTCTTTCATTCATTTTTCTTTTTCTTTCTCCACAGGCTTTGACCCGGGCTAACCACATTATCAGTGAAATACGCGAAACGCACATGTGGTAAGCGTGTCCCGAGTGTCGTAGACGGGAAAAAGGCAAATTGTCACCCCTGACCCCGTGGGTCGTGGTGGGGCCACCCTGTAGGGGGGTACATTTGTTTCCGTTCCACCCTTTTCAAAAGTAGCATCTACACCGAACACGACCCGGACAAGCAGAAAGATTAGAGAAGTTAGTCAGGCTGTGGTCGATTCTATGGATAAACCTAACCACATTACCCTGCTTTCAACTTTCACGGAAACGGCGGGGAAAAAAAACGATAGTGGAGGAGATTATATGATATTGATATTGTTGTTGGAGTCAGCCGGAAGAAAACGGAGAACACGTTTTGTTTCGGGTAGTTTTATGGCATTCGCGTCGCATCTTTGACCATAGCTCTTAGCATCTTTTCACGCCATACGACGAACGGACGTGGACACTATACTATTGCCGTACTAAAGGCGTGGTAAGAAAGCTTTGTTAGGACTTCACTTAACCCGGAGGCGGGGAGAGTGAAGATAAAACCCATTCAATGGAACTATTCATTCGTAAGAAATGTTAAATTATGATACATACCTACTTACATAGTGTGTGAAAATACCTTAAAATGGTCACACGCCCCGGCGGTCGAGAGTGACACCCGAGCCGAGGATGTGGCCGAAAATAGTGAAAAAAACTAAACTGCAACTAGACGTAGAACGACCACACCAAGAGCACCATTTATCTTTGCATTTTCTCATGTTTTTGTGCGCTTTCTTTCGTTCGTTTTACTTTTGCTCGATTCGCAGCTTGGAAGCATGGAGAACGAACGTGGCGCGGGAAAGGTTAAATCATTTTAAGGAGGTAACCGCGATCATTTTACTAGTCCAGGCCCTTTTTCCGGATGCTTAGCCAGCAGTCGACAATAGTGGGTTCCCCCTTTCTTTCCATTCCATTCCGGTTTTGCCGTCACCTCGAACTTTTGAGCGCTCTCTTCTGGTTTTTGGGGTCGCGTCGAAGGACAAATCCTGCGACGGAAAGGCTGCTTTTCTGTGTTTTCTTTTTAAATCTCAACCCCCTCCCGTTACCTTTCTGTCCGTGTTTCACGGCGTGTATGATAGCAAAAATCTAATAAAATTCTAGTTAGCAAGTGTAGTGCATCGGTCGAAACGTATTTCTAGACGCACTCCTATTACCACATTCTTCGAAATGCATTAGTTCAGAGTGTACATTTAGCCATCGCGTGCTTCATTGCCTTTGATTGTGATGTGCATTTGCTCTCACCACACACATTTAGGGGAAGAGATGCTGAAGGACACCGATTAATTAGGCGACAATGCGGTGTGCTCGCGTGCGAATACCTTACCCCCCCTTTACTACATAAGAATGGAGCATAATAATACCAAAAGGAAGTCCCAAACTGTTGCCACGTGGTTTGTTTGATTGAAAACTGTGTCCGAACGAAAGAACAAATCTGAATATATATTCTGTAAATGACTTATTTATTTAATCAATTGGAAACAATCCACTTTTACTATCGTTTGATCTCGTTCGGTAAAGGAAGAAACGCTCTGAATCGAACGAACCTAAAGTCTTGCTTTATCTTTGTGTTGCACCAGTGATACGATCATATCTGGACTATCTAAATGAAGCGAAGTAAAACAAAAAGTAATAAAATGCATATACTGACTCATGCTGGTTTTGCAACGAACACGGAACAGGAATCGATTTAACCCGGGTCCCCCTTTAAATACCACTAGCTTATGCTCGTGCACTATCGGATAGCACCCGCACGATACTACCGACGCCTCCCTTGGCAAACACCTTCTCGTGCCAGGTGAGCAGGTGGCCACTGGAGCCCTCGGATGGAATTTCGAACCCACGGTAGATGTACTTCATCAGCACATCGCACAGCTCCGGATCGTCCAGCGATTCGATGGCGGCATCGATTTGGGACGATTTGATCGAGAGCAGGACCCGCAGCGTGAGGTTTAGTGCGTTGTCCTTCACCTGTTGGTTCTTGCACATCAGTGGGGCATTCTGGAGGACGGTCTTCAGGGCGTCCGTGTTGCGACCCATGCTAAGCCGGAAGAGATAACGGCTGGGAGTTAAGGAAAACAGTGACGCCACGAAATGGAACGTTCAGAGAGAGGTGAAAGAGGTGAATATGGCATTTGAAAAGGATATTGATTCAACAGCGAGTTGATTTCCGCCTCATCCGGCACGATCATTCCACTGGAGGCCTGGTCTGCGTCATCTTCCTTGAAGTTGTCCTCGTTGTACTGGTCAACATCGATCTTTCGGAACGCGGAGCTGGACGTGTTTTTCGCCATATTGTTGCGTGTACCTGGCAGACGGAGGGAAACTATGTTAATTAGTACACCGAGGAAAGTAAATCAGCGCCAATTAGATGGTTAAAACTTAGGAAACGATAAGAAAACGGAAGATTATTTACACACCCAAAATTATTGACTCACAAGGCGGATTTCAAGGTTTCTAAGAGAGGTGAGCTCATAAGCGTCGACGGGCAGCCATATTGAAATTGATTTTTGACAATCGTTTTTAGTTTTGTTTACCAACAAAAGTGCTACTGTTACTTTGTTCCCATCGCTGTGTGATGGGTCATCCAACGGCCTCAATTGATCTTCTGGATATTGAAGGAAAACCACGCGTTTTTTTACATTTTACGCATTAGTAGGGCAAAACATAGCTGAACACAAAATAAACAACATGTTCCTGATTATTGGAAACAACAACAACTTTTGAAAATAACAAAACTGACAGATTGAAAACATAAACAAAACTAAGAACGATTGTCACAAATTTCGTTTATTTTTCTAATAAAATCAAGGCGATTTATTCGGGATGAACCCACCTCGCCTGTTAAACCACTTTGGGCAAAACTGTGTTTTTGACAGACCAAAACAATACGACACGACCAAGGTTAGTAGAGCAATCTTCAAACACCTTGGTCCAAATTTGAAATTATCGTTGAAATAGCCAATTTGTTATTTAAATTTTAGCCCCAAAGTCGATTACAACAATAGACACCTTTAATAGGAAGGTCTTTTCAGGGCAAGCATCTTTGTACAGCAAAGTATTTTTGTTCTTTGGAGTTTTTAAAAAAAATCATTGAATGGAAATGAGAAACACAAATCTCCAGATTTCCTGTAATTTGAAACTGAAATAGTAAAAGTTTCAATAACTTTAAAGTCGAACAGAATGGAATCGAAGTGCAACCATTCTACTAGTAAATAGAGTGTTATTTGTAATTTTTCTTTTCCTTCTGAGGTGTATCTGGTTTCACTCCAAATTTTCTAGATTAAGCCTCTTACCAGCAACCCCTAAGCATGCCTGCAGTATCGACATTGTAGAAAGAGCTTCATTTATCCTATTCAAAAAACTCTACCAGGACTTTCCTGTAGAGAACATTCACTGGAGTGTATCTTACAACCATCTGGTTTTCCACCAAAAATTTTAAGAGTAGCCATGCAACAAAAACTCCTAAGAATAATATTCTGCTCCATCGGATCAAACATGTGAGAAATTTTATTCGGGATACATTTCCCGGTCGTTATTATAAATCTTCCATCCTACCTTCAAGCAGAATCGTATTACGTCTAAAAAAAATTAAAAATTAAGAGATGCTTCTTGCCACAAACGTATCTTCTTCTACCCCTGTGTATCATATGTTTCTGTAAAGAAAAACACGTTTTGACACCAAACTATTCTGCAGCATAAGAATTGGAGAAAATGTTGGGTTGGGTTTCATTCCTCTGTTACACTTTTCCGACCTGCAAATGGTGCAGGACCACAATGCAATATTTTCCCCTACAACTCGAGAATATTTTGTGTTTTCAAAAGTGGGAAAATCAAGTGATGAAGCAAGCAACAAACATCTCCTCGTCAAGCGATGTATCTTGTTTTCTATGGCATTTTCCAAGATTTATCCACTGAGATTGATACCTTGCAACATCGACAGTGGGTTAAATGTTCACGGGCTACATTTCTCTTGTTACTCTTTTCCCACGTGGTAATGCTGCAGGATCACATTGCAATATTTTCTCCTGCAACTCGAGTGGATTTTGTATTTTTAAAAGAGGGAAAATCACGTGATGATGTAAGCTATAAACGTATCCTCGTTAAGCGATGTATCTTGTTTTCCAAAGGAATTTTCCAACGTTCATAAACGCAACAAAAATCCTTGTGTTTAACATCCTGCAACATCGACAGCGAGTTGAATGTTCACGGTCTACATTTCCCCTGTTACATTTTATCCTCCCGTATGCAACATTATGCTTCAGGGTCACAATTCAAAATTTTCTACCTGTAATACGGTTGTAATTTGTATCTGTCAATAGATGGATAAATTAAATGATGGTACAAGCAACATGTACCCCTATGTTATTCTGTGATATTACTTGTTATCCATAGAATTTTGCAACGTTTAGGCATGCAACATTAATCCCTGTGATTTATATCCTGCAACATCGACATAGGGGAAAATGTTCGCGTGCTACATTTCCCCTGTTACTCGTTCTCCACTCTGTTATGCAACATTGTGTTGGGGAAAATGTTCACGGGTTAGATTTCCTCTGTTATACTTTTTCCATTCGGTTATGCTAAAGGTTCACAATGAATTAATTAACCCTGAAAAAAATTGCAATTTGTATTATCATTAATTGGAATTGGATCAATAGATGTTTTAAGCAACTAATGTAACTTCCTTTTGGTTAGCGATGGTTTATCCGAAGTTTATCCACGCAACATTACCACCTGAGATTGATATCCTGCAACATTGACCTTGGGGAAAATGTTCATGGGCTACATTACACCCCTATTACACTTTTTCCAGCCATTTATGTTGCACAATGTTGGGGAAAATGTCCAGGGACTACATTTCCCCTGCTACACTTTTTCCATTCGGTTACGTTACAGGATCACAATGAAGTAATTTACCCTGAAATTTGAGTGTAATTTGTATTGCTTAACAGTTGGAAATATCAATAGATGCTTTAAGCAACAAATGTACCCTCATTCCGACTTACGGTGTATTTGGTTTACGATTGAATTTTTCAGGGTTATCCACGCAACATAAATCCTGCAACATCGACATAGGGGAAAATGTTCACGGGCTACATTTTCCCTGTGACAACTTCCCCGATTTCCCCTTGAGGAGAAGATGTAACTCCCCTTGCAAGATTTTCCCCTTGAGAATAAATAGATCCTTTTCTCCTCTCCTAATGAATTTTTATAGCTAGCCTCAGAAATGAAATGTTGAAAACAGTTTCACAAACATGATGAAATATTTCCATTATGATTATCCTGTTTTATTTAAAAAACATTATCTGGAGGTCGTGAGTATTTCATACAACGATTCATTAGTTAGATTAAATTTTAACAATGCTTTACATGATGATAAGGCACACAAGTAAGTGAAAATTTTCCGTTTGCTAATTTCCACTTTGCTTAGTCATTTTTGTTACGGTTTAGAAGATTCCTTTTAGTATGATAAGATTAACGCTGATGCTTCCGCTGACACCCCGATTAACTCGATTTAGAGCCTTAGCCAAAAGGGTAGTAATAAACATTCCTTTTCCGTCCCCTTTGGCGATGGCAATTAAAATCTTTTATTAGAACAACCCGCACATGTCAACGGACCGCACGAGCTGCAATAGGAATGTTCTGGACAGATACTTCCTGTTTCATGGTCTCATAATCTTCAACGGTTTCGGGCGGGGAGTAGGCCATTAGCACGAGAGTTCTACTGCAGATCCGCTTTCGTTACCCCTCCTCAAACCTTCTAATAGAATAAAACTCAACTAAGAAGGAAAAGAGGCTGAAATATGACTATAAATACGGCTCCTTTCAGGCTTTAAAAAGGTGGCCCTTGTCTGTGGTCCATAAAATGTACACATCGTGTGATTGCTGGGTTCCTCACCATTTTGCCTATCATCTCATCCTCATCCGTTGTGCAACGATGAAAGTAAGGGACAAGGATTTTCATCGTGCGCTGGCCAAGTGGTTCGAGGGAAATATTCATTCCACGCCAATCTAGTCTCTTACTTGGCAATGGTTCTTGGCAAAGAATTTCGTCACTGGCAGACTATGGGACCATTTACCAGTCAGGAAAACTGCCACGCTTGTTTGTATCTCTAATTCGCATACTAGCAACGAATTTTTGTATTGAACAACAAAGCGTGAAAATTGTCCCCTTGGATACTTTAAGAACAGATGGATTTCATCTTTCCGAAAAGGCCCAAGCAAACGGCAAATCATTTTTTCACCTGAGATTTTCTTTCGTCTAGGATTTTTCACTTCCTTTTTCATACTTTAGCTGTTTGTTTATGCACCCAAACCATTTCCATTCGTCTCTCGTCTCAAGGCCTTGGTTTTACGGCATCGGAAAAGCGTTGGGCCCACCGCGTTTTTATCAGTCATCGGAAACGATCTAAAAGGACTTCGCGTAATTGTAATTAAGCGATGCCGCACAGAATTAGGAAATGGTAATTGGTGTGCCTCAAATTGGTCACCGTTAAATACGGCCCTTTTCGCAAGGGAAGTAGAACCCCGGATCGGGCGGATCTGGTTTAGCTCGGCAAACACCGGAGTAACGGATAAAGGATAAACGATAGACATTCCCCGGGGAGGGTCAACGAGTTGCTTGGAAGATTGGCCCATCCTTGCCCTTGTCGTCCGAAATTATGGAGTTTCTTTTAAGAGGCTAAATTTGGCTAAGACCTTGAGCAGTATGGAAAAAGGATTAAACAACAAGGGTGAAATTAAATTTATGTAGCAAATGCGTCCCACAAACTTCAAAAGCAAGATCAAAAACTTACTATCAAAACGACTTCTGTATAATTTATTTGGTGCTATTTCAACATCCTTTCTAGGCTGTTACATGTTCAAATTTTCACATACAAATATTTTGGCATCGGCATTTTCAAAACAAGTGGTAATTTTTCAATCAAATAAAGGTCTTTTTCACCGAATCAGACTACGTTTGACGATAGTGAAAATTTAGCGATAAAAAACAAAACTTCGTACTTGTTTGAAAAATATTTTACAAATCAAAATAATCGAGATTTTTTTAAAGCAATTAAAGTGACTTTTTCTTTCGGAAAAATGATAATGTCAACATTGCATGGTGCAACAATGAATAGAAACTCAAACAGTAATATGTATGACAACCTTTCACAAACAAATTAAATAAAAACCTACACTACCAAAACTAAAATACCTCAATAAACGGGCTAAAAGATGAGGGAAAAAAGAATGTTTTTTGGTGCAAAATTAAAAATACATTCCACAATGAAACATGCAGCAGGCCCCTGCCAGCTCTGTAAATGTAGTTACGTTTTCTGCATTTCGATTCCGATTTGATTGAATTTAGTCGCTGCAAACGAACCAAAACGAATGGAAAGAAGAAGAAGTAGAAAAAAGTAAAATACCTAAAAAAGCCTCAAATACATTTTAGGCGAACGTTTGGCCCGAAAAGTGTAAGGCACGCACTTCAAAGTGATACGCGAGTGCATCTGCACTCCGTGTGTGTGGCGGGAAGGTTTATCAGAGTGGAGTGCATTTGGCTCGAGGGCTGCAACAAACAAACACACACACACATACACACCCAGGGATGTTTCAATCTGGGCTAGGAATGTGAGGAACACTTTGGGATGGGAAAAGGAAGGAGCCTGCCGGGAAGGCCAAAACTGTATAGGCCTTTAAATCACACATCAAAGTTCATCGTCTGTGCGAGCGCCACGTGGAAATTGGAAACAGAAAGACCTATTTCACGATGCAGTCTGAGCTGATAGAGGAGAGAAGGAGAGAGAAAGTGAGTGGAGTGATGGAGGAAAACACACAAAACCCCACCCTAGCGAGTCTAGACCGTGTGGAAAACTTTCCCGCTATGCAAATAACGAAATACCATTAAAGCAATGTTCCATTTGATTGAACCTTTCCCGGAGTGATGAAGGGCGATAAGAACATTTCATCGCCAATCCAAGCCGCAGTACGCACTCTCAAAGTGCACACACACGATTCCGAGGACTAGTGTCGCGGCATCAAATCGGCTAACAACCCTGGTGGTCTATAAAAATGCTGAAACCAGCGCTAGTAAAACGGTAAATAACTGAAACAAGCAGAACAAAACAAAAACACTGGAAAATGAAAAATAAAAACTCACGTTTTCTACAAAACAAAATAAATTGCACCGGAAAACAAAAATCAATCATCATCGGAAAAAGTCAAACCGACGGGGGGGGGCATTCGGTATTGACAGACTTTCCCACTCGACCTCCGGTCATTTGCCGGTCGGAGTTCGGTGGAGGAGGAAAATGGGCCCGAAACCGAAACCGGATCGAAAACCAATAAAAAAATAAGGACTCGAAGCAAACATGGTGACCCGAGCGGATAAAAATCTACACAAAAAAAAAACGAAAATTCTCCGAAAAGGCCACTGTGGAACGTCGGGAAACGCAATCGGAACTTTCTAATAGAGAATTTATCGAGAACAGTGATAATAGTAACAGTAATGTCGCGAATAAAATGGTAAGGACGAACAAATAGCGCAGAGCAGGGATGACCAACCTTCCGTAAACCTTAGATTTTCTCTTTATTGTTTAAGCTGAAATAAGTTGGATAGAAAATCAATGTAGCGTTCGATTATGAATGATATAAGAGGGTAATATAAGTATCCATTGTAGAACATACAATATGAATTATAATTTTACTCTACTAAAGATCGAGGACGGTATTGTTTTTCTACCACTGGTTATGGTTAAAAATAGGTCAAATCAAATCAAAATTTCATAACGAAGTATTTTCATTACATTCTCGAATTTTTGGTCGACTTTAATGGTTGAAATTTTTTAATGAAGTCAGCTAGACTAGCTGAAAATCAACTTCATGGAAGTTACTACAGCATCATATAATAATTGGCCAGAACTTATAATAATGAAGTATGTTTTAAGGGTGTTTTTAAATATGTGTTAATCTTTTTTTTTTAACGGACATCGTTAGTCAGTGTTTGAATTATGAATGAATTAATGGCGCAAAATGGCCCCTCAGCGAAACGGTGTACAATATCCCCCATTGTTTTATCGGTTCGGCACAGACTCAACCGGCGAGACGCGGGAGGAGTGAAAAACAAAACACCCCAGTCGGAAAACCATTCGTAAAGGCTTAGTTAGGGGAAGGGAAAATTTATACACCCCCTAGCAGCGCTCGGATCGCTCGATTAAGCTGCCCGCGTTGGCGGTGAGACAATATCGATCCCGATAAATTATGACCCACCGTGGAGGCAGTGAGGGAGGCATTTGACACAATACACTGGGGCGGGCGCTTAAGGGTGCTCTTAATGTGGACAGTCTCCGAAGCGTGTTCGTACTGATCTCTTAGATCTTTGGAGGATATCACAATAAATATCAACGACCATTATCGCCTCGCTGCTGTGAGAAATGGGCGAAACGGGAAGTAGATAATCGCTAACAAGGTGACATTTCACAGAAAGGCACAGTGCGGAAGCTTTTCTTAGTGCCGTACGTGTCTTTCTTTTAATTGGATACATTGAATTGTAAAGAAAATCATGCTTTATGGTGTAGCTGCTGTTATTTGTTAGCAAAAATTGAACGCAAGTTGATAAGGTTGCGATTAAGAACAAGGTTGTAGCATCTAGATTTCGTTGTTTGTTTAGAAACTCAATTTATAAAAGTTCTTTCAGGATTTAGTAGTTAGAATTCACGTTTGTCCTAATTCTGTATGAGAGGACTAACAAATCTTTCAAAATTATACTTCATAACTTTTTGGAAGTTAGTACAGTAACAGCTTATTAGACACTCAAACTAAAACATTTTTCAAATCTAACAAGTTATCTTAGCAATTTTCGTTACTAAAAATTTTATTGTACAATTGAAAACGAGTAGAAACTGGAAATAATCTTAAATTTTCGATGCATAAGTGAGATATGAGAAAATTGTGTTGGCAGAATGATTCCGTTGGAAAAAAAAGTTTATTAATTGAATGCTACACTTGCGTCGGCTTTACTAATACTATCTGTAGCAAATTATAGTTTTTACCTTTTTTAATTGCATTTTGGAAAAAGAAAAACCACTCAAACCTGATTATCTGTACCATTATTATTGTTTTTCTCTTAATTCAAAATGTTCATAATTTAGATTTAATTCCTCTCCATTTTGATCCATTTTCAATCAAATCAATAATCGATTGTTATGTCGTTTACTTTTCTTTTTAATATATCAGCCAACATCCCACACCAACATACTTATGCCCTTGGTACTTATTTCCTTGAAAATCCCACGTAATAACCCTTCATTACGTTTGCCACAAATAAATTCCGTATCATGCCGCAATTTGCTTCAGTTACATCTGTTTACCCCTTGTTGACGACGGACCGGTTTGGTGTTTGGGGCCCTCGGTTTGATCTGATTTTCTTTCATTAATTTTGCGTTTCCTTTTCCCTTTTTCGTTCATTTCCCCGGCCACTGGCTGGAGATGCCGGGGCGATTCGAATCGGTTCAGTGAAACAGATTACTCAATATCTCCACCAACAAAACCCGCAATGATCTTCTCCCTCGGAGCGCACGGTGGATGAAGATCAACCGCTGCGATCACCTCACTACCATGCAGGAGGAGGAGTTTCCATCAAGGGGGGTTGAAGGAATAAGCACCCCACACAACCATTGACTGCTGGTGAGTGTGCGACGAATCGAGACGAAACCGCGTGGTTAAGCGGAAGAGATGGTGAAGCTGTCTGTTTACATGTTTTTTTTTTCGGACTCCGGCTCCGGTGTGGAGTCTTTAGCCGAACCACGAACCGAATGACCAATAGATGGAGGTGAACATTAGACCCACAATGCGGACGCTGGAAAGAAAGTGAACAACGAAGCCGTTAACGCATTGGAATGATCGAGAGGAAAAGTCGCCATTCGAAATGATCGCGGTGTGCGTACAGCGAGAGGTTTACCGAGAGCCAACGGTGCATGTAAGTTATTAAGCAATGTGCCCAATAATATCTAGTGGTTGTATCATACACCGACGAGGAGATGGCTCTTATACACTTTCTTTCCTCTCTCTCTTTCTATGCGTTTCTTTCACTTTCAATCATGTTTACAGTTGTTTGTCGAAAATGAAGGTGAATATCTGGGTCACCTGCTTGCCAGCTGTACAGCATAGAGAGGAAAATTAGAGGACCATGAAGAATCATCGAGATGCTGCTTATGTGACTGCACCATTGTCATCGGTACAAGGAAATACCTTTGTGACATTTCGTTGACATTTCGTTGTTTATTTGTTTATTTATTCCTCGTTTGCGATACACTAAACAGGCGTCTTAGTAGCTGTATCTTAGTAAGCGATATCTTGATGAAGCACGGCTGTATTGGAGACTAGAGCAAATTGCTGTTATACGGTTGTTACCATAGCGACATGGAGGATTCTTGGATGTCGCTGGTACTCCGCACAAAACAAAAGTATGCTGTGAGAAGAGAACCTTGCGAATGTAAGATGATCTGATGAGATGATTCCTACAATGGAAGTGAAATATTTAACTAGTGATGCTCAGGTAAAGGTTCTTCTAGCCTCTAGATCTTCTCTAGTGAGCCGACGATTCTTTATCGGCAGCCTTTTCGCCCTCCTTAGCCTGCTCGGTGGCCTCGGCGTCCGACTTGGCGTTACTGTCCACCTTGCGTTCGATCTTCTGAGACTCCTCGCCGTACTGGTGATCGTGCTCCGGCACGTGGATAGGCTCGGAAATGAAGTCGGTGGACTTCACACCAACCGGTCGGATGTCGTGGTGGACCGTGTGCTCCTGTTCGTGGCTGTGTAGCTCGTGGCTCTGGAGTTCGTGACTTTCGTGGCTATGTTCGTGGCTATGCTCGTGGCTATGTTCATGGCTATGCTCGTGCTCCTGACCTTCCGGGACCTTCTCGACCAGCACCGGTTTCTCCACGTACACCGGGTAGGGCTTCTCGATCTCCACCCGATGGATGACCGGCACGTGCACCTTCTTCTCGACCTCGTACGGCACCGGACGATCGACGTGCTTCACCACCTCCTTCTCGATGTACACCGGGTACGGTTTCGGGATGTGCACCGGGTACGGCTTGGGAACCTCCACCTCCACCTTGTGGTAGACCGGAACCTTCACCTTCACCGGGTACGGGACGGGCCGATCGATGTGCACCTTCTTCTCCACGTACACCGGGACCTTCTTCTCGACCTCGACGCGGTACGGAACCTTCACCGGGTACGGCACCGGACGGTCGATGTGCACCGGCACGCGCTTCTCCACGTACACCGGGACCTTCTTTTCCACCTCGACCGCGTACGGCACCGGACGATCGATGTGCACCGGGACCTTCTTCTCGATGACGACCTGCTTCTCCACGTTCACCGGGTACGGCACCGGTACCTTCTTGGTGATGATCGTGTGCTTCTCCTCCTTCCAGTTGTACGCACTGTAGGGACTGTGGAGGTGGACCTGATCCTTCTGGTACAGCGGTGCGTACTGGTTCTGGTGGAACTCGGGCACGTGGAACGATTTAGCCTGCGGTGCGTACAGCTCGCTCGAACCCAGATCGAACCCGAACGATGGCTTGAAGCCTCCCTGCAGCTCCGGTTCTTTGGCGTAACCGTAGCCATAGTCGCGCAGACCACGCTTACCGTGGTACTTGGCCGCCGTTTCGTCCGACTTGACGGCTTCCTTCTTCTCCAGACTCGCACCGGCTACCAGAGCCACCGCCAAACTCAACACAATGAACGTCTGCAGCGATTCGAGGGAAAGGGAAGAGAAACAAGAACATATCAAATTACTTTAGCACACACCAAACGGGCACAGGGTTTCGTTCTGACTCTGAGATATTCCTTAGGGATTAACCATCCAGGAGTTCATAGATAAATACAGTCCATTAGACACATTGACACACTTGCACAATACACTCGGTATCAAGATAAGCACGCACCTTCATGACTTGTTCCAAATTCAACTTCCACTTCACTCTGAGTCGAGTTTGCGACGTAACCAACGCTCTGCTCCAAAACACTTTGTTCCCTCCAAAAACCCAAAAGAAAGAAAACGCTCCAAAAGGCTCACACGAGTAGGATGCTTCGACCGATCGCTGGCGAATGATGCATCCCACCGATGATCGTAATCAATTTATACCGCGCCCAATTTTCCACCGGGCGGACGGATTTTTCCTCCGACTCGGCACACACTCGGATGAAGAAGCCAGGCAGATAGTGCGTTTTCGTTGCTGTTGTTTTCGTGGCATCTCTTTCAGGCAGTTCCTCGAAGGTGCGTTACTTGGCTCTTTTGTAAGCGCCTGATGATAGCTCCGTGGTGATGAAAGTGGGTGCTCGGAAAATAACATGACAACAAATTACTCGCCCCCTCGGTTGGAAAGGGGAGGGACTGGCTGACTTTAAGCTTAGCTGCACGGTGACCCGAAAAGAGGCAGAAAGGAAAACCGATCGTCTGTTTAGTGAAGCATCTTCACTATGCGCATCTTGAGCTCGGAGGCGAAGGTCGACTTTTCGAAATATCCTGCCAAATTGGAAAGAAAAGGCCTGTCAAGCAGTAGGCGATCGTATGAAGAGAAGGAAAAAAGAACTGAACTGTTGATAAAATATTAAGCGGTTGTAAACAGTAACTGCCAGAAAAATCGATTAAGATTTGGCAAGTGGTTACGAAAGACGTCGAGGCACTATAAGTTTCCGATGATAATACAACCGAACGATTGATAAAACCAAGCATGCTTCCATCCATCACAACCCGTTTGATCTCAAAAAGCACCTATTGCTTCTTCCATTTGTGCATTTATTTTTTCCCTTTGGACGGGTGTCGATCATTTTCGATCGCTGATTGATTATGAATTTTCCAACGATTGCCACCCTTTTCCGAAGGCGATATCGCGCACCATTTATCCTACCTCCGCGTTCGAAGTGGTTGGGTTTTACGTTAGTTTTGTGCACAACACGAAGCATGTAATCGTGTTGATTTGATTGCCAGCTCCGCTTCCACGGTCGATTTTCACGATGGAAGGCAAATTGTTTTTGGGACCGGCGCGAAAATGAGCACCCTGTGTGGAGTCGCCAACGATTGACAGTATCGGTGAATCTTTCCGAATTTTCTTTTTGACTTTCGGGACCGTTTTGAGGCTTGATTGCCCCAATAATAATCAAGCAGGCTGGGCACCAAGATTGATTATTGCCGGAGTGTTATTCGGCGTGATAAACGGGTGTGCTTTTGGTGTCACAAAATGCAGATGACCCTTTTTTGGGCGATGGTGATGGTAATGATGGGTCGCATTTTGTTTTCCGACTGGTTGTGAAATACAGCAAGACAAATTATTTTAATAGGCGGTTTGAGTCTTGCTTTTTAAATGTTTTGGTGATGCATTGTAGCTGATTCTTTTAACATTGCGTTTGCCAAAGTGGGTCAATGAAATAATCGATGTGCAAAATTTGCTTCATCGTTTAAATATTAGATAATGCTGTTATCTGCACTGTTGTGCCGCATTGCTTTGCATTCCTAATAAAATGTATTCAAACACTCTTTGATTTATCTGCAAATAATGTATAAATCCATTCTTTCAGAATAATGCCTAAGTAGTTGCTAAACCTAGCTGGCTTTTTAATTGAAAATTAAATCATTAAAATTAAGCCATAAACAAGCCCTATTGATTGAGGAGCGGACTATCTTCTTACTTTAACCTTTAATTTAATGCTTTTTCTACCACATCATAAACGGATTTTCCGCCATCAATTTTTCTAGAGCTACATGGAATTAGATGTATCAAATGAGAAAAATTGCACAAGATGCACATTCTGAAATGCATAGTTTTAAACTCTTGCGTTATTGTATCATCAACTAGCTGATTTACCCGATTTCATCCGGGTAGACATTTTTTCCTGATGATAGAGTGTTTTCATTCAGTATCTTATGTCCTTCCATTCGGCTTGTTATGACCCGCTCCAAGTGGTATAAGTGGTAAGACTCTTAAAAATTGTGAAATGAAAAGAAATATTGAAATCAACAAAAATGCAATTGTTTAAAACCAACTTAAAACGAAAATTGTTCCCTCTAAGTGCTGTCGAACCAAATTACTCAATTCAGACAAACATGAGAAAAACTATGCAAGAAACCCAGTTGAACCAGAAAAACGGTGTTAATTTAATCGTAGGAATTTTGAATTGTTTGTTTCCCTACTAATTATTTATCATCCGTTCTTATTTATGTGCTTAACCATTGCATAGAGCTTCAATATTCAATCATGAGATTTTTAGTAACCTACTTTATGCATTAAATTTCTGCATTTATTTTAAAGTAAATTAAGTACTTTTACACCAACACATTATCGAATTTTTAGCTTATTTTATAACTGTAGGGAGATAAGGATTGGATATTTGTTGGTGGATTTGGGCTTTTCACGACATTTTTGTTCCAGGACAGCCATGTCCTGGAGAAAACTCAAACCGTGCACTGGCGATGGCCGAATGGGGTGGGAAAACAGAGAAAAGATAAATAAAATCTCGGACTGTATGAGTGCGATCGGAGCAAATATCATACCAATCGAAAGATCTCGAGTACATCTAGCTACGTAAACAGTTTCACGGCTCTAATGTAAGCCGTTTGGACGCTATAAGGAAAAGATGAGGCAAAACCCATTCCCGGCAACAGGGTAATGTGTTTTGTACAAGTAATATCTAAAGCTGTCTGAGTCCGATCGGGGCAAATATCATACCAATCGAGAGGTTTTGAGTAGGTCTAAATATGTAAAAAGTTTCACGGGTCTAATGTAAGCAGTTTGGACGCTATTAAAAAAGATGGGCGAAAAATGGGGCAAAATCCATGCCAGCATCAAGGTAATGTATCTTGTACAAATTATATCTCAGGCTGTATAAGTCCGATCGGGGCAAAT
>KE525231.1:1778217-1840546 GCA_000441895.2 Anopheles sinensis | reverse complement strand
GCCCTATCTTTTTAAAGCGTCCAAAAAGCGTACATTAGAGCCGTGAAACTTTTTACGTAGCTAGATCTACTCGAGATCTTTTCATTGGTATGATATTTGCCCCGATCTGACTCATACAACTGAGATATAATTTGTACAAGATACATTACCTTGATGCTGGCATGGATTTTGCCCCATTTTTCGTCCCATCTTTTTTAAAAGCGTCCAAACGGCTTACATTAGAGCCGTGAAACTTTTTGCGTAGCTGGATCAACTCAAGATCTTTCGATTGGTATGATATATTAGCCCTGATCGGACTCATACAGTCCGAGATTTTATTTATCTTTTCTCTGTTTTCCCACCCCATTCGGCCATCGCCAGTGCACGGTTTGAGTTTTCTCCAGGACATGGCTGTCCTGGAACAAAAATGTCGTGAAAAAGCCCAAATCCACCAGCAAATATCCAATCCTTATCTCCCTACAGTTATAAAATAAGCTAAAAATTCGATAATGTGTTGGTGTAAAAGTACTTAATTTACTTTAAAATAAATAAAGAAATTTAATCATAAGATAGGTTACTAAAAATCTCATGATTGAATATTGAAGCTCTATGCAATGGTTAAGCAGATAAATAAGAACCGATGACAAATAATTAGTAGGGAAACAAACAATTCAAAATTCCTACGATTAAATTAACACCGTTTTTCTGCTTCAACTGGATTTTCCAGCATAGTTTTTCTCGTGTTTGTCTCAATAGGGTAATTTATTATTATCACTTAGAGGGAAGAATTTTCGTTTTAAGTTGGTTTTGAACAATTGCATTTTTGCTGATTTCAATATCTCTTTTGCATTTAAAAAATTTTAAGAGTCTTACCACTTATACCACTTGGTGCGGTTCATAACAAGCCGAGTGGAAGGACATAAGATACTGAATGAAAACACTCTATCATCAGGAAAAAATGTCTACCCGGATGAAATCGAGTAAATCATAGTAAGTCATAATTAAAAATGTATTTTTGGTTAAGAGCAGAATGGACATACCACAGCTTCGAACCACATGACGCTGTGTTATGTCCATTCTGTTTCTGTCCTATACTTCCTGATACAAACAAAAATATATCTGGTTGGAACTAAGGAGATATCGTTAAAATTTATCATTTCTTGATTGGCATAGAAATTCTCTTTGAAGGGTTTCATAGCGTTAAAGTGACCAATTTGCATGCTTTAAACCCACCGGCCATCAAATAGACAGTTCATAAAACCGTTAGCTTCTCCACCGCCATTAGGCATTAGGCACATCTTGGACACCTGGCTGACACCTCAAACCACCGATCCTACCGGCCAGGATATCCGGCCCGGTTGGCAATAAATTGCCGGGGAAACAATTTTGCGGGCTCGTCGGCAACCATCCGGAACCGCCTTCGACCGACCGATAACGATAACGGTCGCGATTTGTATCGGATGTGACCGGATAGGAAGGGATAGCAAGGCAGCAGGGTCACTCGGTGGGGATTCGTTCTTCAGTGTGAGAAGTGTAATGGGTAGTGGACAGCCACGCCGAAAAGGCTGACATCCGGAAATAATTGAAAACGTTAGCGATAATTTATGAAGCTCGTAAAACAATATCCCATTACATTATACTGTTTTCACTAAACATACTTAGCGAAGCATAAGTTTTCAACAACAATAATGTTTCATTTTCTCATTCTCGTATGAATTTTAATCGATTGTGCAAACAAACGCACTCAATCAATCTAATGATGGCTAATTTGATGGCTGAAAACATGCTGCCTGATAAAAGACGGGCGTCAATCTGCCCACGCCGTGCACTTCTGTAATTTACATTTTTCTTAAGTGGCGACGCATCACCGTCATTACCACGGCGGTGGGGAGGTGGCTCGTCGTTTGGTAATAAATAATTCAACCATAAGCCAGACGATGGCACCGGAGCGCCGTGTGCTTCGGTGTGTTTAATAATTTATCAACCTTTCCGGAGAGGCGTTTGATCTTCGCTCGAGCGAAATGGCGTCCGGGCTGCGATGGGACCTCGGTCGAGGTCAGCCTGACTCACGAATGCATGACAGTTTAAACCTGACGGATGGATTGCATCACTCCATTAGGGTGTTCATTACAGGGCATGGCGTGGGGATTATAAGATATATTTTTAACCGGGTCGACAACCGTGCGGTCAGCAAAAGGGTCTTCGATTGAGGTTAATTTTGATCTTCGCCGTTGTGCAAGCGAATTAGCAAGATGCGCCCTTCGGTGCGTTTTTCCGAGTGTCCTCGATTGTGCATCCAACGAGATTATTGTAGGAGGAAAAGCCGTCTTGCTCCAGATGGTATTATTTAATCTAAGAAAAAAGCTATCTCAATGATCCTCACCAAAGACTAGCTTTGTGTAATATAATGAGAAGAAGGGGGCGTAGATCTGTCTCAATCTGATTTCCGAAGGGCCTGGAAAGACACAGAAACGATTAGCTTAAGTGCTTCGCCGTAACGTAAATAGAGATGATGCAAACGCTTTTCAACGGGACGCGCTGGGAAACAGAACAAGGTGGGAAGAAGGAAAATGTGTGGAAGCCACCGTTGGGAAGTAGTTTAAGTCCTGTGGAACGCCGGGTTGAAAGAAAAGCACTCTCCCCGGATGCAGCAAGGTGTGTTATCCCTCTTCAAGTTTAATAATGTGATAGCCGGCATCCGGACGTCTCGTCGAAAACGTGGAAAACAATACCAACGCAGCAGCACGGGAAAGGTTGTTATAGTTTTTCATTTTATTTTCCTTATTCACAAGCCAACCGGTTCGAACCGGGTTTAACGCTGTCAATCGAGTGCCAATACCGAGTGATGGCGGGTTGTTTTCCACAAGGAATGTTTGACTTCTTCCACTGACGAGGGTCAAGGGTCAATTAAAGGATAACATGATAAGCTTGTGTTTTGATGAAAATATCTGCAACCGAGCAGTGGAGGGAGGAGCGAGACGTTGTTCTTTTCTTCTTGCAGTTTTTTTTAAGATTTTTTGGTGTACTCTTTGTATTTGAATGCTACCGAAACATTTTGTATGCTTCGCTTGAAGGATTTATTTAATCCAGCAGGGAACGGTCAGCAATAAATATTGTCAAAAGTCAATTAATAAACAATAAATTCTACCGAAATTATGTAAATTCAGACTCTAAGCAAACGTTTTTTTTCATTTCCTTAAATAAAATAACCAAAAAGGCATAAAAACTGATTATAGAAAGAATGGATGAAAGTTAATAACACATGGAGACTGAATCGAAACTAATCGGAGAACATAGATGAATACAGCTCTTTTATTTTTAATTAAACATTTACAAAACAATTTCGTAAAAATGTTCTGTTTTATTTGCCTACATTTTGGGGGTTTTAAGGGTATTAAGAATGATTAAATCTTCTTCTTCTTCTTATGTGGCTCAACATCCCCAATTGGGACAAGGCCTCTCGCCGAAGAGAGTTACTGTGACCGATAGACGGTATATTATTAGATCGGTGGTCAGCCGTTCGTAATACCGGGGGGTGCCAGACTCGGGATTCGATCCCACACCTATGGCGTGGTGTTTTCTTGCGCTACCGCTGCGCCATGGGCACCCCCATGATTAAATCTATTTTGGTAAATAATCCGTCAAGAAACTCATGGATTTAGTGTACACTTTTTATCTATCTCTCTTCAAGTTGTTACTATATTTGCAACTTGTACTATCATGTGCATATATGCTTCTTCCTGGTGAGTATAGGGTGTCCCAGAAAGTCTAGGCATGATTTTGATGCTACGCTGATTTTATTCGAATGGCTGTTTAAAATTGATCAAGATTTCACGAAAATACGAGACTTTTTCTTGTGATAGTGCAAGGTGATCGTGCATAAATGGTGCACTATTCCTAATGTTTCACAGATTTAGTTAGCGAAAATCTAAGTTGAAAGTATCGCAGCAGTACGAAATGCATAGAAAGTATAGAAAGAGGTTTATCTTTGAATGTGGATGCAAACTTGGATATTCGAACCCTAGACTTGACCAAAAACTTATGGTAGCTAGCGTACTTAGAATGGGTGCTTCCGTGCGAGAAGCTGGGAACCTCCAAGATTATCAACGGTGGAACAAAGGCATAAATGTTCAAAAGACTTTCAAGGAGCAGTTAAAGTCAAATAGAAGTGAAAAACTAGCTACGTTCATCAAACTTAGAGCGCATAAGTTTCATCATGAACGATGAAACATACGTCAAATTTGATTAAAAGATCCTTCCGAGTGATCAGTTCTCTACGGTTCGTACTTGGCAAATTATTCAGGATGCGAATAAATCAATTTTACCCGAAATATTCCTTTAAAACATGGTATGGCAAACAATTTGTGGTTGTGGTATGCTTTCGCATCCATTTGTAGTAGCCGAAACAATTACAGCGGATGTTTGGGTTAGAGAATGGAAGTATTGAAATTCGTTCCCGAGCAGATGAATCCGTCAGTCCATCCCCAGGCCATACCCGTAGTCTTTTTTTTTATCTCTGGCAATAGTAAATTAGTAAAAACATGTAAAAAAAAACAGATTCCATCATAAAACTTAAGAAAGAATGGAGAAAAGTACCCTAAAATTGAGGTAAACAATGTGTGCAGAAGCTAATGAGAAATGTATGTGCAAAAGTTAGTTTCTTTGCTTATAATGGAATGGAATCGGCAAAATTTACCTTAACACGATGTAGAAGATATTAGAGGACATAATAGTGAAAAGAAAATTTATTAGGTCAAAACACAAATTTGTATAGGTATTTTCAAATCGTGGTAAGACTTACCCCTTATACCCAACATAAGGTTTTTGAAACTACCTTTCGACAGATTTTCATACAAAAATTCTTACAAACGTTGACCAATATGGAGAAAACATAGTCCGGTACATTAGTTCACTAATACATTTTGCAACCGGCGAATCTAAAAGAGATGCGTTTTAGGCCTGTAACTACCTGACGTGAATAAAATTTTCGTTACATTTTAAATTGGGTGTCTTTCCAATTTTATAGAGATGGTTTCAAATTCTTTCAGGGAAGTTATCATAAACACCAATCCCTTGTTTTCTGTTGAGGTTGTTTCTTCTAGAATAAGTATTTTAAACGTTGTTTTAACAAAACTTAATGTAGCTTTTGTTAAATGTTAGGTAAACTTATCTGAGATTGCAAAAGTTTTTCGCTTGAAAGCAAATTGCTGCGATACGATTAGGCAAGTCAAAGATGAAGTTTTATTCAACATTTCCGCTTGCAATGACATCAATCAAGATAAAATCTCGTGCCGAGCAGGATGATTTCAATATCGTTTCCTGCGTTCCGTCTTGAGATTTTTTGACTCACACGACGCAATCAGTCCTTTGACCAGAGGCCGAAAGTGGTCGCTTATTAAAAACAAGTCGCCACGCATCTTTGCGCTAAAGGCTTCGGTTCGGTTTCGGCAACAGTCAACCGGCCGTACTATCGGTCACGGATGCTTGGCACGGGGGTTGGTTGCCTCAACCGAAACACAGGCCTCTATGGTCGTTATCAGCTGTCGCAAGAAGATGACGATCGCGAGTTTTTCACGCCATCCTTCCACGATAAGGGTGTTTAGGTTTTTCGGTCTGCCCGTCAAATACCGTCGAAAAGAAACGCTGGCCGGCGGTTGTAAACAGTTTGCAAATGGCAGTTTGCGCGGTGGTCATTTGGGAAACTGTACGTTGGCCCGCTGCAACTGGAGCGTGCTGGCCCGGCGAACCAACACAACTCGAATGACGGTTCGAAAGGGAAAATAAAAGAAACAGAACAAATACCAATTGGAGTTTAATTCGCGCTGCCACCGCGACCCGGACCGGGGTCCATTGTGTACCGGGGGTTCGGTTTTCCCTACCGCTCTCTGTCTCTCGGTGCGCGAAATGGCCACTGTGTTGCGGCAGTGACATAATCGGCATCGGCGAGGGCGCGAACAGGGGTTTTGTCCCTTACCCGATCCGATGTTCGGGGAGTACGATTTGGTGCACTCATTAGGCTTGGTCCGAGGCGGTGGCGGTGGCGAACGGAGTGCCCAGTTGTACCTAGTTGTATATAAAGTGTGGCCGGTTGGTCGGTAAAGACATCAGTTACCAGCGATCGCTTCGGTAGGCAGCTACTAGTCAAGAGACTCCAAGTTCAAATTCCAAAAGGAAACGTTCCACCATGAAGGTACGTCAACGGCGGTGAAAGTGCTCGATACGGTTTAATCCGGTAATGTGAGGTCCAATCCTAGTGTCACCGTCAACATTTCCATTTCTTCTCTCTCGCAGACGTTCATCGCGCTGTCTGTCCTGGTAGCCGTGGTGGCCGGAGCGGCCATCGAATCCGGCGAGGAGAAGACCGTCGAGAAGCGAGGGCTGGCCGGGCAGCTGCAGGACCGATCGGACCATCATCACGAGCACCACGAGCACGTGAAGTACGTGACCATCACGAAGAAGGTGCCGGTGCCGTACCCGGTCGAGGTGGAGAAGCACGTGCCGGTGCCGGTGAAGATCCCCTACCCGGTGCACGTGGAGAAGAAGGTGCCGTTCGTGATCGAGAAGAAGGTGCCGGTGTACGTGGAGAAGAAGGTGCCGGTGCACGTCGACCGACCGGTTCCGGTGGAGGTGAAGGTACCGATCGAGGTGCCGGTGGTGCACAAGGAGTACGTCGAGGTGCCGAAGCCGTACCCGGTGCACGTCGAGAAGCCGTACCCGGTGTACGTGAAGAAGCCGGTCTACATCGAGAAGCCGGTGCCGGTCAGCGTGCACATCAAGAAGGTGAAGAAGCACCACTAAGTACACCGCCGGTACTTCCGGTGCTAGCAGTCATTTGCGTTTAAGTCTGAGTCGAATGTAGGAAAACAATAAATAAACCGCTGCGCAAAGTCACTGTACTGGCCAGCTCCCAATGCCAACCGTCCCGAGCCGTCGTGTCGGGCGGGAAAATTACACCGCTTTGTTGGTTTTTTTTATATTCGTTTGCAGATGAAAACACTGATGACCAGAGAAGGGGAGAAGTATGGGTTGACTTTGGCACACAACAGTAAAATAAATTCAATTTAATTATCATAAGAAAGTATCAACCTTCATCAAAAACCAAAAAAGTCCCACGCAACACGAAATCGTATACAGATGTACGAATTTATTCTCAAATCAGTTCATTTCGAATCGGAATCGTATGAAGGCATTGACAATGTACGAGTAGTGTATATTCTTTGATGCATATGATACCGCTAAGGCTGGTGTCAGTGCTTTGTCGTACGATATTTTATCGCATGTCAGTTTTGCAAGTATTTCTGCTATTGCTTCAATTGTAAGAAAATAGCATCAATTTTGTTATTTTTTAAAGATGAAAACTTAAATTCCAAATTTATAAAATCCAGTTTTGATGACGGATAACATCGGATACGATAGTGCGATAAAATCAACCGATTTTGATTTTATCGTACGACAAAATCGTACGACAAGCATGGACGGACGAGCACTGACACCAGCCTTAAAAACGTATGGTATAGATGTACGTTCAATCGTATGGTATAGATGTACGATTATTGGAAGATAAAACTGTGTTGTGTGGCCGTTCATTTTCATTTCAGAAATTTTCTGCAAAATAAGAATAAATGTCACATTAATGTTGCGGATCATATGATTGACTACCTATAAAACTATAAGGATTTTGTCAATTTTCCTCCAAACAATACATATTATATCATGTATAATGCACACTTCTTTGAGTATTAGATATAAAACGTTAAATGCACACCATTCACATAAAGTTAATAAACAGATCGATATAAATTACTTTCTACTTCAAATCCATTTCCGATATGGTTGAAAACGGTTGAAATGGAAGACAAATTTAATCGTTTATTTTGAATATGTTGATACAAGTGACTAAAAGAACCATTTTAAACGATATATGAACGAGTTCTTGGGATGTTCTACACATACCTTTCAAGAGTTACTATCTCAAATTGTTAGTAGAGCTTCAATTCTAAGAAACTGCCCCAGCTTAGCAAGGGAATCTGTGAATCACCAACATTTACTTCAAAAAGAACGGACTGGGCGTGTTGTTTAGAGTCCTTAACTGCACCTATAGAACCGGAAAACAGTTCTGAATGCAGACTTGCTTAATAAATCATCTTAAAAGCAGTGGTCTAGACAGTATCATTAATGTAATGAACATTTCTTTCGCAAATAACACAAACAATTATTGTTGACGAGAGTCCTATTACTCTCACATATAAGTTTGTCACATGTTGGCAAGCACGGAAAAAGTAAGAAAAAACATGACCTGCAAAAGATTTTGATTTGAAATGCACCGTTGTAAATAAGACGGTTCAAGCAAACTGTCTCAAGAGAAACCGAATTGAAAGAGCTAATTGAAATAGCAACATTTATTTACCTTACGTCATGGAAAATGTTTCCAAAAAGCTTTCCAACGTGCCAATGAGAAATGTCATCAACAGCAAACCATGCATAATGTATGCTTTGCATCCTTTATACACACACACACCCACTTACACATATCTTACCTATGTTCGGTTAGGCCAAGATTTAAATACTTTTTTGTTTCATCTCCACAAACACCAGGCGCCTCCATTGGCAATAATAATGTTTCTTTTTCGCGACCTCGTAACCATAAACTACAAGAAAAGCTTCACGGACGGCAATAGATTATTTCTTTGACTCGGCAAAAGAGTAATTTATGGCATTCTGGCCAGGTAATGAGAGCAATGCTGGTAGCGGAAAATATATTGCAATGCATTTTTACCCTCACTTGTTTTCCCTTTTTCTGTACCCGAACAGAAGCGGGTTTACCCATTCCTTTTCATCTAGTGCTCCTTCCGGTGGTGTGTTCTTCACCATGGCGACGATTGTGCTGTAACTGTTCAACAGCCAGCCGTCAGTTTTATTAAATTTAAAGTTGACATCTTCGTACGCCCAATGCGTTTGCCTTACCTTGGGGTGAAATGCATTCAACGGGAATGAATGTTCGTGCCTGGCGCATCTAAAGGTAAAGTGAAAAGAAAGCGTATAAAACCCTCAAGATGAAACGAAGGCAAAAATTAAGATGTCGCTTTTATTATATTTAGTACGGTTTTTTACGCGACTTTTTCAGTTTGAATTTTCCTCTTAGTGCAGCGTTGTTCGTTCATTGAATTGAAAACATGTTGGTTTCCCGGTTTCTCGTGCAATATTTTCTGCCATTCTATCTCTCTTTCTCTCGGACGCGGTGTCATAAATTCAAATTTCAAATCACCGCTGCACGCTGCACCGTTGTTCAATGTTGTTTTCCTTCGGTGCCATGATATTTCCTCTTGTTCGTACGCGGTTCCGAAAGCATAGGAAAACGCCAAATGGTGCACAATGAATAGCGCTTCAAGCACCTCCCACCCCTTGCTTGTTGCGAAGGCAACAATAAAAACCTGGTGTGCGTGTCACTCTTTGGTTTGGGGTGATTTTTTTCCCCCCGCATCCCCGGTTTATTTATTTTTTTCATTGTTTCATGCTGCTCTTTTCATTTCAGGCACCATCATTTCTTTGCCCTCTCTTTAGTTCTGGGGCCGGCTTTCCCTACCGCTGGTTTATGTTTTTGAATAAAGCTCCTCCACTTTGGTCTTTCGAAACGCTTGCATCCTTCTTTCACCCGACCTCGTGCACAAATTTCCACCCCCCAATATTTATGCGACCCGCATTCTTTCCTATTGCAGTTTTAGTTTTCCACCGAACAATGGATTCATAATTCATAAAAGTGTGAGAGGGTAAGCTTGAAACTTCAATCCACGCAAAACTCCTTCGCACTCGCCTTCGGTGCCCCGTACCGAAAAGGTTTACAATGAATTGAATGCAGTTTGAAGGCCAGGGAAAACTATCCACGCTCCGGTCCGTCGGGACGCATGGTAACGGGAAATGCGAATGAGAGAGAGAGAGAGGGAGGGGCTTCGTCGGGTGTGCGAGGAAATCTAATAACGCGACCACAAAACAAAGAAAATCTCCAGCGACCTACGCGACCGATGGAGGGGCATAAAAATCTTTCCCACCAACACCACCAAGCGTTGAAACATGGTATGATGGAAACAATGGAAAGCTGGAAGAAACGCTAAACTTTCCCACGGGAGGGTATGGACGAAGGGCGGTGAGAGACAGGGAGAGAGGGAAAGAGAGTGAGAGTGTGGGCAGCCATCCCCGTGGATCCGTTTGTCATTCTTCACCCTCGCCTTCGGTTCCGATTTCCACCAAATTTCCCGACCCCTTTTGAGCTGGTAGTTTTATTTCGAACCCTTTTGCAACACCCAGCGACACGATGTGAGCATCGGTTTGCCTACAGCTACATGCAAAAACAAGTCGAAATAAAAGGAAAAATCTTTACACCAACCCTTTTCCACTGACTCGTGTTGACGGTGGGTGCCCTGTGGGTTGGAAGGGAGGGGGAAAATTCTGCAATCCCAAAATCGCAAATCATCGTACCCCTGGACCGTCGCACATCGAGCTGTATAAGGTTAGCAGGAGAACGGAGATCGTCTCATACAGGAAGCCGAACGAACCCTCTTGGCCTCAGCCCGGTTCCCGTCTAGGGCTTCACCAGGCTTCACGGGACCTCCAGCTCCAGTTGGGCGGAATGGTCATTGATAGCAGGATGGCTATCAGCAACGCCGTGGAAAACTCCCCGGGAAAGTCCCGAGCCGCGATGGTGGCGAATGAATGCAAAGCGACATGAATGGACGGCGCTATCCAATAAAAATGTTTGATTCATAGCGTCGCGTTTTATGACTTTGCGCGCGACATTCTTTGCGTGGTGTTTGTACTTTGTTTTTATTCGATGAAAATTGCCACAAGTGGGGTGGTGCATCCTTCAACCGAGCCGTGCGGAGGCCATCTATGTTAGTGTGTTCTTATGCAGGTTAGATTAATTTTATTCGTGGTGAAATGTTATCATTATCAATTATTCAGTAATGTCTTTAATTAGCTAAATTCCTTTAATTTTTAACAGAGTCAACCTTACAACTACTTCAACCTTGTTTTAAAACATATCCTTAGACTGGAAAACGAATTTTCAACTACACAAAATCTCTCTTGGCAACTCTAAGTCAGCTTAAACTAAAGAAATGTTCTAAGCCATTCAAAGAAAAAAATAAACATAGATAAAATAGATACTGGAAGTTTCGCACAAAACAAGTTTAAAGTTTCATCAGATGAAAGATGATATTTGAGTCAGGTGTTTCCTGTTCTTATGTAGAAGGGTGCATAATCTAGGAAACGGTTTTACTTTTTCTATAATATCTGTGTCAAAATATGTCGCAAAACAAATCAGCTTTTTACGTATAGTTGCCTCTTACCTTTATTTTAAGCACAATTTATTTTTTCTCTTTGTCGAATTCGTTATTGTTATAGTGTTTTTTATTTTATTATAACTGTAAACTTTCATTTAGTATAGATTATAAACCATGAAGTAATCCATTGGTGGAAATCTTTTTCTGCAACCTTCATTGCAGACCATCTTATACCTTCGGCATCGTTTTTCTCCTTCACCGTCAAGGTCCACAATGTTTTGTAAGGTAACGGAATTAATTTCACTCCTTTCTTCTAGCGCATCGTCTAACTTTATGGTTAGCTAGCTAGGACAAAACACATTTCGCAAATCTGTACCATGCAACATGCGGCCATCTTTTTTGTCAGGTGGCCCCTTGCTCCAGCCACAAATCTCACCACAAACAGCATTGTGTTTAGATGCGACAGGCACATGCACGCTGCATACATTTACCGAGCGCACCACGTGCATTTGATACCACCGCTCTACACACAGTTATTACTAGCGTTTTTGTACTTTCTACTAACGTGAGCTCGATTCTTTTTCTTCCGTTTTGCCGGTGCGACTGACCACAATTCATGCGCCAGCAGTAGGGAAAACTCGTTCCCATTCGTTCGGAAAACGAGTGAAAATGGTGTCTCTATGTGGGTTTTTTTTGTTTTGTTGTTCCTTCTTTTGATGTGCGAGTGTGACTGTGTAGCGTGTTTCAGCCACGGTCATCGGAAACGGGATGCCCATTTTCCCTGTTCCCGAGCTGTCCGCCAGTGTTATTCTAGTCCTTCCGATGCCAGTGAAAAACAACGACGAACGGGAAGTGTCACAAGGGGGAAAGGGTTTTGCCGAGGTGGCAATTATTATTAGTCCATTTTTCATGCAGTTTTTCCAATTTTCTCATGAATTTATTACAACACGAAATTGATGGCGTTTGAGCGTTCCGTTGGGGCGCGCGTGTCCAGTTAGCTTTGCCCGGTTTTTATTCCTTTTTTACCCTTTTTTTAAACCGGAAAAAGAACCACCTATTCCCTCCTGAAACCCGTCTTCATCACCGTCGAATGAACTTTGTCGCGGGTTCTTCTTGTACTGATCCAATGTTGCCGAAATTAAAATTTAGCGCTCTCTTTCACCGCGCGATTTCCATCGTTTTTGCTTTTTTAACTTTCTCTCTCTCTTTCTCTCTCTGTCTATTGCTTTATCTCCTTTTTTGTACGTCTTTGAATGGATTATCTGCATATTTTTCTCGAGTACCATGAATGGCACGACAGAACCATCTACAACGCTCGCGATGGTTTGTTTGCCAATTTTTCAAAGAATAGCTTTTTCCCCATTCCCGAAGCCGTAGATTGCAAACAAAACGCAAAATAAAGAAAGAAACTAAGTAAAAGCTAACCATTTCATACCAGTTCGTACCTTGCAAGCGCTTGCATCGTGATTTGAAGCATCATTCGCCAGAGTAAACGATTCTTCGGAGAGGAGATTTTTATCTGCCCCAAAACCTACGCGAAATGACGGCACGAATGAATGGTGGTGGATGTAATTCTATTCTACATTCGTTCGGGCATTGTTTTATTTTTTAGTTTTCGTCCGTTTTTCTTTCTTCGACATCTTTGTCCTTTGCAAAGGATGCGAAATACAACCGTCTAGTTGTTGCAACAGTTTAATTGCCCTTGGTTTGCATTGTGGCATTGATTTCTTTTCCATTTTTCCCTTTGTTTTGCATGCTGTGATGAAATTTTACTTTCTCGTTTGTCCCGTTCGGGAGCTTTCATGCTTGCTTCCATGGCACACCGGGAGTGGACTTCTTTTTTCCTGGTATTTCCTTCTCAAATTCGCTTCGAAAAATGGCTTCAGGCATTTACAAAACCATCCACCATTCGGAGCAATCTGCGACAATGTTCATTCAATTGTATCCGGTCGCGGAACGGAAGAATATGAAGGAAAACGCAATGAACGAGCGCAATTGGTTCAATAAATAAACGACAATTCGTGAAACTTTTCCTCAACAGAAACATTGGTCAGCTGTGAAAAGAAGTTTTTGTTGGAGAGAATAGGGTAAATGTCCCTAGTTTTATCACTTTCCTTACATTTTGCTACAACATAAGAGTAATCAAGTGTCATAATGCCTTTAAATCACAAAATCATAATCAATTTTTTTAAATATATCATTACCAATTAATTTTACTGAAAAGTTGTGAAAAGCTTTACAGTATTTGCATTTGTAAAATCTGAAATCACACTTTTTTTTCGAAAATCATGAAAATTACCTGTTTTGCAACTTAAAAAGTACTGAAAAAAGAAGCCCAAATTCTCGCAAATCAGTCTAGTTCAAAAGTCTAGTTCAAACTTGTATGTCACTTATAAAAAGATGTAATTTTTCACTTGTTTTTACATTCACTGATAATTTGTCAAAACAGCAAATTGTAGAAACTTAGATTTTGTGTCTCATGCAAACCCATAAATAATCAGATAAAACTAGGATTTCGGCTACACACAAGAACCATTCGCCAAGTATCGAATAATTATCCAAAACTAAGAGAAAAAAAACAGTAAATTTAGTATTAATGCCTTAAATTATTTAAACAACCTTGGCAAGGACTATGCACAACAGATACGTAAAGTATATTTGAACTATTCAAAACATTTACCATTTTCCATCATAGCAAAAAGTTTTCTGAAATAAGAAATATTACAGACCATAACATTAATTAAACATCAATAAAATAAAACAAAATTATACTATGAACTCTTCCTCGCATGCATTCTTCTATAAAACCGATCGGAAGGATTAAGAAGTCATTGAAGAAGGAGATCCCTTTCTTTGCGTTCGATGGAAGGAACCGGATTATCGCTCCGCAACGATAATGACCCTATCGATAGTGTTTCGCACGCGATTGCATCGTTTTGAAGTTGAAACTGCATCGAACAAACCATTCGAACGGCAGGTAGAAACACCCAGAAAAGTGGTAAAGGGACCAACTGTTAAGTACTTCGGTGCATTCTCATCGAACCGAAACCGTTGGCCGTCGGTGTCGCTTTCCCTCCCGGACCGAAGGATAGTTTTCCCATAAACTGTCGCTGTCTCCGACTCTCGTTCCATTTCGTCCCGGGAAGGCCCGAGTGTCTGTGGTGTGGTGATACTTTTCTACCAATGGAACCAAACGGAAGACCGTGGACAGTATCGGGAAAAAGGGCACAGGAGTGCACACCACGGAGCAGAGTCGGACACGATAAAACATGCTGCAAATGCGATGGTTGCACGGTTCGCTTCGTTCGGGTCTGGCCAAAAGGACCGCATTGGTAAGCGGAACACACACACAGATACACAAACGAACATCGTCACGACAAAACCAACAAGGACCAATTTTAACGGTTCACCTGCACGGCGAGAAGACTTTTGCTCTCGAAAGACGACGGCTTGACTTGTTGGTCGCCGTTCGGGAAGGAAAAGTCATGCCTCAATGGGCCACTCGGGGGGGTTGGCCAGGGAAAGCGACCAGCGGGCCCCGGAGCGCGCCAACATTAGCAGTACATCCATTATGATCACGGCTCGGGAGACACCAATTAAAGTTAATATCAAACATAAATTAGGATATGGAGAAAACCACATTAAATAATTACAAAACAGGCCAAAATTTATACGTCTTGATATCGCAATTTACAGCCTCGCTCGGCCACCTCAGTTCGGTTTCGGTCTGGTGACTTTCCGGCCCAGAGCCCTTCATCGTCCTTCTTTGCTGTAACCGACCAACCATTCTTGGCAACCTGCATACCGTTTGTTTTTTCCGTTCCTTTTCTCAAATTTTCACATGACCTACATGACTGGTACCATCCGCATCAGGCATGAATAATTTAGAATTATTTTCAGTATTTGTGAACAATTTTCCGAAATTTAAACTCCAGGTTAAGCATTGAGATGTATGTAATGGTCAAACTTTTCTTATTTCTAAAGACGGTCCTAAGTTGAAGGAATATATTTTCATGCTGGTGGGATAATCCTGAACCAGATTTGTAAAGAAACATTTGACTAACGTTCCAAAGATTTAAAATACTGATGTTTTTGAATACTGAAATGTATGTCAGAAATTTAGTCGAGATGCAAAAATCGGCTTTCGACCGAATCTTTGTCTATTTAATACCACTTTTTTCCATTCATTATTGATATTTCAAATAATTATGGCGGTGCTATTCATGAAAGTTTGATATTTTGAAATAAATTTTTTACGTCTTGATAAATGAAACCTATTCGATAATTTACACAACATAAAAATAAAGTTGAAAGTTGATATAAAAACATGTTGGTTGCAAAACGGATAAAATGTACTGCATGGTATGATGAAAACGTTTTACAAGTTTACAATGCGGCCAACGAGATACAAACGAATATGAAAAATGTAGAAGTTTTCTTAAAATATTGTTTACAATCAGTAAAACATGTATAAATTACAGTATGTGGTAGCACAGCTTTAAATAATTATTAAGATCACATAATAAATCGTACAGTGTGTAAAACCAAACAACCAGTGAATCGCTTCGATTCATTTGCTTTCTAAATCAAGAACCAATAAAACCAGCATTTCAAGAAAGTCACCATCAAACAGGTAGCCTTAACCACTGTGGTGGGGTAACCTTAAATCGAATTGTTGTGCAAAAATCACCTTTTTGACCGGCAATGACCTGTTGCCCTCAAAAACAATCCGCGACTCAATAGTTCGGTTTTGCGCGGGAAGTTTCCTAATGCATCCACAATCGAATCAATAAAACCGACCCGGGTGCAATAAACCGCGAGCAAGAGTCACAAAGTGATCGACTGTTTTAGACGCTGATGTTGCTCGCGTTTGGGAAAAGTACGGTATAAAACCTGCCCTCGATTCCCAGAAAGTACATCACTTCTTCACCGGACGGCAAACGGCAATCAACAGCCAGAGCAAACGATCGATCATGAAGGTTGGCTGGTTCTTAGAGAACGCTTCAGGTTACATTCTTCAATCTGCTGCCCATTTTCTTTTTCTTTTTCCAGACCAACGGAGCAGCGATTCTCTTGGCCATGTGCGCCATCTTGGCCACTTGTTTGGCGGCCGAAGGAATGCCGAGAAGCAGACGGGATCTTCGCTACCGACCGAACGTGGCCTACGCGTACCAGTACCGGACGGAGCAGATAGCGTCCGTACCGAGGATTCCCGTTGTCCCGGTTGCCTCGGTGCACATCCAGAACCAGCTGCTTCGCCAGGTGAAACCTGAACGACCGTTGCCACACTTTCCCACCCGTCGCCCGATGCAGGCCATCGATCGGCTGCATACACGGGTCGACATTGGCCACGAGCAGCACCAGAAGCAGCACCAACATCCGACGGTGCATCCGAGTGCAGCTGCCCACCCTTCCGGAACCATCGTGGCGCATTCGCACACCGAGGTCTACCGAAAGTATCGCTAAGGTGAAAAGTGAGAGATATTATAGAATACAATAAAGAAAATGTACCAAAACATTCTCAAAGGAAGTTTATTATTGTGTGAAATTGTGCTTTTTACGAACAAATGCCTTTTTGTACTAAAAGAGATAAGATAGTAAGATGTTGAAAACCAGTTGGTACTGAAAACTTTAGTTGCAAATTTTCAAGCCATTATGGAACATATCAAGTCATTAGAATAAATAATACGTTATCTGTTTAAACTTGCAAATAAAAAACAACAAGAACTAGCAGATTTTAAATTTAAAGTTTAAAACAAAGTTTAATTGTAACGAAAATAAAATTAACTAAATATCCAGAACGTATAACATCAAAACAATTCAAATTGTTGGTGATATTTAAATGGTCTCAATTCCTAGAACCTGCCATTAACTTTAACTCAGCAAACCTTTTGTATCCCACACCACGCGTTGAATATCCATCGAAAACAGATACGGCTTATCGATTTCAAAATTAAATACAGACACAAAACGGCTCTTTGCGTCATTTCATACCCACTTTGTGCTTGGTATTTAAATTTATCCAACATCCTACGATTCCATGCTCGTAAAGGTCACGTGCCAAAAACGTTTGATATCGAAACGGAGGCGGCGTTAAGTAGATTCTCCTTTAACCTTTAGAGATAGAGAAAATTCAACATTCCTCCGAGGAATACATGGCCATTTTTCACACGCACAAATATAGAAACACACCGGGCCACAATTTCGTCTGTCCAATTAAAGGCCCACGATTGCTCACGCTGTACGGCATCTGATTAAATGTGATTAGCAAACCGCGCGAAAATCGAACGCACACCTCTTTGGGTGGAAAAGCGCCTGGTTGGGCTGGGAGGGGGTATGATTGGGGGCAAGGGAGTTCCAAAATTGAACAGCGTATC
Source organism: Anopheles sinensis (assembly GCA_000441895.2). NCBI lineage: Eukaryota > Metazoa > Arthropoda > Insecta > Diptera > Culicidae > Anopheles > Anopheles sinensis. The sequence goes on along the minus strand of KE525231.1, from coordinate 1,822,914 downwards.
AGTGGTGCGTGGTTTTATGATTTTCCCGCAATAAGACCGTGATTTCGATACGTTACCGAAGCGTTCGCTACTGCCTGTTTTAATGCTCGGTGGCATAGAAAATAAGTTTATCGCTTGCGTAACACATTTGGGCGCGGGCGAGGGTGTGGTGGCTCAGAGGAGGAAGGTGGAAAAGATGCGTTTGTTTTTTCTCGCGTCAGTACAGTTTCACGCGTGACGGAGAGGAAAGTGATAAACTTTTCCTTCACTCTTCGCCGTGTTAGCTTCACGAAGATTCTTCTTTGGCTATGGATTACAAAGGAAAATAAAACGATGATGGCACGGTGTAAAGTCTGATAAGGGGGGGTGAAAAGGCTGGAGGAGATAACCATCTTTTTATTCAAATGAAATTAACCACCGTATATTTACAACTTTGCTACATGTTTACAAGCTTGAGTAAGGATTAATTGATTTTTTATGGATGCATTTCAAAACAAAATTTTACAGAAACGTTAACTCAATGGAATGAGAACTTTTGGTTTGGTAGTTCATAAAGGATTTTTTTTTGGTGTACAAAGAATTAAATTATTTGCGGTTTTCATTCCCGTTGGTTTCTTGATATTATTTTGTTTATGTTTAGTGGTTTTTTTGTTGTTGAAAGAAACAATATATTGAAAAGTATGTTTCAACCAATAATTTTTATATTTCCTTTTTCTTATTGTATGATTAAATTAGACGCAATAAATAAAGAATGATTACTATCTATTCAGCTCTTCTTACATCAAGTTTTAATTAAAACTAACTGCAGACATTTCTGCCACAAAATGGAATTTGAAGGCGTTGTTTAAAAAAATATAAAACCTTTCTAAGTTATAATTCCTCCCCATTTTCATTCTATAAGCTTCATCTAGCTCCTTGGTTAGCCACAACTGCAATCTCGAATCCACGAACCTCCTCATATGACTTGACGAACTGCATTTCCACATTGCGCTTCCATTACCCACATTTGCGATTCCATTATCCAAATTAGGTGCTCCTTTATTTTGGTTTTTACCGAAAAAAATCTATCCTTCGTATCGATGTCCGAAAGAATGAAACAGTTCAAAGGGAAACATCCCGAAAATATTACCCTCTGCTCCGCCTGAGGGGTGGATTTTACATTTTCCAAATATTAACCGATACTCTCGAGCAAGCACTGACTTACGAGGCAAACGTTAAAGCCATGTCACACGAAGCGCGAACTCAAAAACTTTGCGGCGCAAAGTGGGGGCAACGCGCGAAGAATATGTCAAAAACTTTTCAGCTCACGGAGCTGCAAACTGCATGCGCGAACTTTTTGACAACAGAGAAGCCGGACGAAGAAGCAGAAACGAGCCGAACTTTGCGCTTGCCACGCAGTGGTACCCAAAACATTGTTACACGAAGCGCGAAGATTTTGACGTAAACTTATACAATTTTTGAGTTTGCGCTTGAAGTTTGCGCTTCATGTAACGGGCCCTTTAAAAGGAACACGAAACAATATAACACCACAGGAGGGCACGAGCTATGGCCACTCCGCAGAGTTTTTCCGCGCGTAGCAGAGTCCACTTCACCGATTTCAGTACCGTCGCTCGTAAAAAACACTCCCTGTTAAAACACATCATCGATCAATCATGGTGATGGATTCGACTTTTATGCTGTACCGTTCCACTCGGGCTGTTCATTTGCGTTCTTCACCTCACCAAGGTGCACCCAGGGCACGTCAGTCGTTATGGATTTCGGGTGCGGTTGGGTACGAGCTCCGAGAAGAAATTCCCTTCATCTTGGAGTTTTTGCGCAATAAAGCAGGAATGCCGGCGTCAAGGGCTGGCTTTGGTTTGCGAAGGCAAACCGTAATGAAGATGGGCAATTTAATAACGCCGGGGCATCTGGTTTCTGGCCACCCTTTTCAAACCCAAAAACCCAGGGATTGTTCGGATCAAGCACGGCTGGATTTTGGAGCAACTTCCAGCAAATGAAAACCCCGAGCAAGGAGCTGGCTCCGGTTAACCGCCTGGATCCTTCCCATTCGGAGCAATAATCTCTTTTCAGGAAGCATCGGGTGAGGGAGTTTTCCACCATGCAAGCACTTCATTTAGATTGGAGGTTCTTTTCACTGCGCTGTGCTTCTTTGTTGCGGTTTGTGTAGGATGTGTACAATGGTCGTTACCGGACGTACTAATGTTGACTTTGTGGTACCGTCTTTCCCCTCCTTGCGCTGGTTTAATATTGCACGCTCTCATGTAACGGGTAGAGGGCCGCCCAAGACTAACCTCCTTGGACGCTTGACCACATAAAGAATATCCCGTTTCCACATCTTCCAACATCCAGAGCACAATAAAAGAAAAACCCCGAGCCCAAGTACCCGGTGCGCTTTTCATTGGAAGGCGTTGTCCCGCTTTTGTCCAGCGCGTTATTGTCAATACAATGTCGGGCAGCGGGTTCTTGTCAAGATGGGTGACATCTATCCGTTCGTTTCGTTCTGTGGGTTTCTTTTTACTTAGCTCCTTGCCTGTTCCTTCCGTGCAGGTTCAATGGTAGCATTATGTGGCCATTGGTAGTGGTCGTAAAATGAAAATATCATATTCATCACCATCAAGTACCGGACCAGGTCCCTTCCCCGGGAACCTAACGCAGTGCCGGACAAATGTTACATGTGTCGGCACACAAACACAAGCACGAACACTCAGCTCGGGAAAAAGATGATTCCCGGGAAACACGCCGAGCGTCCTGTCAGATTGTTCGGATGAAAAGTTTCTCCGGTTGCACTCGATCACGTTCAATAAAAGGTTCAATCGGGGAAGACGGGAAACCCATCGACCTACTTTTACAACCGTTTTCCAACCGAGGGATAATTGTCAGACGTGCCCTCGCAAAACGGACGCGACGTCCATGATGACTTTTCCATGCAACCGACGGTATGCGATGGAAAACTATCGAAAGCGAAACCTGAGTGAAAAACAAAATCCTCCAAAGGCTTATAAGCCATAGACCTGCCGTGGACTTCAGCTGGGAACCGTTTTGCTCGCGAAACGAACCCATCCGGAAAAAGCGGAATGCTTGTTGTTTGGAAATTGAATTCTGACACCTTGGCACCTGCCCGACATGGCCATCGTTCGGGCGACATGAGCAACTTTGCTCCGTACCCGAACGCTCGGTGCTACTTTGTCCGGGCTTCCGGGGTGTGTGTGTGTGTGTGTGGGGATGAAGATTGCCGATACACCCAGTTCTTCCGTCAACCGTAGCGAACGGTGCATGTTGCGGTCGCGATGCAACGTTCTTTCCGATTCCGGGACGGAAGCAATTTCGCTGCGATGCTGTAGTATTTTTTTAACGACCTTTTAAAGGTACAGGGTGGTCGTGAAGCTAGATGGATTTGTTTTATTTCAGTCATAGAGATTTAAAAATATTCTATAAAATTATGCACAATGCTTAGTGACATTATTAAAAACAAGTTCACAGTTTCATTTTTAGAGGGTTTCTCATGAGAGACGAAAACCGTTCCATAAAAGATTTAACGATACTTGTAATACCAGTAAACATTTTTCAATGCCTTAAAGTTATGAAAGTTTCTGCCTCAGAAATAAAGTTGTTAATAAATGTAAGGATTTATTGGTTTATTCCCCGACAGTTTCTATCCTTCTTTACCATCCAACCAGCTTCAATCACTCTGTCAAGCTAACTTACTCTACTTCCTTGATTCATCCTTTATATACTCTAATCCATCTCTATTACAATATTTACTTCGATTTCAACGCCGTCTCTTCTTTACACCGAGCTCTCATAAAATTATAAATGAATTTGTTTAGAAAGCAAAGATCAACGATCAATAAAAAACCTGACTATTTGGTTATTTGATAACAAGGTTATTTGGTAACTTTGAAACTTTGAAAGCGTTTTAAAATGTTTTATTTTACCCTATGTTTAATCCAGTAGAGCAAGAATAAAATAGTTTGGTGATTGAAAAACAAGGTGTTTTTCAAGGAATGTGAAAAACAAGATGTTTCGAAAAGGATTTGGAAATTCAAAAATAACACACGGAACTGACCTGGTAATTTTATCCATAGGTTTTAATGCAGCTTAGTTTTATTGGATGATTTTATTTCATATTCTGTTGAAATAACAGTTCTGGATTACTAATTCTCTTAAATATTTTCTCAAAAAGTAAAAATTAACCTGTGCACGTTAAAATCATAATCTTCCTTTCGAAGCGAGCCAAATTGAGTCACCCTGTGTCACGAAAGCACTAAAAACAGCATGCACTTGTTTCAGAATCACTACAAATTGAATCTCTTCCCTGCGATTTGCGTTCAGTGGTTCTCACATTGTATTCCCCATCCCTTGCTTCCTACAATCGAACCGAAACTTACAGATTCGCAATCGGAAAGGATCAGGTTTGGTTTCCTTTTTTTCCACCTCTTTCACGTTATGTTGGGCAGCTTTTCTTCGTTTCGAACCGTTTCGTGCACGTCCGATGGTACGCTCTGTGAAGTGAGCCGAGGGAGCCTCCGTTCCCCGAAGCGAATCATAAACTCATCATAGTTCCATGTTTATAGATACCATGTGTAGATTGCATCATCATCATCATCAACATCAACATCAGTGCCATACAGTTGCTGCTTGCGATGTGAATCCTTCCGGGCAGGATTTGCTCCATTTCCTTCCAACCGTGAGTGAAGCGACTCGGGGACCCATCGTATCGTGTTCGAGAGGTGGACCATCGTCGGGAAAAACCCCGTAAAACGATCCCAATGTGTCCAACATCTCCGTGCGCTGCTAGCACCACACTGAGCGATAATATCGTCAACAAACGGTTACGAGATTTGTGTTCCTGTCGTTTGTGTTTTATTTTTCCTTTTTTTCGCTTCTTCTGCACGCTTCAATCTTTTGTGGCCTTGTTGCAGGATCAGCAGGACCGCAGGGCCTGGTTCCACTTCCTTTTTGTGCTCCATTCACCACCCGGTTTATTTTTATTTTTCCCCCGTCTCCTGATGTGTGTGGGTGGTGCTCTTTTAGGTTATGGTTTCATCTACAAATTGCATGCTCGTTGTGCGAGCCCCTTCATACCCTTCGGGCACGCTCCACTCGATCTATTGGATGCACTTTACTTAATGGGAAAAAAGGAAGGTCAGTACCGCATGGCAACTGGATGGGGCGAGGGAAAGGGGGCAATCGAAGAACCAGGGTCTTCCCAGGATTGCACAAATCATAACAGTTTAGACAGGCCATCTCGGTGTTCGTTCGTTGGGAGCGATTGTTACCATTGTCCGGTCAGTTTAAGGTTATAGGTTTGTTCTAGTCCAGTTTTTCCCCCGTCGCTGCCTCTTGGCCATCCCGTTACGCACCCGTGTTGGACAGATTTACTGTGACCTGCCAATCGAGCCAACATTCAACTCTGTCTAATGGACATCGCTGGTACGGTCTCTGCCCCGTGCGGTTACAGCCCATAAGCGCCGTCCAGAGGAGCATGTCGGAACCGCAATCTATTGCACAACGAAAAGTGCATCAATGCAGTCAATTTATGCTATTCCATGTGAACGATTGGAGGATTTGTTGCCTTACATTACCTGGCGCAACCGGAACGCCGTCGATATAGCGATATGAAGCTTCGAACTCGTTTGTAATGCACAACGGTGGATGAAGGTTTGGGCCTTTGATCATCCGGTTTTGATCATCATCCTCGATGGGGATCTTTTCTTCGGGGTAAAAATTGATCTAATTTTCATTTCGAATCGATTTCTTGAAGCTTGCTTCAGGTTTGAGGTAGAACGTTCTATTTCTTCCTACTTGCACAACTACACTTTCTACCTTTTAGTGCTTATGACTAGCTTTAGAAAGTACATCAATTTTTTGCTAAGTTAAAAATTTTCTTGATTCGATTTGCTTAACTTACTTATATTTTCCACTAACTGATTTTTACTTTCACTCAGCAAATGAAACTGAGGATATTTCAAGTGTGTCACGATCAATTACCAACTATTTTGACCACTTTCTCAAACTTTTCCTCTGAAAGCCACTTCTTTAACGATTTCTACAGGTAGTAAACATATGTCTTTTCTGATATTCAGTTTTCCTGCCATGTATCAAGTGTGTCACGATCAATTACCATCTTTTTAGACCACTTTCTCTAGACTTTTCTCAGAAAACCATTTGTCGAACGATTTACAGAAGTAGTAAACATATGACTTTTCTATTATTCAGTTTTCGTGCCATATTTAAAGTGTGTCACGATCAATTACTAACTATTTTGAACACTTTCTCAAAATTTTTCTCTGAAAGCCATTTTTTTAACCATTTCCAGAGGTAGTAAACATTTGTCTATGCTGTTATTCAGTTTCCCTGACATATTTCAAGAATGTCACGATTAATTACCAACTTTTTTGACCACTTTCTCAATACTTATCAAAGAAAACCATTTCTTGAACGATTTCCAGAAGTAATAAACATATGACTTTTCTTTTATTCAGTTTCCCTGCCATATTTCAAGTGTATCAGATTAATTACTAACTTTTTTGACCATTTTCTCAAGAATTTTCTCTGAAAACCATTTCTTGAACGATTTACAGGAGTAGTAATCATATGAATTTTCTATTATTCAGTTTCCCTGCCATATTTCAAGTGTGTCACGATTAATTAGCAACTTTTTTGCCACTTTCTCAAGACTTTTCTCTGAAAACTATTTCTTGAACGATTTCCAGAGTAATAAATATGTGACTTTTCTATTATTGTGACACGATTAATTACTAACTTTTTTGACCACTTTCTCAAGACTTTTCTATGACTTCTTTGAAAGATTTCTTGAAGTAGTGAACATATGACTTTTTTTTTAATTCAGTTTTACTGCCAGTGATAAAAAGGCTCAAAAGAGTTGAAATCGCAAAAGTTGTCGAGTTTGAACAATATAACAAGAAAGTAACAACACAATCTATACCTAATCAACTGTTACAGTCAACTTCGTCTTCGTCATACCTTCACAAAAAAAATTAACCACTTAGGTCAGATGTAAAAGAAGCCTACAAGAGGGCCCTCGTGATGAGATAACTGACACGACCGTATCGGTTCGCTTCACCAGTCGCCTGCTTTCGGCCCAAGTGACCGATTAATTTGCATTATTGTCGAATTGAAGTGCCACCACCGGGAAAAACCTCCGCGGCGTCAGACCGTGGCCAATCGGATTCAACAAGCTCTCCTCCTCGCACTCTAACAACCGTTGTACTTCTATTTGTAAATCTATCGATCCGTCACCGGACTACACGAACGAACGAAAACACGATCGCCACGCCAACAGACCCTGGCTAATAAGCGAACCTCTGGCAGTTAAGCAGTTTGTGCGAATCGCCAAGCGAATGGCCGCTAATCCTAAGTCCGTTACGTGAACCGACACAAATGGCCACTCGGTGGAGTGCGGCTGGTGCTGGACTCTCCACACCACACACCACACACGTTGCTGTTGAACTGCGTGCGTCTTTTTGCTCGCCCACAACTGCGACTGTTCGGTGGCCACGGTTTCGGAGGTGCGGACACGCGGTTACGGTGCATTACCTAAGGCCTTTTTCCCAAAATTTGCCAAACCGAGCCACACCACTCGTCGAGAGGCACTTTCGAACACGCGAACCCCTATCGTGTACAGTTCGTTGACGTTTACACTCTCGCTTTCGTTTGTCACTTTTCGGGTAAGTTACTGGCCACTACTAACGTCGGTCGAAAAGACACTCTTTTCTTCTATTCATAGCCTTCCTGATCTTCCCTTGCCTAGTAACGAGTCCGTGATTTGATCAACACTTTGACCGGCTGATACTTGTTCACGTAAACTGTCCTATGCACATACACCGGGTACGGTCGGTCGACGTTGTACACTACGGGTCGCGGCACATGGATCACCTCTTTTTCGTACACCGGAACCTTCACCGGCACTGGCACCTCGTACGGTCGATCCACCGGTACCTCCACCTTCTTCTCCACGTACACCGGCACCTTCGTTTCGATGAAGACGGGCACCTTCCGCTCGATGTGCACCGGATACGGCACGGAGATGGTCACCGGTGGGAGCAACTGTTTGGATCGCTTCGACTTCCCTACGGTATACGTTTGGGAAAGACCTTTCAGATGTTTGGTGAACAATTCTTTATTTCTGTAGAAATCCGCTGGATCAGATTCGGAAGAGGACGACTCGTCAACAGCGTTAGCGTGCGAATGCTCATTGTGGTCACTCTCTTCATATTCGATCTCAACGGAATCTTTGTGCTCGTGCGAGTCATCGTCGGTGTCTTCAGAGACTCCCGAATCGGCGTGATCTTCGTCGTCGTCCTCAGCATCGCTTCCGTCGTAGTAACTTTCCTCCGACTCACCGGATTCTGCCCTGTCCACCCAAGATGCGCCTTCCAGAGGTGTCAGAAGATGTCCAAAGAAGAGCACAATTAAAGCCCACTGTAGCAACGAGTATGCAGGAGTGTTCCGTCTGTACTTCCCTCGTCGGATGTTGGTTGCTCCAAGCGTTGGTGCAGCAATCAAACTGAAGAAAAGTAATGAACAGATCTATCCCAGCGTTAGAAAGTTCGTTAACGAATTGATGGATGAAGACCTTCGAAAGTACTTACTTCCATGTTCGATACTTTACGAAGCAAACCCACACCGTCCGCACGTCAATCCACCGGAACCGACCATAAACAACTAACCGTGTGGATCTCTGAGTCGGATGCTTTTATAATTTCCATACTCCCAACCTTCCGACCGGATCCGGACAAACAGACCGTTCCAATTCAATCTCTTCCACCCGAGGGGTCAGCTCATCTGCTTTGCATGGACGTGCCTGTGTCTTTAATACCTCCCCCCCGACGACGGCATCTGCATCTCGCACGTCTTCCACATGCAAATCATACCTTTACTTCCACCGCCGCACCGATGTAACGCATGGAAAGCGCGTACCGGACTGAGCTTTCTCATCTCGCCGGACATTCCCTACCCTCTCCGTCTGCAAACGCGCTTCAAACGCCGTAGTGTTACATTGTTACGTCATCTGGGTATGCTGGTACCTGCCACATACAAACTCCGTTTCTCTCTCCCCTCCTTCACTTCTTCTTCTGCGGTGCCAATGACAGGCATTCGTCCGGTCGTCGAGAGCAGCGGGTTCGTCGGCGCCTCAAGTATCGCTATTATTTGGGCAGCGCAGCTGCAAACCGCGGTGTTTCCCGTGGTGGAATCGTGGAGATGCTGCGCTCCACAATTATGTCAATAAATTATTCATGTTTTCATCGAGCATCGAAAAGGGCTCACACTGTTCGGCGAAACGTACTCGGTCCGGGGTTGCAAAACGATGGATAGGAAGGATTATTTATAGTTTCGATTATTGACCTTACTTCCATTTTTGAATAATAGATATCTGTTAAACTTTTAACAGTTCCATTTCAGCAATTCACACTCTTTTTTCATTTTAATCTGCCACGTAATAATGTCTACTTGCATCACGAATCTAAAGAGATTCAAATTGTAGGGCTGTAGCCCTAAAATATTTGTGTGCTAGAAGATGGATAACGATTTTGCATAACTATTTGCAGTTTCTTATGATCGAACTTTCGTTATCGTCCGCTTTGATGCTTCTTTTTCGAAAAACTCTATTTGTTTAGATAATACGAACTGAAGCATTCCATGGTGTATCTCATTATTCCTTTGCTGCAAGACTGCATTTAAAAAGTTGAGCTTTTGAACTGACATTTTCGTTCGTTGGGTGAACTCTTCCTAAGAATCTTTAAAACATGACAAATATTTCTCGCTTCTTCCAGACATATTTCTAAATCTTTTAATTCCTCTCTGAGGATATCGTAACTGTAGTGCACATAAGTAGGCTGCATAAATAATTGTTACAATCTGAGTAAGCTAAGTAAGAGTTTAAAAAGAGAGCGCGAGCTCAAAACGTGTAAGTTAAGTCCTGACTTCCAACGTGGATGCTCTTAATAAATAAGAGGTTGGAATCCCTCCATATAACCAATTTTTTTATGGCTCACAGTCATGAGAAATCCTAAGATAATCCAGCTTTTCCTTGTTTAAACTTCTTTCGTTACTCGCATGCTGACAGCTACAACTTCATCCTTTTTCGGAACTGTAAATATATTGTTGCATTCCAACAACCAATAAAACCCTCCACTGTCCATCCAAACACATAGAAGCATCCAACGATCTCTCCGTAACCATGAGCATAATCCCCAGCACGCAACATTCCCAATTGAATTGCCAATATTCGCTGGGAATGATAATCAAACTTACCGAACCTGGGCGGGCTGCATATGCACATCGACCCGGGACTTTCTGACCGCTCCGGAAAACTTGCAACCCGGTTGAAAATGAGGACACACAGAAAAACACACGCTCCCGCTTTCGTGGATCCGGTTCCGGAAACCAATCACGCGCGAATGCCACGGTCGGTTCACAATCCAATAATTTATTTCCCCGGACAACCGCGTGCTGTTTTCCTCGCCGGACTCCCACTGGGGGGGAGGGAATATCAATACGTATTGCAAATATTGTTTCCTATGCCAGCTTCCGAGCGAAGGCCCTTGTTGGGAGTGCGATCAATCGGAACCTTTACTGATCCAGGCCGGCAATGAGTGATATTAGTTTGATTTTATGAATGCATTTGTAATTAAAAGTATGCCCACTAAAAAGTGGCAAACCAGTCCACGCCAACGTTGAAAGAAAACTCCACGGTGGCCGTGCGCTTGACGAAACATGGTGACAAATTTGATTCGTTGATTGTTGACCACCACATCCGCTGCTTTGCCGCTTTTCACCCTGGTGGATTTTCCAATTGCTTTTCGAGCTCCGGTAATAATTTCAGCAATGGTGTTCAGTTTCACTTTTTGCCATGGTGTATGTGTGTGTGTTTGTGTGAAAAGAGTACCACCTGCACTAAATTACCGAACCGAACCGGTATCGATTAAATGCATCCGGACCGGAAAGCTGCCCTGCACTGGGCTCGGGACTGACGAGAAAAGGGTCTATCAATTAGGTTCGACGTCCCGGAGTTGGAAAGCGGCACTGGAGAAGGACATTTTAATCAAATGCTGCTACAGAGTGCTTATTTTCGCTTACCGGATTCTCGTCTCCCCTTCACAATGCCATCATCGTTTTTGGTTCTTGATTTCTATTCACCTTAGTTTCGAAAAACTATTCCTTTCTTCGGTTGGTGACTGTCAATGGTTTAATTAGAGAGTGGAAGTGTTAATTTCATGCTCAAAACCGACACAGCTGGTTGCTCCCTTTTGGTGTGCAGCAATTCGTAAATTTCTTTCTTCGGAGGTTTGTTTTTCGTACCATGAAGAAATGCTTGCATTTGTCACAGAATGCTTTGTTATAAGCAAGATAATTTTCACAAAGGAACTGGAATTGTGGTACTAAGTAAAAAGTACTCCCGATAAATAGAATTGGAATGGAAATGATAAATAGATGAAAATAAAAAAAAAATACATCGCATAATGTATAATAAGAGCAACTGCTTGATTTTATGGCAGGTGCATTGAAACCATTCTTTAAACATGTTGAATATGCGGAAAGATGGATTAGTAATATCTTTCGAGTTAACCAAATAAGTATAAAAATTAATGCAAATACATTAAAAAAGTTTTAAACAGTTGCACCTTGACAGCTTTAAGTTAAAAGTAATTTATTTTTGTGCTAATTTTTCGGTCATTTAAGAAGTACTTTAACCAACAGTTCAATTATTTGTTGTTCATGCCTTCCAAAACCATTTTCAAACATGTTGAGCTCTCGTCAGACAATACCCATTAATTAACTTATTTATCAAGTTTTTTCTCATAGATCATGCTGATACTTTTCCTTAACTCAAAGTAAAATTATCTTGTCTTTTTTTCACTAAATTGATTAATTTTGTTTTGTCATATTAAAACTTACACCTTAGTTAGTTTTTCATTTAATTATTCAATGATACAGGTTCCCCTTACAGCAATCCAATTTTAAACATTTAGATCAAAATAAACACATTTGTATTTGTACAATTTCCACTTCTTCTCGCATCCAACATAGTCATTTTTATGATGAAAGTTGCTAGTTTTCCACTTCAAAAAGGCATGTCTCAAATTATTCGGATTGAAATAAAAATTACTAGTTTCAAACTAATTTGTGAGTTGCAATTGGCATAGCATTGAGTTAATTGATTTTCAATTGCAAAGCCTGATGGATGGGTAAAACAGTGAAGTGGAAATCACTGTCCCGGATGTGGCTCGACAGAGATTCGTCGATATCCACGAATAGCCATTACACCGCACTCCACGTGTTTTCCCAATGCGAGACACAGATTAGGGTAGAGTAATGGCGCAAGACCTGTTTCCAAACAAATCATGGGGAAAAATCCTCGTTTCGATCCCTTTGGAACCAAGAGTTTCAAGTGGACAAGGTCGCCTGCACATCGACTGGTGGTACAGGTTGATCGACAAAAGCCCCTTCGAACGTGGACACTTGGCGAGTGATCAACATTTTGCACGTTTCTAAACGGTTTTCCCTGTTCGGGACCTTCGGGCGCATTGGATGGAAATGGTGGAAAATGAAGGAAAAAATACTGAAAAACAAAGAATACTCCAGATGGTCCCGGTCTTCGGCGGCAAAAGAGGTGGAAAGTGTCTACCGAAACAAACGGCGCGAAGGAGTAAAGCTGGAAGGAAGGCACGACAGGGTGGGAAAACGGGGACGGTGAGCCAATAAATAAATTATCATCAGATGTTCCCTTACATCCGGTTGATAAAGAAAGTGCATTTCGTGGCAGCGAGTGGGAAAGTTTGCTCGCATGTGCCTTTTTTCCACCTTTCGGCTTGTTGTTGCTTCCTTCTTTCCTGCTGGAGTGCGGAAAAACTCATACGGTGCTCTTTATGACCTGAGCAGAAAATGCCTTGCCGGTGGAACGATGGAAATGAGTGGAAGGATTTCGAGTGTCCCCGGTGCACACTAAGTGGCATGTACGGCAACGCTTTTCCCATACCATCCTCCCACCTTCGTGGGTTCGTCGTTCCTCGAAATCAAACTAGACGGATAAACGAGAAGCTTACGAGTTCGAACAACGTTCGACCGGTCGGTTCTGAAATCGGTTTCCGTTTTCTCCCAATTCGCCTCCTTCCGTCACACTCGCACAGTTTCCATTGCCTACTAGCTATAGCATCATCTTGCTATCATTTGGCGCATCCGACGTGACAGATGCAACGTTTCGGACGCAAGGTTCGTGAGGCTCAGGGGAAAGGTAGTAAGGACACACACATGGACGGGCGAAAACTTATTCACCAATGGTATTATTTCAATCACTCGGAACCCGAATGCACTTGTTTTATGGCACGGAATTATAGAGGGCTTTCTTCTGATTCCATTTCCGCATGGAAACGACGATAAAGACGAGGAGTTTTCTGTCCTGTTTCGCAGTTGTTAGAGTTAGTTTCTGTTCCAGTTCGTTTATCTCTCGACTTTCCACCTTTCCAACACACTTCGAGGTGGGGGTTTTTCCCGTGTCCTTTGGGTGACCCGTTAGGATACTGTGGATGGATACCATAAACGAACTAACAAAGCCTTCGATGGAGTATCATTTCGGTGCATGTTCATTGGCGTTGGGGTTGGGTTCTTTTTGTTTCAATTTTCTTTACCACTCTACATGTATTACTCACGAAACCCACGGTGGATTTAGGTGACAGACAAACGAACCATCAGCTGGGTTGCTATAAATTTTCGTTTTTCTCTTCGGTCGTTGAGACCGATTTCATTCCCTTTATGCAGTCAGTTTGTGCATTCATATTTCCACTAACGACCGATTGCGAAGGTGCCTTTATTGAGTTTCGCACGGTTTATGTGCCCTATCGGTTCTATCCTTGTTTGGAAAACCCCTTAGAAAGGACCTTCGGCCCCCTCGTGTGCCCTCAACAGCCTTATGCTCATTTTCCTGCCCTCCCATTTTGGAGTCGGCTGCCAATATTATTATTTATGGCAGCAAATGTCGACTGTCTCGCAGGCATATTTCAAATGAATTTGAGCAAAAGGAAACCTTGCCGGGAGGAGGTCAAAATTCAAGCTCACCTACATATGAGGACTGCATATTGTCTGCCTTATGAGCCACTCCCTCATCGCACTACGATCCTCCATCCTCGTCTGTGCACACAAACTTTTCTTTTTCCCATTCCCTTGTGTGGTTTTTTCTTTCACATCCTTAGCGCATCGTTCCTATCGCTTTATGGCAGGTTATCTACTCGTGGCGATAGTAGCCCCGCAGCCATATGGCACATGGTGCAGCGTTCGATAATGTTTATGGATAGATGGCTAGACATGAAGGAAGAAAAACTCCGTCCATAACTCCATGCTCCTGTGCACGATTCAATAAGCGATGCGATATTATTACGGTCAAACTACGGCACAAACATAGGCGAAGGGGAGTTTATTCTCTACCGAAAATCGATCGAAAGGAGCAGCACTCGATTGCACTTTATGAACGCTTGACAACAATCGTTCAGGTGCATTATATGTGCGTGAAAAAATGTAAGCAATTTTCTCTCGGTGACATCTTGCAGTAATTGCAATCTCTCAGGTAGTTACTTTTACGTGATTCTTTGGCTATAAAATACTTGGGATGTTAATATTACCCTCTGAGGTTATCACAACCAGTGTGTACCTCCTGCGAAATAAGTGGAATTTATCAACCAACTCGATATTAAAGTCATAAATAATTTACCTTATACTATTCAACACCTTTGCCTTCTCGCTTTCCAAGATAAATTCACGAATAAGAACCCCTCTTCAGGGGATCTTTAAATGTACATTGTCCTTTTCAATGACATAATGCATCCTTCGTATCCTAGGAATATGATTTAAACGACGTTTCGTCGGCTTCCCCTGCACAAGGAATCGATAAAATGTACCTCCATTAACATTCGACGGAACTGGAGACAGTCAGGAGGTGGTGTAACAGCTCGCAACTCATCGACTTCCAGAAATTAGAAGCAAACCGTACAAAGTGCCCGCGTTCCATGCCAAAATCACGTATTTCATAGTCTTCAGCTATAGCCAGCTATTCGCTATTAGTATGCAAGACTTTCGTGTACGGTGCATGCTCGGAGGCGCTCGTCCCAAACGACGACGAAGTTGGGGCCCTCGAACACGTCCCGCGATCGCGAGCTGCCTGCTTGCCGAGTAGATTGCTTCGGTAGTCACCGAAGTGAAGCATTAGCATATCGGCATCAGATAAAACTTTGAAATAGTGCTTTCGATTCCTTTCCGCAGCTCGTTATTTTAATTCATGTTCGAGAAATGAGAAATAAGCTCACTCTCCGCGGCCGATGGTAGAGATAGCGGTGGAATCGCAAGCCCGTGACAAGGTGGTTGGAAGAGGGGTGGGAGGGGGGGGGGGAGGGAGGAGGAGGTATGTGTATGGTTACCTTTCGGAAAAACATTACCTCCTGGCTGGGTGCGCGATTAGGAGCGCGGCTCCATCGATGTAAGTACAGGCAATTATTTGTGCCACCTTTTCCGAGCCGCGAAAGAACTTTGGAGTTGAGGTTAGGTTTTGGATTATTAATTTCCATTGTGTGCATACTCACGCCAAAGGAGTTGGCAAGCAATTTGCCCTCAGTCGTTCGGTAGCGCCTTAGCAATGGACGACGGGTTTAGAAAATCGCATTGCTCGGAGTAACTCGGAATGCCATTAGACCTCAGAGTGAAACAAGATACGGTCAGGGACCGTTCCAGAAATGGCAGGACAACACGCTGCCCACCAAGGTCCACAAGTCGGAAGGTCTCGAAAGTCGCCTAACCTACACGAAACCACTGGGAAACTGTTGTCCTTCGACGTTGGGCCTCGAAGAAAGTTGTTGTTCGCCGGAAGGATGCATTGGAAACAATGACTTCATTGAATGTTTGTGTTCGGTCCCGCCGTACGGTTCTCTTCTAACGACTTTTCCCGACGTAAGTTACAAGCTTTTGGAAAGGTCGGGCGCAAGGAGCGAAGAAGGTATTCCAATTAAGGCATAATGAATTAGGAGACGTACGGTCCGCGCGTAGGGAAACCCCCTAAAGGCTGCACGATCCGATAGTGGCGCACCATTTATCGATGATATATCTTCACGGTCCACCAACCAACCGTCTGGACTCCGAGCGCCTTCCTGAGAGGAACGGGGGACTGGTGGATCGATGACAAAGCAGGCTGCACTTCATTTACTTGGCCTCGGCTCTAGGGAATTCCACGCCGTGGTGTCGTGTTGGTACTGGTATCAACACAATCACACCCATACCGGAGGTTTTGGAGTGAGGAAAACATGATACCGGTGTGTGTGTGTGTGTTTTCAGCTCGATAGGACAATAAATTTCCCGGGCGCGGTGCGAATTAATCGCTGCATTTCGATGCGCACGAAGCGATAAGGGTTTCGATTGAAGTTGGCCTACCACTACTTGGCAGAAGTTTGTCCTGCAGCACGCTTCGGACGACCGGCACATTGCTATTTAATGAAGCATAATTTGCGATCCCGGCAGATAGCGTCTAATGGAACGCATCGAATTTAGGGAATGGGTTTTGATCAAAAGTTTGTAGCAGTCTTTGGGCGAAGCTCCTGAACCATGCGGTTTGATGAGATTTTATTACAAATTGAGGTTAGGACCACCAATATCAAGTGTTCGAGACAAGCAAGCGAGACTCGATGTTCCTACAGTTTGAGGTTGGGGCCTCCAACTCCTGGTACCCAAAATAAATAAGCGGAATTGTTAGACTGTTGACTGGATCTTGTCAAAGGTCTGAGTTTAGGATCACCAAATTCTAATTCTCCAAGAATGACAAATTGAGATATCAGTTTATTGATTTGATTTTGTTAAAGGTTTGACGTTAGGGCTACCAAATTCCAAGTTCCGAACTTCTGGTACCCAAAATAAACAAGTGGAAATTTTAGATTGTTGACTGGATTTTGTTAAAGGTGTGAGTTTTGGATCACCTTATTCTAATTCCCAAGAATAACAAATGGAGATATCAGTTTGTTGATTAAATGTTGTTAAAGATTTGAGGTTGGGGCTATCAAATTCCAAGTTTCCAAAACTTCTTCCCAATTCAACAGTGCAGCACTGCTTTCAACACCCTCAACAATCGTAACTGAGCCAATTGGTGCCGGTTGGTACATTTCATTTGCATGTTAAAATAAACAGTTATGCGCGGTTGCATCGATACCGACATAAGTTTAACATTCTTCTGAAGAAAACTTCCAGTGAGCCCGTTTTCCGGTTTTTCGTTTATGTTCGTGCCAACTGCAGAAATCGAAACCGAAAACTGAGCAAACGTGCTCCGGTCAAAGACAACCCGACCGCCGCGGGTGTTAAATTATTTCTGCCCATTATCGGACGCACCTGCACCCGGACGGTAGGTGAAGTCACTGGGTAGTGGTCGCTAGGCGTGTGGAACTCTGCAGTACAACCGACGCGGCCAGTGGGCCACTAATGAGCTAAGTCTGAGGTGCCGATTCCTAGTAGTAGTAGACTGATGAGACAGCGAGAGGGGGCAGGTCTTTCCGTTTGAACGTGTACACCTGAGGACTCCGTGAAGGGGAAGTGAGGCATCGGAAGGACAAGTGAGAGGTGGGAACTATAAATATGATGCGTCGGGGGAAGTGCATCAACCATTGCAGTGTGAAACATCGCCAAAGGCACCCGTGAAGCAACATGATGGTAAGTAGTGTGTTGTGTGCAGTACCATTTCGAGGCAGGTTTAGGAAGGTTCCCCAAACACTCCTGTTTGTGTCGTTTTGCAGGGTGTAACCGTGTTCGTGGTACTGTTGGTGACGCTGGTGACGGTCCCGGAATCCCACGGGATCACCGTGAGTCCGCATATTCCGCTCGGGACGACGCAGCACGTCATTTCGTCGCACACCTTCGACACGAAGAACCCGGAGCCGTGGGGTAACAAGCAGTTCAAGGAGGTCACCATCACGCGGAACGTGCCCGTACCGTACCCGATCAAGGTCGAGCGGCACGTGGCCGTCCCGGTGAAGATCCCGATCCCGATCGCCATCCACAACAAGGTGCCGATCATGGTCGAGCGTAAGATTCCGGTGTACGTGGAGAAGCCGATTCCGGTGCAGGTCGATCGGCCGGTGCCGTACGCGCTTCCGATCGAGGTGCCCGTCTTTCACCGGGTGGCGGTCGAGGTACCGAAGCCCTACCCGGTCCACGTACCCCAACCGTACCCGGTGTACATTAAGAAGCCGATCTTTGTGAAGCAGAGAGCGCCCCAAAGGCCCACCATGAAGCGTGTGAAGAAGAGCCCGACGGTCGTCGTTACCAGGACGACCAAAGCGTGAAGTAGTGTCGCTGAACCGGTTCACGCAACCGGTTCGATCAGTCGTTATTATTCGTCCATGTTGGATAGACGTTTGTTGCTTGCTGTTTGTTGAGAAATAAAAATGGTGCCCGTTTACCGTGACTATCTCCATTGTGCCCGTGTTTGTTCCAATCGTTTGTTCCTACCCGGTGTGTGTAGCTGTGTGTGCCTGTGAACGTTCGCATGTTTATTTGTTTAGGTAAATAGTTTGCCACTGTTCATATTTTTGCCGTTTGTAGACGGGAAAAATGTTTGCTGTTGTCGTTGTTGTTTGCGCGTTGCAAATATATGTGTATCCTCAAGTTCAAGTACCTCACTTCACTGAAGTGTAAATATTGTTTGCTGCCGAACAAATTCCCCCCAGCTGCCAGCCCAGGGGGAGTCGGAGTGCGAATTCATTACGCAAAGTGCTAATTAACGCGCACACGCACCACGTCGGCAGGGCTATGTGGTACTAGTTTTCCACGAAAAGCTCGGTACGCTTCCGGTTTTGCGCCCGGAGTCGTTTTACCCGCCCTTCGCATCCTGCGCGCTTCCCTTTTGCACGGAGTAATCCGATAAATGGTCTGATCAAACTTCAAACGGAAGCGTCTCACGCTCCCGAGTCGAGGCTGAGAAACCTAATTTCTTGTGCCGGTAATTAAATATAGCACAGTGACGACGAACGAGGCAACTAGGCAGATAGGAAGAAGTAGAAGGCGTGTGTCCGGCCCGTTCAGCAACATAAACAGAAACTGATGGCAACGGGAAACGTGGTTGTTTCTGTTTTCCACCATCAGCAGATTCTTTACCGGACGCCTTGACGCATCGCCGGAAGCATCCTTTTTCCGCACCGGAATGGACACTTGTTTGAGTTGGTAAGGGGAAACAATTGTTTTATAAAAGTTTCTTCAAATAGATCCGCGGGAAAAATGGTGTTGGCAGTATTTCAATGTTAAATTAGTTGCGAAATAATGGTTTCTTGCCGATTGTTACGATTTTTCCACAGCAATAGCCGGTCGGTAAGTTTAGTATATTTTATATAGTTTTTGGTCCTCTTTGGTAAAATTTCACTGTAAATTTATAAAAGAGTTATACATGAACAACAGAGGAAATTAAATTCAAAATACAAATTCAATTCAATTAAAAAAATGTAGACACATTTTCCTCGACGATAAAAAAAAAGTTAACCAACCTAATTGCATGGAGTAAATTTTATTGTAAAGTTACAACACTTAAGTACTTATTATCAGTACATCATAAGTTATTAAGTTATCGGTGCTGGTATTGATAATTATATTTCACCGAATTTTAGATTTTCCGAAAACATGTCTTACAGGAGCTTCGAGCTGTTTTGTTTGAATACTGGCCTCGATCGACACATCTGTATAAGAATATCCATCTTTTCAAAGTTTTTCTTAATTATTTGGCTAGTTAAAGTTGACATTATGGTCCAAAGACTGGAATGATAAAGCCATTTTTCGTTCTGCCTGTCGTTAAGGCCTCTGTTGCAAATAGAGGCCCTGTAGCACGGTACGTTGCCGGACCAAGGCTTCCAAATGATTTTTTAACCTTTCTCCATAAGTGAAAAAGTGCTTAAAAATCCATATCAGCTGAGTTCGGTGGATAAGAAATGTCTAACAACATCAAACAAGTTCGTTAATGCTGGACATTTTTGCACGTAGTCAAACGTAATCGGTTCACGGTTTTGGCCACCGCGGATTCAATTTTAATGATAAGCTAGTCCAACTTGTTTTAAATTTAAAAAATATGCTACTCTTTATGTTACTTTAAACAGAAAGTTGCTAGCATTCTTAGTTTTTCCAGGAAAAATCGTTAAATTGTGTCTATTTTTTTAATGCAAACGTTATAATTTTTCTAACACCTTTTTTCGGACGGTTTAAAAATGTTCTTTCATTGTTATTATTTCTTTAAAACGATAAACTACTATCAGGAGTAATTCAAAATCAACTTCTAATTAATTGCAAAGAAAGTGCATGGTAGCGACGTGAAAAAAAATTATAACAGAACAAACAAATAGCTATTTCATTATTTTATAAAAAATCACTGTGTACATCCATTAGAAAATGTCCAAGATTAAGACAGTAAATAAGCTTTTCAAATCTTATCGTTTCGAGTCAAAGGCAAAAACAAAAAAGCGGAACACAACGCCAAGAATTTTACAATTTCTAGGTATTTGAAGGACATCGATTAGTTAGGAAAATAAGCCACATGAAATATGGCTTTAAATTTTTCAATTCGGTAGTTTTATCGCAAGTTTCCTATATTCTAATCAAGCTACTTTCAGACATCAACCTATTTATCTTTTATGCCTCCAATCGAACATTTTAGTTATCTTTCCAGTGACGAATCACCGCATCACATTCGGGGGGGTTTCGATCGGTCGGATTTCGCCAAAGCGCACCTATTTAATTCTTGGCACGGGATGTGTCCGAAGCGTGCTGAAGCCGTTCCTAAAATGTAACCATTACGCATAAAACGCGCCCCATCCGGATAAATGTTTCCTGTGGTCGAGTTAGTTGGCACTGTTTGGGGAGCCAGATTGGGCCTTTGCCCGCAAAATCCGCGCCGGCCACTTAGCTCAAATATTGCCGCTAATTAAGCGGGCCGGTGTATTCGTAAATACGCTGCGTGCCCGTGCCTGTTAGTATCAATCGTTATTGTTATTGAAATTAGCATAATTGGTGCAATAAACTATAACTTAATTTAGCGCTAAAATTCCCAGCAATATCCGGGCTCGGATAGAGAAGGGGAGTTTTTACCACCAATATCAATATATGTTAATCGTTATTGGGTCGCAATAGTCGTTTTTCGGCGTTATGTGCGGGTGCAGTTTCGATGCTGCATGATGCACTCGGTTCGGTTTTATGCACACACGGTTGGTTTTCGTGCTGAGAGGAGGGGTTTTCAAAAACCAACGAGAAGCCTGAGAAAATTTAACGGACCACTAAAACGAGTTCGAGTTCTCAACACGATAGAAGAGAGTGATGGTGTGTTAGAAATCCAAGTACTTAGTTAGTAGAATAATCGTCTTTCGCACCTTCTTCCGAATGGTTATTCTCAACGAGTCTGTTTCGTAAGTTCTCTCGTACGTCCGACGTCTCCAAACCCAAACGAACGTGGTTTCAAATATCAATAAAAATCTACGACCGCTCGAAGTAGCTTCCGATTCATTAGCACCACACATTCCACCTCCTTTCCGGTTGGCAGAACCGGTCAGGAACAGACCGATTCGTCCCACTTCCGAAATCGATAATTATAAAGCAACGGAGTTAAATCGGATCGGGCTCGGCATAATCCCGACAAGTGCGGACCAATGTGGCCGATCGCTGTCCAAGCCCCAAAACCGAAGGGACAACAACACGAATCCCTTCCACCGCCATCGATGCCAACAAATACCCGATAAACATGACGACACCATCGATGTTTCCCGATGAGAATCCCGCTCCCTTTCGACCCGCGCTTAGAACGGTACGCGAAAAGCCCCGACAAATTTTCATTTCACAAGTGGATTATGCCGGTGCAGCTTCGGAAAATCCCAAAGGACTTAACTCGAACACGGCATGGGACCCGGTTTTAGGGCATCCGTTTAACGCAGTAACAAGGCATTCCGGCTCGGACAGGATGCAGTACGTCCACGCCATCGTTTTCCCGAGTTCCGGTCCCGGTTTGCTCAGTTTTATGGTTGATGCGACGATGTTTGCTTTTTTTCGATGTTGTTTGTTTGAGTCGCCCACTTTCAACCTGGGTTTTGGGTTATAATGTTTTTGTGCCTTGTTTGTGGCCAGTTGTATTTTCTGGCCAGTGCTCAGTGATCCTAGGGCATTTGCAATCGCCCGCGGCTGTTCCTTGTTTTCCCGAACCGCATTTTCCTACCCACGTAACAATAATAAGAGTTCGATTTCGAATGGGGAATTAGCAAAAGTTCGACCATTTTACGCGGTTTTTCCGCGGCTCCTCCCCTTACCGGGGACTGAGGAAAATTGAATGGGAAATCTATATTCAACGACACGGGGCGATGGTCCTACCTTCCCCTTCCCGGTGCCAGTGGACGAGATTACTTCTAGCCGATAGTTTAAACACAAACACAGCGAGCGCAATCGAACGTATTTTCGATATCCGGGATTCATTTGAGGTAAACCAAGCAGTGGGGGAAAAAAAGAAAAACCAACCGGTGCAACTGCACCCTGATGCAACTAGTGCACCAAAAGTTTCCACCCCGAGGTTGCGGGTCCGATTTATTGGAGCAGCACTAATTTCCAATCAGGAAAACCCGAACCCCACCGCGCCCGACGATTAATGGCGTGCGACCGGGATTCTGGGAAAACCACACAACCGATCAACGCCGATTCGCGGGGAGGTATGAAAAATGCATAGTTAATTTTCTTTCTACTCAACATTCATCTACCGGTAGGATGGGAAAACTAAAACAAAAAAGGGAGGCAATAAGGACAACGGGACTAAGGAAAAACTTCCCCCGGCGATTGAAAGTAGGAGAAGAGTAGAAATGTTGAAAAATTAAAAGGAAAAATTGCCACTCGCTGGATGTAATGTCGAAAAACCGGGAAGGTAAACGGAAAAACGCGAAAACGCAATCGCCCACCGTTACTCAGCGTTTACTGTTTGTGTTGTGCAACGATGGATTGCAATCAGAACGGTATACCGATGGGTTTTCCGCTTTCCTATCGTCAATTATTATTCTTGTTTTATCACTACTGTGGATTTACACGAAGCAAAAAACTAACTGTGACACGATGTTTGGGCATTTTGTTCAGCAAACCTTAACAGGCTTTTGAATTTGTCACGTGGAAAACTCAGCTATTACGTTTCCAAGTTAAATATTTAAATTTAATGTAGTGTGCAATTCGTTGTACAAATCGGGTTCCTACTCTCTTCAGTGCCACAATTTTGAAGAGGGTTTGGAACTTTAACAATCATCAGGTTTAAAGGGCATAAAATGTACGTAAAACAGTCTTGAAATAAAGCTTAATTTTTATTTAACAGCGCTTGTTTTTGCTTTTTCTATATTTGTAGGGTTTTGATTGTTCGTTTCCTTTCATACCTTCAGTTTTATATGTTGCTTTTAACTTTGTTTAGTTTCTTATTCTGCTGTTTAACACTAAATTTATAGATTTTTTAGTTATAATAAAAATTCATTAGAAAAATCATTCACCATGCTTTATGCTTTGTTCTATTTGATTGCTGATAAAATTTAACAATTAAATAGAATAAATATTACTAAAAACAAACTAAAAATTTACATTTGTACTACGAAAAATAAATACATTTACATGAACATCAAGCAACGCGCAAACATCTACACGATGTGCAAAACAAAGAGAAAGATTTAGTGTTCCGCTGCTTTGTTAAATTCTTCATATACATGACGACACTATAAGAAGCAGTAGTATTAAACTTATTTAGTTTAATTAATTCTCATAATGGTGAAAGCATTCGTCCTCAAATCTACGATCACAATAAAATTTAGGTGCTGGTGGAAAAAATCTGCGAATGCTCACCATAAATTCAGCCACGTCAAACGCCATTGGCAAACCCTTCACGGTTAGTCCCTTCAGAGTTGTCCCTGCTGAGCGGACGGCGCAACCAATCAGTCATAAATATTCAATAAATCATTCACAACCGAAGCCTGAGTCGGACGGCGTTTGAGAAAAAGCGACTTTTATTTTGCTTCGACCTGGGCCTGGATCCACTTCGTTATCCAGGTACCGGTCAGGTGTGGCTTCCATGGCTTTCCCAAGGTTTCCTTTCGGACAGAAGTCACACACCGTCCGGAAGATGACAGGGCGCAAGTAATTTACTGTCCCGGTGCGAACCGGGGACCCGTGTGTCCAGTGTGCGGCCAGTGTGACATCGGAAAATCCGAAGAAATCAACCGGAACGTGCTGGCCAAGGGCCTGGGACTCGGCGGCCCGGTGCACAGAATCATCTGACACTGTCCATTTATTATCGTCTTCATCAGTGCCGAACGTGTCGCCCGCGAACCATGGCGATCGCCAGTGGCTCCGGTTTCACACGGACGACCGTTGGGGACGGGATTTTCTCTCGGGGGCCACAATCTTACTGGGAAGGGGTTTGGGAAACCCGCCGGCCGGCCGTTGGAGGTGTCAACTAGTGGAGAAAAAATTGATTTATTGCTCAGTGTGATGTTTTCGTTTTGTTCAAATACACTTTTTTTCTAGCCTCGCCCACGCTACCCTACCCCAAAGCCACCTCGCCGGGGCAATGCTCTCGGCCTTACGGGCGTTCCGGCCTGGCGGCCACTTTTCATATCACAATACTTGCCACCCTCGCTCTATTTCTCTCTCACTCGCTCTCCTGCCCCAAGTATCGCAGGCATCCGCAGGATGCTTTGGATTGCGTCGGAACGATTTCAATTGTCCACTCGCGGGAATTCGTTTGCCAGCGCTGCTCGTTTATTAGAATTTATTGCTCTGAGACTGGCCTCGTGCCCGGGGATGGCCGCCATCAACAGCGTGGAAGCGGGAAAAATTGGATCGAACGGTAATAAAAATCGATGGCTGCCATCGTCGTTGGCGAAAGAAAAATAGTTGATGCATAAACTGGAACAAGAGTTCTATATCGGTTCACTTTTTCTACGCGTGGGGTTTTTTTCTTTTGCTTCCTGACAGTTCGCCTTTGGACTCACAAACGAAGGAAGGCAATAATATGGTATAAATTGTCATTCGGAATTGCAAGCTAGAGAGCAGTCGTATTTTATTTCAGCATCACCGCCGGACAGTGTTTTATTTCGCAGCTTATATCATTGCACAATTTGGTATTGTAATGAAAGCGAACAAAATTGGTTTATCATGATAGAAAGCGTGTTCTTTAAGAAAATGTATTTGAAATTGTTCTCCATGAAATTTCAAGTATAGAACTTTAGGAATATCGGAAGAGCTTGAAAGGCATAATACTTTTCTTACTTGCAATATCCCCTAAATTTTGTATCAGTTCAGGAACACCTTCAAATTGTCAAATCGGTACAAACGATATTTGTCAAATGTAGTATTCTTAACTACACATCCCTGATCTGGATATATATTCTATATTATAAATCTATCTTAAAAATCTAAAATTGTACTCCTTTTTATATTGTTTGATTAATTTATTGCAATATATCTATTCATTTTTGGGAATAAAAATATTTCATCATGTTCTCCTAAGTACTGTCCAATCCACTATTGGATGATTTTTAATAGAAAAGTCCTAAGTTACCTACTTACATGATCTTTACACTCACTACTACAATAAAAAGCTTGGTATGAATACGACAGATTTTTAACAAAAATCATAAAAACGATCGAGAAAAACATTCAATTCCATCCTCGTTGTCACATAAACTTTTACGGGAAGCTTTGTTTTCTTCGGGCACAAAGAGTGAAAATTCGTTAGCCTTAAAATCTGGAATCTCTTTAAAAAAAAACTGTTCGCTTTGTCGTTGAATGAAAACGAGTAAAAGTTTTACAGAACTCTTCTTTCAACCCCCCGCAGCATCCGAGGAGTCCGAGAGAGAAAAAGGTGGGAAAAGTTTGCAACCGAGTGTGCCCAAACCGGATGCACCGACATGCACCCGACACGCTTCCGGTCACCCCGAAGATGCCGTTGCAGATAAACTTTCACCAGCGGCAGCTTTCGGTAGCATCCGCGCGAGGTTGCATCATCTCATTGAACGTTCTCGGTCAGTGGGACCCGGTTTTATACCGAAGAAGAAAAAAAACAGCCGAACCAGGAAAACAGCATATAAAGTAACCGACCGGGATGGCCCAGAAATAACAAGGACATTCCGGTGCCCGGTGCCACGCATGACAGCCGTAAGCTTGGCCTGGAATATTCTGCCCGGGAAAAAAGTAACCCTGGGGTCCGTATTTATGGAGATCCGCCAGAATAAATAAGATTAACAGGAATGAATTCACTTTCTGCTCTGCAGCATCACCGTTTTTTTTTGCGATCCCCGGTGGAACACACAAGAAAAGGATCTTGTTTCTCGTTTTCTATTCACTTTTGCATTGTTTTTTCCAATGGTTAGTTCGCGTATGACTGTTGACTGTTTTTCCTGAACTTAGTTCCACATCCAGGCGCACCAACACGTACAAGAAACCTCCAAAAGGAGGTAAAGAAAAACTCGACCGATCTTTGAAGCATTGGAACATTTAATACTCATGTTTTACCTGGAATTCAAAGGAAGTTTGATAACAAATGTATAGTAAAAAATAACTGATAATATCCGTATTTCGAATTAAATATTGTTTTTGTTTTACCAAATTCAATCATTTTTGGATAAGGTTAGTTCATCTTTAATTTCACCCAATTCTAAATCGATTAAAAATCCTTTTAAATCCTCGTTGGTGGATACGGTTTTCCGTTAAACCGAACACAACGTCCCGCCGTACGATCTCACAGTGTCACTTCCGGTAAGCGACCCATGCGGGGGCTGGCAAGACATTCCCCCCTCCCCTCCACCAAGCACACATACATACACCGGTCCGCCCACACGAACACACACGTCGTGCACATCCTCCAAAAGCAGCACCGATGAATTAAGTTTTCTGGCGTGTTGAGTTTAATTTTCAACTTCAATGAATTTCACATGAAAGACCGGAAGTTTGGAAATAAATCTCCACCAGTTTTCCGGGGGGCAGCCCGATCCCGACTCGAGGTCGATGGTTTTAACCGGTTCCGCTGACGCTGACTAAAGACAAAAACGTCGTCCCACGCCAGAAATCGCTTTTCACTTACGCGGCTTCATTCAACCGTTTGGAACCGTGTTTTGGAACTTCTTTAGAACTTGGCTTCTTCCTCCGAAAACCGGGGACTCTCGGGGCACGAGGTAAAATCTACAGCAATGATGCGATGCTGCAACTCGGAGTCGCGACGAATTAACGTGAACTTTGAGGACGAGTTTTCCACGGGATTCACAGTTTTTTGTGTCGATTTTTGGAAAAATCGTTTTTCGTTCCAGCATTTCAAACCCGTGGTGATGAATTTTCGGTTTAGTTTCGATCCAAAAGATGGCTGTTTTAAAACGATGACGTTTTGTTTTTTTTCTGCAACAACAACGTGTTTACAACATTCACATTTTCGAATGAGAATAATGCATTCCTTGATTGTTTTGAATAATAATAAAATTTGGATGGTAAAAGCAATACGTGCACGAACCATCAAACTAAACTATTGAAATAATTAAATGAACTAGTGCAATTCAATTTGTCTCAAAATTACTAAAGTTTTTCAAAATAACATCTTGAGAGAAAATTATAAACTCATTGGTGCAGCTTTTGCAATCTTTTGAACGTGCATCGTTAAGTCCAAACTGACGTTTATTGCGGATAAAATATTCAGAATATCATACAATATTAACTTTCATAATCTTAATCATTCCGATAATGACCGATCGCTCAATTGTAATGTTCCCACCCACACTGAACGTCTGATAATTACACGTTCGTAAAAGTTAATATTTTAATGCTCATTACCGTAATTAGATATTCTTTGCTCGTTCCCGTTTGCGTTAAACTGAGACGACACAAAAACGATATCTATTTTCAAGCACTCGTAGGAAAAACAACCCTCCGCCAATCAAACAGTTTTCCCCCTGATTATCGTACAATCAAACCGGATGGTCCGAAAGAACACTTATCATTGCGCCAGCTTAACGAACAGTCCCGTAATTTGCCACCATCAATAAGGAAACCGATGCCCCGGGTCCGATATTTTACCGACGCTTTTCCTCAGCGGATTAATTATATAATCCTCCCGATGCCCTTCCGGCGTACCGGTGGCCTCTGGAGAAATTACACCAAGAGTCAAAGATCACCTGAAGCACCCAAACCTTCCCTTCCACTCCTTGCCACCCCGAGGACAATCCTCGGCGATGGTAATAGTTTCGGGCTTTCAATTGGAATATTAAATTTTATGACTTTTTAATCCCATCAAAACGCGCACCATCATTAAAACGAAAACGCTTCATTTCGTTTCATTTCCTTTCCGATTCTTGTACCTTTTGTTTCTCTAGCTCTCTCTTTCTCTCTCTCTCTCTCAAACACGCTCACTCGACTCTCTTATCTTCCTAGCCTTTTCTAGTCGTACAAAACCGGAAGCCAACAAGGGATCATTAAATTTAATATGATTCGACCACGATTCGGTTCAAACTGCCCAGCGGGCGGATGTGGCTGGCTGCCGGAAGGTTTCATCGTTTGCAATCGCACCCGGTGGAATGTAGAAAAGGGCCAAAGGCGGAAAATAAACCATCGATACCCACCGGGACCGAACTGCTTGGGTTGCATTTCATTTTCCAACGCGCAGCCGGAGCGAATCCTTCGGGAATCGAAACATTCCATCGGTTCCCTCCCTCAATCGGACTTGCAAAGATCTTCGATTTTTCTTTTTCGTGTTGCTCTTACATAATGATATGCGGTAGGAGAAGGAAGGTAAAATTTCCTACACATCTTACGCCAATGGGCTCGCGGGAAAGCACCGGGAAAGATCGTCTCGTGGTGTAAAAGTCAACCCGGGAAGGACGAAACGCAAGCATCGGACAGGTGTTCGCTTTAATTAACTTATCGATTTTTAATTAAAAGCTATTCTACCGTACCCCAAGACAAATTTGTTTTACAATCCAATTATATTTTATGACCATCTGCTTCGTCGGGGTTCGCTCGGCTCGATGTATTCATAGCTTCACAGCTGTATGAAAAACAGATAACATATCAAACAACCAAATGATGGGAAAAAGAACATTGAATCATTTTACTTTAAAGAGCTGTTGTTGAACACATTCCACGTTAGACAAACTTTGTACCAAACTACCGAAAAAATATTTCTTGTTGATGCCAAATTTTACTACCATTTCTCACCATTGTTGGTTTGGAAAACTTAATCTACCACTCTTTGATTTCAGACGCTTCAAATATGATTTTCCATAATCCATAATGTCATAAGAAGCGACATTTTTTATAGTTTTCGTTCTCAAAATAATACGTCAAAAGCGATTTTGTCAACGACGATCAACTGATTGTCTAAAGTTGGATATTTCTCCATATACTAGACCATTTAAATTGAAGTAGGATTTAAAATTAAAACTTTACTGATTTTCTGATCTAGGTTTACCGAAAATATGGTTTTAATTTGTTCGAATTTATTTAAACTTGCCATAGATAAATCACATTCCTTTAAATTACTTGAGTACTCATAACTTCTTTCAACTTCTACTAGAGAATTTTTAAATTATTTACGAAACTTTAAAAAAATCTAAAGAAAAAGCAATAAAGAATCGTGAACGTTTTTCGTTGAATGCAGCCACAAACCAAACCGAATGCATCGAATTCAGCTTCAATCTCTTGGATGGCAGAGCCTTTTTTAATTTGTTTCTTTAAAACTCTGCTTCTGGCATCCACCGACAGCATCAGGAAAATATTCGACGGGCAAAGAATGTTTAGTACTGCATCCCCGACACATGCTCCACAGCCATCGAACCAGATACGGCAGCATAAAGTTCCTACCGAGAACCGTAAGAAAATAGTCTCAATGAAACCAAAAACACACATATGTACACCTCGACTGACGAATCAACCGTTCGCCTTCGGCTGAACCCCGAGATGGGAGATGTATCGTATCGACTCAATAAAACCGAAAAACTTACTGCAGTCAAACCTAACATTTCATTGGAAAACTTTCATTCGACAGCAAACCAGCGATTTTTGTTGCTTTTCAGCGTCGACGATGGAGGCGCCTGGTGGTTGATGAGAAAAGAAAACGGGAATCGTGGCTGCGAGCTGCATTCGCGAAATGCTGATGGAATGCGTACGCAGAAGGGCGAGTGCTCTAACCACGAGACCGCAGATAAACTACACAGGACCGCTGGCAGCAGGTAAGCAAAGGCGATGTGGCGGGGAAAAGTTCGCGCACGAGTCGAAATTGAAAATTCTAATCACAAACGCAAAAACTTTCTGGTCGCGTAATTTTTGCTTCACATTCCAACGTTTTCCGCTCGAATGAGTCATCGTCGGGTGGAGATGGTGGAGAAGAAAGATTAACTGAAGAAAACGAAGGATCGTGACGGTGAGGAGACACCAAAAATGCCAACAACCATTGGGACGGCACGCACTTACAGAATACATTACATCGCTTTATGGCACGTGTTTCGCTCCCGCCTGACATATTTTTCTCCACAAATGTGCGGTTATATGAGCTAAAACCTCTACCTCAAGCCTCAAAAGGGGAAGAGTATCGAAACCGACCATTTCCCACGCGCAATCGATTGCAACCGAATCGAAGCAAAGGGAGAGTTCACCATCGTGCGACAAACTTTCCAAATTAACACATTTCAACTTCATTAAGCAATGCAAGTTATGAGTCAGATTTTACATGCCACCAATTCGGGGGCACCCCGAACCAAAACTCGTTGCTTGATTTTCAGTTTTTCTCGCTTCGCTTCATTCCACAGCGCAGCTTGTCGAACACGAGCGGAGATTGTTTTGCGATGTGAAGAACGAAAAGTTTACACTCCAAGCGCGTGCCGGCGAAAGTGGAAGCGGCGGCCTGGGGGGAAGGAAGGGAGAAACTTTTCACCATTTTATAGCGTGCCAAGAGACACCGAACGATTGCCCCCGGGTCCCTTGCCAGATCGAACGAACTGAGTCGTTCACAAGGACAAGGGACATTCCTCGGTGACAGCAAAGTATTAACTAATTTTTGAGTATTTCGATTTTCTTGTTTTCTTTTTATTAGCTGGATGACAAAAGTTTACCCTAGTATAGTTTCTGGTAGCTCAATTTGTTTAATTTGTAAACTTTAAACTATCCACATGAAACAGAACGTCTGAAAAACGCAAAAGGTTGAAAATGATTATGTTTTGCGTTTTGCATACTTTCAGGCTGAAATGAATGCAATTGAGTCAGAAGTGGCGAACACCGTTTTTCGTGTTTTTTTTTCACTAATTATTAAATTCAAAAAATAGCGAGATTAAGAATCGACTTCAACAAGAGATCTACAACTGCACTGGAAAACGTTCGTATTTATCGCTCCTCCGGAAAAGTAATTCATATTCCTCCTCATATCAATCATCATTTTTCTTCATTAAACGATTTCAAGTGTCCAAAAGCTCGCGCAAGCCGTAAGTTTCCGCGGCGAATCCTCGTGCACTTTACGCGAGACGTAGACCTTGATTTATACATTCAAATAACCGAGGGCGCTCAGTTAAAACCGGCACGAGAATGGCTCACATATCTTCCTTTTGATTCAACCGGCGCTTTTTTTTAACACATTTCGGTGTGGGTTTTCTTTAACCGCGCTGCTGCACGTGAAATAATATCCATGATCCACGCGACGATCCGGCGTGAAGTGTCGACACCCGACAGGGGTCTTTAGTGGGCCCTCCAGAGTGCGCACCTGCGGCAGGACCTGGCACCGTCGGAGGAATCGTCGTGAAAGTGAGATTTGAAAAGTTACTCAATAAATTCTCCAATAAACCGGCCCGGGTTGGGGAGTGGCACGTACAGCACGAACCGCCCTGGAAACGGGGTCATTTTCGGGACCACTCGTCGGAAGCAGGGATGATGAGCATGAGTGGTATCATTTACACTTACTGCTGTCCCCGGGAATGGGACCCAGCGGCGGTCGGTGCGGTCGTAATGTGAGCCGATGGGAAGAGGGGGAGAGAAAAATAAAAGGTACTTTGAGCGTTCACATAAAACACTCGAGAAAGGGCTTGAGCGAAAGCCATAACGTTGGTGCATTATTGCAGTGCAAGTGCAGTTGAAGCTTCCACATTGATCAAAATTTAAAGCCAAATCCTCACGATGACGCCCTGGCGGGGAACAGCTTTCGTTTAAGCTTCTCCTAAAATATATACTACTCTTAAATAAATTCACTTGAAAAGTTGTAGCTACAACTAGTGGAGTTTTGTGAGGCTATTTGAATATTTATTTGGCTTTTGCTGATTCAGTACATTTCAATGCTTGTCACCAGCTTCTTTAGGCTTAGTTCAGTTATTGTTAAACAAAAATACATATGTTTGAAAATTCGTATTTAATTTAATTGACTTCATTTAAACATACCGTGTCTTCCGTTACGTAAATGCGTATGTTTTCCTACAAACGTAAAAATTATTTTTTTTATTTATTTGATTTATTTTAAACCAAATTAATCATATGTCAGTAGGTATCAATTTTACGACCACAATTTTAATTTAAATGGTAGCAAGGCAGCTGTAGAGAAAAACGATGGAAAACATGAATCAGTCTAATTTATAGAATTTAAAGTCAAATATCACTTTGAACTCGCTGCTTTAATCTTTTGAAAATTAAGTCGCTTTTTCTGAGATTCCAAGCATAATTAATGATGAAATATGTATGCAAACAGTGTAATCCATTTATTGCAAACCAATCTTTTCCACACATTCCCATCAACACTTCCTTTGCTGGCTGCGCGATCGTCAGTTTTGAAGTGAAAACAAATTAAATTTGTACGAACTCCCCCCAACTTAATCCAGCCACACTTTCCACCGAATCGATGCAATATTCCAATCCATTCCAATTAGTTTGCGAACCTGAGGACACATGTAGCGCGAGCTTCATCGACCCCCATGCCAAAGTTTTCCCTTGACTTCGGGAGCTTTATCGGGCTATTGACTTGAGCATTGTCCCTGCGCAGCAGGTCTCAGTAGCAGGTACACACATTCGTTCCGTAAGAAATTGCATCAAAGAACCCGCGACACGAATCGCGTCTTAGCAAGGGTAGCGCCCGCTTTCCGGTAATCCGCTTTTCCCGCGTTGACACCCGCATCCGAGGAAAATGATTTGATTCAATCAGAGATTATAATCCCGCACCGGTGCTCGCGAACACTCGCGCGTTGGCGAAATCCAATTGCTTGGATTTCACGATGACTCGACTGCGATCTTTATCTCGCCGACTGCTGAAAAGGAGGGGGGGAATGCCCTGTCCTTGTTCCCGGTTTTTGACTCCTGGCAAAGCCGTGAACTCAACGAACACACAATAATCCTCGATGCCGGTGTTCGTCAAATTGCGACCAGCAGGAGCTTGACAAAGTTGAGGCCGCCTCACAGGGGAATGCACAATAGTTGGAAATATTAATTTCAACTTTTCCCACCCAAGAGAGAGACAGGGTGGAACTTGGAATCACCCTTCGAAAGCTGGGGGTTGCTGTGGACGAACGAATGCTGTAAAGTTCTCGCTCGCCAACCCGTACGATGTACGAGATTAGTCTGCAAGTACCAGTTACTGGCGTATACATTCATCATTCAATCAGTGCCAGGATACGATTTGGAGGGTGAATTGATCCTCGCCTTCTTCCCCCGCGTGCCACTCTCCCAAAACCCCCCGTTAGCCCACGAAATACTCCGTATCCGTATCTTTCATCTGGGGACAATTTCTATGGCTCCGCAGCTTTACTTACAACCTGCAGCTTCTTCGGCGCACATAAATTGAATCGAGATAAGCATTGAACATCGAGCGTAGCCAACATAAAAGACACAAGAAACCCCAACTTTCCTTAACCCTTCTCCCATTTCCAAACACCCGGTTTCCGGTGTTCGAGGACATCGTTGGATTTTGGACAGCGCGATAAACTTCTCGCTCCCGATTGGTGAAACACCGATCCGAAAGACCAGAACTTCATATCCTTTCTCGATTGTAGGTCCTCACACCCCCCCCCCTCGTATCAGCAGTAGTTTTCCGAAACCCCACCACCCGTCACAACCCCAGGTCCTCCCCTTTTCCACCCATACGGAAAGCAGCGTATAGTTTGCACAGTTTACAAGAATCGTGAGGAGAATTTTCGAGCGCAAGGTTTAACGCTTTTATGCTTGCCAATCCCGGCCCGGGGGGTTCGTCCCCGAGTCGGACACCTTCCTTGCCTTCGATTTTCGTTTCGATTTCCTTTCCGATTGAGCTTTTCTTGTGCTGTTCTTCGCCACACTATGGTAAGCTTCTTTCTGCTACTTTTCTACTTGTTTCCTTTCTTCCTCCAATCGAATCGGCTAATCGTGCCCCTCGAAACCGATTCAGCCGGATAGAAGGAAAAAAGGAAACCAGATTGGAAATTTACAGATGGATCACACCGCGTCGCTCCTTGACGAGTGTCAGTGAGCCGGCGCTTTCTTTTCTCCCTTTTTCCGGGTTTTTTTTCGATTTCCCATTGCTTTACATTTGTTGCCACCCCTTTATTCAGCGCCCTTTTCTTTACCTACAACAGATAAACAGTTTCCGGATTTGGTCACGCACCACCGATGACACCCCGCCCTCTCCACCCAACCTCTCCTTCTTGTACCGCTTCCGGTATCAGGAAGTATCATCGATCGGGAGTGTTAATGGAACGTAATCGAATTTAAGAGCGACGATAGCGTGTTGTTGAATAATAAAGTAAGCGGATTTGCCGTGTAAATCCAGTGCCGCCCCCGTGCACAACCCTAGTGCAGTGTGCAACACAGCACGGTGCAGCTCTTATTCTGTTCTTTTTTAACCGAGGCCATTAGATGAACCCGGCCTCAGCTTTCTTTGGCCACGAGGGCTGCGGAAGGAAGTATGATTGAAGTGCAATAAATATGCAAATAAAGTGTGCAATGCTGATCAACTGATAGCTGAGAACGAAAACGTGAGATATTTCTTGATCGTTGCCAAGGAGTGGAATTTATTTTGGGGGCCAATCCGGAAAGAAGTATCTGTAACTACAATCCATTGCAATTTTCTAGTAAGTGTGCAACACGCTTGCCTTTAAGTGCTATGAAAATATCCCAATTCAATAAGGAGAACAAACTCTTTTCCATACCATCAATTTAGTTTTTGTTGCTTTACTTAATTTTATAAAAATTGTGAAATATTATTCTAATTATATTGCATTAAAACTGCTTATCTTAAAAGTGAGGACACTTAAAAATTTATAGTAGTTTTAAGCCATACTTATTTTGTCCAAAAATGTATACTTAATGCTCCAATGAAATAAATGTTTAGTTTTCCTTTTTTTGGTATTAAGGGCGTATTTTTGCGATACTTCAAGTTTTTATTTTGTGATACTTCAGAGTACGAATACGAATGTGAAAATGTATAATTTCATTTTCAGAACAATAGTTTCATAAAGCAAACGCTTCAAGTACATTATAGAGCATGCGGAAAAAGTTTACAGTTTCGAAAATAACTAAAGAGTTACAAGTAGTTTAAAAAATATTAAAAAGCCTAAATATTCGAAGTGCACAATCATTGTAAATAGAAAAAAACAAGCTCCATACCATCGGGCTGAAGATTCAAACGAGCAGAGACACTGAGATTCCCATTTATAATCCAAAACACTCCCAAAGAAGGTGCGAGCAGCGCTTTTCGTCACACCGGTTGATGCCTCCCTAAACGAGGCGTCTGAAAAATTCATCAACTAGACCGGGTTGCATCCTCAATGGAAAGAAATCGGGATTTTGTAGTATTTTTTATTTTATTGCTAAGCTTTTTTTCTTCTCCAAATAAAGCTGTCCACTTGTATGGGTCGTTTTAGAGCGTCTGCAACCTGAAACGGACCACCCGTTGGACCGGAACGGACAATGCATATGAATAATTTCCCGTCCGGCATTTCCCACGCTGTCCACGTTTCGCTTGGATTTCATTCCGTGCCACTTGTCGTGCCATAAAAGAATCAAACGCCTTCCGTGCATGTATGTTTTCCGAGGAACGAGATCCTGGTTGCTGGAAAGACTCCACCATGGACAAGCGGGTCGTTGGGGGAATGGGAAAAAGTTGGAGATGAATGTTTTGCGCTTTCGTATCTTGAATAGCCTACGGTTTAAGTTAGATTTTGTTCAGCTAGTCACCACACACTGTTTTATATCCCTTAAAAGTGTTTTCTCACAAAAGTACCTTCAATTCAAAGAGGACACGATCGGGCGTTCTGTAGCTTACATGGAGAAAAACGAAACCAAACCGAGTGGTGCATGCATTTCCCTGAAGCCTCCCCGTCCCAGTGTACGAAGGCGATCCTACACCGGGAATTAATTCCGCAGAGAGCTTCACCCTGGAAACAGGACCTCCTGTTCCGAATTCCCAAGAAAGCTTCCAAAATTTCCACCCATTGAGCGCCTAACCGGAAGCTGGAAAGTCGAAAAGGTGAAGAACGGTGCACCGAACCGGAACTGGGCGCGCACCGGAGTGCAGTGCTTAAAATTTATGGCTCTCGCCGTGAGTGTGACAGTAATTTTAAGTTATTTCTGACATATTGGCACCGCACGAATCTGCGCTCCGTCATCTCCTGCTCCGTCTGCCGGGCGGCCGTTTTCCGGAAACACGGGATTGTGCCTCCTCCCCTCGGTTTCCTTGACGTTCTTCCCCTACCTTTCCGGGGGAGGAACCCATTCCAACCGATTTCGAGCGAAACTACGAGCTGAAAAAGAGGTGTTCCTTGACAACTCTCTGGCCGTTAAGGGAAAGCTAGCACATGGCCACGTTTCCTACACACAAACTCTTCCCAGAAAGCTGGTTGTTTCGCATGTTTCGGGAATAATTTCTGCCGTCGACAGCTTCCACACCGAGGGAAACCGTGTTAAGCACCGGGTCGAAGCTGAAGATCCAAGTGGACCATCACCACCAACACGCCGAAGGCAACGAAGATCGAGCTGTGGGTGATTTATTTGTCAAACCCCCAAAAATCCTTTCATGCCATCGGCGTTCCTTGAAACTAACCGGGAAAGCGAGGAAAATATTGCGGACAAGTTTTTCAATTTTGGACGGTGATTCTCCCGGTGGAAGCAGCAGCAGTTCGTTGTGGCACGCGTGCGAATCATGCATGCTTGGATGCACATTCAGCCATGTTTACATGCAGTTGGAAAGCACGGAAGCTGGGCCGGTTCTTATGTATGCATTAGGAAAACTAGTTCCAAGAACAATCAAAAACTTTAATAATTTTCCACCGTGCGTTGAACGCGGTGTTTGTCTAACGCCGTTATTGCGAATGAATATTCGATATGAGTTGGTTTAACGCACGACGCATGTTGTAAAAGGTAAATAACAGATTACCAACGACAGGCAAATATGTTTTCCCATGAGCAATATTTAAATAACGTACTTCATGAACAAGAACGTTTGCACCGCGACGGAAAATTTAAAAAGCAATTCGATTGCAATTTCTACAAGAATTCATTTTAACATATTCATTTCAACAAAAAGTTACATAATTACCTAGCTTCAAAATATTTTTAGCCGAAAAAACTTAATTGTACTATTCGCAAGGCATTTTGAAGTTTTTTAGTTTAGTTTTGAAAGTTTCCTTCCAAATTTCTGTAGAACACTGTCGAAAGCAGAAGCGTTTGTTTGAAATCAAAGTCATGAATATTGATGGCTTTTTAAATTTGATGGATGACTGTAAATCTTGGAACGTGTGATTTTTCACTGTTTAAAGATTCATAAAAGAATCGTCTAAGATTAATGGATCTTGAAAAATCGAAAAACCAATCAATGTTTGGTCATTGGCATTTATATTTTTGATACAAGGATACATAAAATACTCGTCGAGAAATTCGTTAGACACAACTCTTTTGGCAACTAGTTTAATTTTGATTGTGCTATCAAACCTTCATAAATATCAAAACAACCGACCTTTTCGTCGTGGGAGAAGTGTTGTGGGAGTGTAGAAACAAAATTTTTCAACGATAATGATGTGCTGTGAATTCTGATGTGCTGATAATGTGAAGATAGATGACGCATTAAGCAAGAGTTACAAAATACAAAGACTTAAAATTCAAATAAGGTTTTAAAAACAAAAACAAATGCATTTGATAAATGTGATAGCACAATAAGTGCTGTGATAATAAACATAATAAAAATATGTTATTTCTTTGTAGAAAGCTAAATGAACCAAATACTAGTCACTATAAGCCCCCAAAACACAACTATTTCGTCATTTCCCAACGTGCAAAATTGAGCCACATTTCAAATTCACTCGCACTTTGCAGGTGTTCCGTTCCGGCTGCGCAAAATATTACTTTAATTTATCTGACACCACCATCTAACACGGCACCGTTGCATCCATTAACGGCTCGCTCATCCAACCTGCCTAACGATAACGAGGTTGTCCTTTTTCGTCAGTGATATTCGGACATCATGGTGAACACATCATGGACGGCGGTGGCGAAAAAACCCCAGGCGTCATGGTAAACGGGCGGAAATCATCACGGCACGGTTGATTTTAAAACCTTCGACCTTCCTGCAGGAGTCGACCTGAGGCCAGTAGCGAGGACGATATCGCCAGTCGAACGCTGATCTGTTAGTGCATACACATTTTGATGAACGAATTCCGGGAGTTCCGCGTGAAGATTCACCGGCACGTCAGCCTCTGCAGCCAACTACTGACGCGTGGTTTCGTCGGAAGGGAAATGGGAGTGCTGGGGGTTATATAATGCACGGCTCGATGCACCGGTGTGATGCGACGCGATGCGGTCGAGTCCACCGTATCTACTTTCCCATCGTGGCGACATGTTA
This sequence comes from Anopheles sinensis, assembly GCA_000441895.2. Taxonomy (NCBI): domain Eukaryota; kingdom Metazoa; phylum Arthropoda; class Insecta; order Diptera; family Culicidae; genus Anopheles; species Anopheles sinensis. The sequence continues at coordinate 1,784,096 of KE525231.1, read as the reverse complement.
CGGGCGCCCTCGGGCTGATGCTGACGGTGATGACGGTGCACGCATATGCCTGCATATGCCAACAGGATACGTGGCAGTCGTGTAGTGCACAAGTTAACAAGCGTTTCATCACACAACACATCCAATCGGGAACCGACGGGGAGAGTTGGGACGAGGTGCATGTTCGCTTTAGTGCAACTACCTCGTGTGGGACACGGGAAATCACGGTGTGGCGTGGAAAACTTCCGCTCACCAAAGCCCACCTTCGTCGTTGTCGACATCGTCGTCAGCGCATTTTAGCAAATATGCATATCCAGCAATACCAGTAAAAGCATTTACAATATTTTAATGGAATATGCTTAGATGCGTTCGCGATTGGGCAGGCTCGACATCGGCGCACCAACGCGAACATTATGCACACCCGCGTGCACCCCAAACCGAATGCATTTTGTGGTTTGGCGTGGGAGTAGCGAGTTTCCCCTCTCCCCAGCGCCGGGCCACCAATGGATGAAAAATTCATTTCCAACAAGCGACCACAACCGGATTGCCGACAGTGCCCCGGTTCGCTATGGCGGAAACTTGACGGGAAAATCAAGAAAAGCGTGCATTCTCACACGGTGGAGAAATTGTTAGCGAGCTTTTCCAAACCGTAGAAACTTCCACAGCTCGTAGAAAGACTTAATGTCGAGAAGAAAAGCTTGCAAAGCTGTCACAACCATTTTATTTTCAACCATGCTTCATTAATTTATTTACAATACAAACAGAAAGCGGTTTTATTGTTCCTAAACGTGCAGTCACATCTAAAACTTTTAGAAGCAACATGTTTGATTATAAAACAAAAACAAAGAAATCATAATTTTAAAAGAATGCATTACTTTACACGATTGCTAAATATTTTATAACCTTATGCTTTGCAGCTTTGAAAATAAGATTTTTGATTATAAAAATAAGACAAAGTAAACACAAAATTAAAGAAAATTTACACGATTGCAAATATTTTTTTTTACCATATAAATCCATCCAAAAATTATAAAAGCAAAGATTTCTCGCAGTACTTGTGAGAACTAAAATAAATGTTAATATTTGAAGCATCACATACACTGTGTAACTCAAAAAACAATGTTCTTTCGTATAAGGATCACCTCACCATTTGGCTAAATAAGTTGTCTTTATTTAATGAATTTAAAATTTTCGTTTCCACATTTGTAAAAACAGGGATGCTGTTATTAACAGTAGTTTGCAGGAATAAGGTATTCATTTTTAGAAAAATATTTGATTATCATTCATTTTCACCTTTAATGCTAAATTGAAAGATGATGTTCATAAATCAATTTTTCTCAACAACTTAAAATAAAAAACACAAATGAACACAACAACATCCCTTCCATTTTCCTCCATTTGTACCACTTTAATGCGTCAGGTTGGTTTTTTAGCGAACTAAAGCTATCCAGTGTTTGTAAAATACAGCTTTTGAGCCTACGAATCACTTCCGGCCACCCGGTCCGGTTCCCGTGAGCCTCCAATGGGCGCACATTACTTGCTTGCTTGCTAACATTTAAAAAAATATAAAAGTATTCGTGCGTATATTTGTGTAAAACCTTTCGACCGTAAGAGGGCATTAAAGTACGAAATATAGCGTATATACAATCGAAACGTGTGCCTTTTCCGGTCCCGATGCACCGCACCGGACGACGAACCTGCCCTGCCGGGTCCGCGGTTTAAGGTTGTGTGCTTAAGTCGTGTTGTGTGTATGTGTGTGTGGTTTGGTTGGTGGTGGTGACCTCTCTCTCTCTCGGTTCCGGGATCAGGAGTCAACCGGATCTGGTCCGCAAACAGAGGGTCACAGCAGAGCCTCAGCCCATCTTCAGCTTGCGCTTGAGCGTCCAGAATCCGACCACCTTGATGGCGACGAAATGTATGACCAGCGTGACCACGTTGAACAGATAGTTGCCGGGCACGATGCCGAGCTCCCGTAGGATCGTGTTGGCTTTGCTGCAAGCGGAGAGGAGGGGAGAGAGTTTGACGTTGGGTGTGGAGATCGTGGGAACACCAAGATTTATCGGTGGCAAACGGACAAGCCGAAAGCCACCAAGACACATGCCAAGAAGGTAATGTCTTCGCGCGCAGCTCGTTTCCTACTTACACATAGTGACAGTAGAGCTCGTCCTGCGGACACACCAGGTCGCTCCGGTTGTCGTCGTACGCGGTCAGCACGAGCGCCTCGTAGCCGTACCGGTGCGAGGACAGATAGCTGATGCCCCGCATCGCGTCCGACATGTGACTGAACATGATGAAGAAGCCGCAGAACACAAACATGAAGCAGGTCATGATGGCACCGATGAACGTTCCGTTCTGTAAACATCCGGAAAACAGACAGCGGGACGGAACCGTTAAGACAATCCTCATCGGATTTCGCAGAGAGCAAAGTGCAAATAGACGGAGGAAATACGGCCAGGGATCCCTTACGGATCTCCCCAAGGGGCGCACAATGCAGTAGCAGCAGTGCGCCGCAGCGTGCCATTATGTTGTCGTTGGCTTTCTAATGAGCCACGGCTACTTACGATTTCGTTCAGGAACGTCCCGAGAAACAGTCCGAATCCGTCGGCGACGATGGTGTTGAGCACGAGCACGGCCGTAAACATGAGGTAGCGTTCCATCTCGCACGGTTGACTCGTCATCGCGTATACAATCGAAGCGTAGACAACCGAGAAGAAGATCTGGTTTTGCGAATGAGACGAAGACAAATTTGTTCGAAATTGATTAATTTTAGCCTAAGCAACCACCGATGCCAAAGAACATTTTATTTTGCATTTGGGAATTCTTTTGGAGATCGTTTTTCAATTTTAAAATGTGAATAGCATTGTCATGTGTTAGTTGCAGTCCAATGGCAGTGTAACAATGCTTCAAATTATTTATATTTTGTCCAATTTACGAAAAACCATCAAAAATACTTTTTAAGTTCTACAAAGATCACAACGTTTCAACAGATAATTCACATCTAATTAAATTTCTAGCATTATGCAGCATGTTTTACTTAATTTTTTTATTGTTTGAAAAAATGAATTATTGATCTTTGAGAAAAATAAAAGCACCAGTTCAACAAATATTTCCAATGTAAGTTTCACAATTTTTAAACGGCAACCCGGAATTATAATTTGGTTACTCAAAAACGACAATCGTTTAAATATTTCTTTCTAAAATACATCCACCGTTTCACGACGTTCGTATATGGTTTCAATGGAAAAGTTAACGTTTGTGCAAATATTCAATCGTTAGATTTGATAGTGAATTACTTTTTACCAATGTTTGTATGAAAAGTGAAATGCTATCAATCATTGCCATAATATATCTCTAGCTATTGCGAGGGGGATTTATTAGATTTTTTTTTGTCAACATTTCCAACGATTAAAAGCAAATGATTGTGTCTGAGTTATTTTCTTTATGAACAACATACCAACGAATTCTCTTGTTTTATTAGAAGTTCTAACACCCAGAACTTAGCTTTACGGTAAGAAATGATAACATAAAATCAACAGCAAAAGCAAAAATAAATCAATTATCTATGAATGTGCTATGAAATGAACAAGTAATGGAAGTATAAAGACTTCTAAATATCTATTAGTTTTAGAAGAAAAGTCTTTTAAGTTTAAATTGATATAGAGCTAGCACGAAATATTGCGTAAATAAATGATCTCATAGCCTGAAAGCTATGGAACCTTGACAACAGTTTTTGTGGTACAGTAAATTTGATTGAAAAAATGGAGTTCTTTCCACCCACGATAGTTACAAAGAAAACGGAATATCTAGCAAGCAAAGGGAAATAAGAAACAGGGGTGTATTCTATCTTTTAGAGTTCACTTTGTGACTCCTTAAAAAAACTTAGAAATAGTTTTCGAAGAGGATTTAAAGAGTTTAAAAATGATAATACTTAAAGGTTCTTAATCTCGCATCATAAATACAAACATGAGAATATGAAACTAATTGCCCCATTTGGATACACCTATAGCCCCCTTCCTGGGGGAACATATTGTCTGCACCTACCTGCACCGGCAACGACGTGAGCATGGAGGCCATGAAGTAGGTCCGGATTTTGTACCACCGATTGAACGACTCCTTCCGCAGGATGTTCATTTCGTACGGATCTGCGTAAAAGTCGGATTTGGAAGCGAAAAATTAATCCCCACCGTTATTAACCCATGGCGCTCCCCATCCCATTGCCCGTCCTACGTACACTTCAGCACGCCCGGCATGAGCGTCGTGTACCAGAGGTACAGGATGTGCACCATGAACGAGGCCACGTTCGAGATCGATTTGCTCGCATTGATGCCCGAGTCGCCGAACAGCAGCCCAATCACGACGGCACACACGATGTGCACGAACAGCTTCAGGTGCGTCACCGTCTGTCAAAAGGAGGGGTTGGATTATTTAAAGGTACGGAAAAGGTCGTTCCCTGCGCTTACCCAATCCCGGTACAGCTGAATGTTGGAGCGTTTCATCAGGATCAACAGTTTGGCAAACTCGGACGGCCTCCGTTGCTGCTGCTGTTGGAGTTTGTCCGATTTCAGCGGATCCGTCACGGTCAGCGGTTCCGCTTCCTTCCGGTAGATGGCATCGTTGTGATTGCTGTCGTAGGCGGGCAGACAGCCGGGTGGTGGAGGTGGACCCAACCGATCCACGGACGGTGCAACGAGCGGAGGCAATCGCCAGCTCGGATCGGTCGAGGCCTTCGCTAGCGCCTCGGTAAAGTTTCCGTACTCCTTGTTGGTGACCTCGAGCACTGGCCGAACAGAACAGAAAAAAGGAAGGAAGATACGTCAGCGGAGTTCATAAGCGGACGCAGGCCGGAGGGCACAATCGGCGAGCTCGAGCTTACGATAGTCGGCCGCGTTGTGGTACGGTGGACAGTGCAGCCCGACGGAGCCCAGGTACGGTACGGTGTTGAGCGCCGAACCCTGGTACACGCAGTGGCCCTCGGCCAGCACGTACACGTGGTCGAACATCTCGTACACGGTGGCGGACGGCTGGTGGATGGTGCAGACGATGGTGCGGCCCTCGCGAGCCAACCCCTGCAGCAGCTTGATGGTGTACAGCGACGACGAGCTATCGAGCCCACTGTTTTCCGGCAGTTTCCCGCAGTTCACAGGCCGTCGAGTTCATCGTTCAGCATAGGCGAGCACCGTTGCCATGTGTCACGAGGTACAGCGATGCGCCCGGAATGGACAGTTTTGTCACAATTGTTGCACAAGTCGGTCCAACATTCCCGCAGGCAAGGACCCGGATGATGGCATCAAAGGAAGGCACGTACATACGACGATTGTGCGATGGAAGATCGGAAATAGAAAGCAGAACACTTTGACCAACGGGAGGCAAATAAAACGCGATGGCGATGTTGTGCTCATTAAACTAATGTAATTTCGGTCCTATCGCTAACTCGGCTTCGACTCTCGACTCTATTTCTTGATGCGAATGCCCGAAGGGAAATGGAGCGAACCAATGTGAGCTGCCTCTGTTGCGGTTCCAGCACTTTAGAACTAGCGCTTTAGGTCGAGAAGAGTAAACATATCAACGAACATAAGTCGTATACGATCATGACTATGAATATCAAATTTGGCAAAGCAGATTGCTATTAACCATATAATTTATCAAAACACAAAACTTTGGAGATCTTTTCAGAAAAACTTTATGAAAAACTCAAAATTTTGAAGTGGGCACTTTTCGTTGTCACTGTTTTTTAAAATATATATTTTTATAACTTTTTTCTTAAAATTGAAATGTGTTTTTTTTTTACGATTTCATGAGTGAATCTCATAAAGAATATGTAAAACAAGACACAAAAAATAATTTCAGTGTATTATCTTCGATTAAGAAAAAATATTGAGCGAAAATAAAAAAATCGAAGT
>KE525231.1:1750162-1769662 GCA_000441895.2 Anopheles sinensis | reverse complement strand
GCAGAGAACATATTCATTCATTCATTTTGCTGTCAATGTCTTTATTAAGTAAATAAAGAGTTGGTGCATTTTAACACGTTGAATGCCATGGCTATCATTTTTGATAGCCAGCTGTCATTAGTTCTAAAAAGTTTTTGCCTCATAAATATATGAAAATGCCAAGTGAAAATTATAGTAATATTAAAAAATAATTCTCTGAAAAGTTACACCGTTTTCGACCCCCATCTAAACTACTGCCACTGTCTTCGAAGCAACCGCCAACCGTAAGTAAACATTTGACGTTCAACTGAAATCGTGGGACCGTACTAAATATATGCCAATCGTTTCTAAACATTTGCCACCTTCAAGCTGCAACGTTTATAAATGCAGAGTTGATTACGTTTTGCCCATTTCGTTTCGAGATGTTGTTTTGCATAGGTTGGTATATAATCTAGTAAATTCTGTTACCATCACAACTTTATCGATGAAATTTATGTAAAACGATAGTAATTGCGCTCTCGGTCTTTGTTGCGTATGGTTTGACAGGCGTGAAAAACTGCTTCGAACACGTCTCGTGAAAAAACTACAATTTTCTTTTCTAATTGTTTTGCAACTTTCTTTACACAAACAAACTTTCTCTATAAGCTCTAAATATGCGCTTCGCACGCTATCCCTAGCCGGGTTTTGTTATTCTCCTATATTTTGTTTTTCATCAGCTATCATCGAAATGAACGAACCCGGTAGTATAAACACTCGTTCAGGTTGAAGGTGGCAAATGTTTAGAAACGATTGGCATCTATTTAGTACGGTCCCACGATTTCAGTTGAACGTCAAATGTTTACTTACGGTTGGCGGTTGCTTCGAAGACAGTGGCAGTAGTTTAGATGGGGTCGAAAACGGTGTAAGTCTTTGCCTGGTCGTTGAAAACCGCATGTTTAATAAATTTTATACACAAATTAAATCGATAAAGATTGTACTAAAAAAGTGTGCTAAAACCGCTTGACAGTTAACGTGTTAACACACCGAGGCATTTTGCCACCCTTTTCCTTTGCAACGGTTTATTTCCACAAAGAAATCCGAAGTAAAACATTTTCATTTGACAATCAGTTTATTTGGTGCAAGTATCGTCACTTGGGATGCATTCTCCACAAACATCACACAACGAAAAGGAACATTTTGCCTTAGGGGAGTTACCCTGGTTCTCCAACTCTTACGGCTGCCGTTGACCTCCCCGATCGAATGCGTTCTTCGTTACGTCCACCACCTTCTTCACGGTATCGACAAACACGCCGGCCAGCTGTTCAAACCAACTGCCAACCTTTCCGGCAGCTTCCCCACCGAACGCTTGACGTCTGGACCGTCGATGCTCCTGCAGACTTGGAGCGACAATGGAGCGTTCCTTCCGTTCCTTCGACTCCAGAGACTCGCTGTCATCACTGTAGTCGCTACTGTTGGGATGATCATCACGCTTACGACGTGCGACCTGAGCCTCCGTCGTTGGACCTCCGGGACCTCCACCACCACCACCACCACGGCAGGATGCGGACTTTCCTCCTCTAGGGGATCGTTTGTCTCGGTTCAGCTCCAACTCCAACTCGATCGTCTCACGTTTGCGACGCTTGGCCGATGTCTCCGTCGTGGAAGAACCATCCTCGCCCGGTGGAGGACCACCGCGACATCCTCCTGGACCTCGTGGGCCACCGGGACCTCTAGGACCCCTAGGACCACCCTTCGGTGGGCCATTGGAGGAACTCTCCTGGTCGTCACCGGTCGTTCCATCCGTCTGCGGTTCACGCTTACTCCTCCGACGATCCGTGACCAACGTGCGGCTCGAGCCCTTAACCGCGCCAAGCGATTCGTGTGTCCTCACCGTATTATCGGCACCAATTACACTATCGACCGCGAACGATTTCTTCTCAAAGTTGGTCAACTGCACCAGATCGGGCGTTCTCTTACGCCTCGCTGCCTCCGGGGCCGTCGTTGCCGTGGCCTCAGCCGCCGGTAGTTCGCCGAAATTGTTTACATTCGAGACCGAGCTCACCTTGACGATGTTCACGTTCGTACCAAACGGTGTCTGCGGCAGAAGGCTGGCGACCTGCGCCAGCTTCTGGAGATCGAGTGCTCGCTTGCGACGTACCAGATCGTCGTTGTTCTCCGACGCGCCCTCGTTGGCCGCATCTCCGAAGCCAGCGTTTACACCGGTGTCAGCACCGAACTTGAGCCCGAACAGATCTAACCAAACAAAACGAAAAACAACCCGAAACGTTAAAAGCCTGCACCTACATTGCAACAGCTCGCTCTCTTCAGGCGTATCTCCCGTGCGTGTCAAAAAACGCCGAGAAGTGCAGGTGTGTCGACAATTCGTTTGCGACACCCTTGCCACCATCGCCCTTACTAACCGACGGAACGCTTTCCTTCCGATTTCATGCTGACGCCATGGTCGAACGCTTCCTTCACCTTGGAGACCCCTTCCAGCAGGACGGCCTTGCCCATTTCCAGCAGGTCCCGGCGCGGTCGGATGGAAAGCCCATTCGTCAGCTGCAAGTGTAAGCGTTTTTCTGAGCGTGCATCTATGAAATCCGCGGCTCCGTTCAACTCACTTGACCCAACGTGGCAGCTCCAAGCAGTAGCAACACGGGCGAGAGGACACCCAAGCACTTCATCATTCGTCACTGCAACTCAAAACGGGTACACTGAAGCTAGAACAATACCTGCAGCGGGCAGGTATGTGGCTTGTCGAGAAACAAAGTTTGCCTTCCCAGTATAACCGGTGTAGAGTGCTCCTGCGCTCCACCAGTAAGTCCAGTATCTGCCCTGCACGGTGCCACTCGAATAAATGGCATACGGTGGACCGTGAATATTTCCTTTTTATACGACGACACCCGGGATGCGTTCTGCACTCTATCGTCGCCAATATGTATATCCGGCAGATGCATCAACACCCGCACGAGCGCAGGTTTGGAGCAATTATTAATCCACTTCCAACGGTTCCGGAACTATCCCCCTGCCCCATGATACAGCCTCATCTATTTGGGTTAGAAATTGTTCCGTTGTACTATCATTTTCGGTGTTCCGGTGTTTCGGCGTACCAATCCCAAACAACAAGCTCCGCACGCCATCATCACGAGCAACATTTGCTATCCATCTCGTCATCTGCCATCTCTAGGGCCAGCCCCCGACAGAATGGTCAGAACACATCGCCCCAACACTGATTTGTGCCTGATGATGCTGACGTGCAACTCATCCGGTGGCAACTGGTGCGGTGTTGATTGCCTACCGAAACGTCACACCTTTGGCAGAAGCACACGGAAGGCCACCGATACACAACATTGGGCGTCCCCGACGGAACGCTTCATCGGAGATTGAATATAGCAGCGGGCGTGTTTAATTATAACATTCTACGGTCGCCAACACTTTTGTGGCAATCGCTGCACGAGCCTACCGCCCTACAGCGCAGGTTCACGTTCGGGCTATAAAACGTTAAATTATAATTTGTCGATTTTAATAGAGTATTGCTACGTTTTTAAACGGACGTGGAGCCACCGTTGGTAGAGCGCAGGAAGGGGAAGCTATTAATCGCCAAATGAGAAACGAGCAAAAACCGTGATGGAAATCGATGAGCCATTTGCCACTCGGTCAATTGTGTCCGCTTGGACAGCCTGCTAGAGTTTTTCATACGATGGACGATGAATAACACGTGGGAGCTAATGGATTCCGTTGTTTTTTTTTAATGTTTTTATGTTACAGCAAAATACAAAAATTACATTAAATACATCAACTAAACAGCACCTTATGGTAAAGAAAAAAAAGCAAAGTGATGTTTTGTACCACACTGTGCTCTTACAGACACACTGTGATAATACAAAATCGATCAGTTTTACGCATATAACAAAAAAAAAACAATCAAACCTGAATATTTAAAAAAAAGAATCTCTCTGAATTTGAAGTCGTAAAGAAAGTACTTTTATTTATCCGACACGTTTGGCACGTGCTTCCGAGTGACTTCCCGTTCCGCGCATTTGTAAATGAGTCAAGGTAAATGGCGGTAACATCGAGTACGTTACTTTTGTTCGGCCTAATGCTTGCCGTAAAATTCCAGTCACGCAAACGAACCGTCATGTTTCAACACTCGCATGTTTATTTTTTCCTTTGGCAAGATGATCTCGGCAGATGAAACACAATCACGATCGCTGACTTTCATATAAGTAGTGGCAACGAGAAAAGTAACGTTTGTTCTGACACGGAATGGTAAATCAAGTGTGTAAAACCAAACAGTTTTACTTTTCCTAGACAAGATAATGGCAATGCTAAACAGCCAATGAAAGATAAGAAATGTGTTGAAAGATGCGTAAAGATTAAAATGATGTTATAATGCTAATCATCAATCTCGAAGTTACAGCACTTTTCCATGACGTATGTTATCAATTATTTGCAAGCAAATCTGTTGCATAACCATGGAGGGAAATAATGAGTTCGAATGTCTCGGCAGAAATCACGACTGTTGAGAATGATCCGCCAGTTTACATATTATTACATATAACACGTTGACTCATTTTTGATAGTCAACTGTCATTAGTTCTAAAAAGTGTTTGCCTCATAAATATATGAAAATGAAGCGTGAAAATTATAGTAATATTAAAAACGAATTCTTTGGAAAGCTTAGTCTTTGATTGGTTGTCGAAAACCGAATGTTTGATAAAATTTGAAAACAAAATTAATCGAAAAAGATTGTAATTAAAAAGTGTGCTAAAAAGGCTTGGCAGTCAACGTGATAATAGTAAATTGATCATCGATACAAATAAATCCCAACTGCACTGGTCACTGGTCGCAATCTTAACCCCTGGGCGGATTATTAGTGTATGAGGCATAAAGAAAACAAGTGCAAAGCAAGCTACAAAGTCCAAAGACAGCCGGAGCGCGTGTCGTTTGCACAAGACGAAGCTGTTGTGAACACAATCTAAGGCATACATAAAATTCCTTCCCGTATCCATGTTTGGCCCGAACATACCGAACATTCCAAACCGGCAGCCACAGTCAGCCTGCAGAGATTTCGACAAATGCCACCGAATGATTGGCAAATATTTGCCCATACCTCCTTCCCTTGGCATGATCTGCCTTGAACCTCGTGCCGTCGTTTGTTGCAGCGTATTTTTACATCCCACACACCGCAATATGGACAGTTTCTGGGGAATCTAAACGGTACTCTGTTTTACTTCTTCTGGTGCAATGTTGAACAGAATGCGCTGAAATGAGGTAAATAATCATACCCAAAACTGGTCTGTCCGGTTTCAGAAGCAACAATCAACGTGTTTTCTCGATAGGATCTTCTGGAGAACTTTCCAGAAACTCCAACTGCAAATAATACAAGCACCCTCAAGTTCTGTAAAACTGTACAACTCGTTCAACAACAAAAAAGTACTACAAGCAGAAACCGTTTGAAATTAAATCAATAGTTCTGTACAAAAACAAAAATCCCCAACATCAGTTAATGTTTACATTGGCAAACGTCGGAGGCTGCTGCTCGCCACGCTTCATACTACGGAAGGAATGCGCTGCATGGACGTTTTCGGTGGATGATCCAAACATGAGCAGTTTGGGGGGAAAAAAACCTTTGGTAAACACATTTCTCACGTCGGTTTTGCGTCATTCCGGCGAAAATGATCAACATGTGTCATCGAACAGCCGGCGTTTTGGTAGTTTTCTGTTTTTTTTTATTCCATTCGAGCTAGCACTTGTTGATATCGAAAGTCCCGAAAAACAGGCGGGTGTGTACAGGAATCGGGCTGCTGGTAGAAGGTTCTGTTTGAATACTATCCGTGTCGAGAGCCCGTCATTCCACCCGAACGACGCCGAAATTAAGAAGGTCATCGAAGGGGCCAATCAGCACGTCTGTGATAACAAGATGGACAGACGCTCAATCGAAATTCCGCGCAGATGATGTGATGGCTGCGTTTGGACGGAGGTGAACGTGCGTTTGGTGCCGCCACGGGACACATGGCGCCCAAAACCGGATGGATACTTTAGTCCGTCAGTCTAGGTAATCTGATTAGCCTTGCTCTCAAACTAATCTTCCTTCTTGTTTTTGTTTATCGATTTATAGCTTTTCTTTTTCCAATCCGCAAACTTTTTTTATTTGGCAAACAAACTTTTAATTAGCTAGTAGACGGAGGCAGCATTTAGAGCTTAAGGCGCCAACAAATCTGCCTCCAAAATGGCCGTTAACGGTTCACCAGTTTTGGTGCAGCTTATAATTGCGCTCGCCTAAATCGAGCCGTAGAAAATCAGTCTAGCCGCGAGAGCTTCAACAGACGGCAGCTCAGACACTGAGGCATGTTGTGGTGAAAAACTGGCCACTTCCAAACCCGAAGTCCAAAGTCACCGTGGTCGCCTTGACCTAACCCTCTAGCCGGTAGCCAACGCACTGAAAGCGCAATTGGCGCTGGCTACTGTCGACACCCGACAAACCTCGTCAAAGTCGTTCGACACGGAGGTCATGTTGGTCGCGTCGTATCTCGCGTACCCGAGCGGATGCAGCGGACACTACTGCCCATTCCGCGCACAATCCGCATCCGGCGGCGCCACGTGCGTGCAGATGAAAATCGATTCAGTGCGGACACTCTCCGATCGCGACGCCATCTTTAACTGGAGCAATTTGTGACGCTCTCACATAGAGGACAGACACGCACAAAAATGCACTGACTCACTCGGCCACGGGGGGGAGGGCCGAGATACGAATTAGTACATCCTTAACCTGAAAACCGCATACGCGCAATCGAAGGGGTTGCGGTTCAAATTAAATGCGACCTAGAATTGACTGAGCGACGAAAGGCCGGAGCAAAAAGGGCATGGCTTGTGGTTATAGAAAATCGGACGAAGCTCGTGGTCCATTTATTCATGACATGGAGAATTGTTTCGATTCGATTTGCAAACATATTAAACCTTTATGATGTTTGTTTAATTTTTACAGAGATTACCTGGACCAGGAAATCCGGTAGGACATATCTTCCGAAAAATTGGAGCGTAAATAATTTTTGGAGTATTTATTTGTGCCTCGAAAAACTGGGATATACAAAAGATAATTCCAGCCTCCATATTCATTTAACAAATTTTAATTTAAAAACTATAGAACTATTCCGGAACCTCGCGAGGAGTGATTTCTTGATCCTATACCTAAGTGAATGTAGTTTTTCAGTCAACTGTATCTCGGCTCGCTGACCCGTTACGCGATCATTCGCCAAAATCGGCAGGCCTCTGTGCTTCGACCAAACCGGTGCGAATTCGCATCCGCCACGCTTTGGCCGCCGCTGCCGTGCAAAGCTTTGGTTGGTTGGAGAAGGGAGATTAACAGATCTGTCAACCGCAGTTCCACTCACGTTGCGCCGATCTTCGTCCGTTCGCTCTAGGTCTGGGATCCGGCGATCCGATGGGGCTTACCTTGACTTTGAAATTCCCGCAACGCAATCTTTCCCAACCACAAAGGCGAAGCAAGTCTCGCAGTCACCGGTTCGATGATCACCGGTTGGAGCCCCACAGGCAAAGCAACCGAACCGTACGGTTGCAGACGTAACATAACGCTCGCGGCCTTTGCTGGCCTAGGCGAGGGCGAAGGCTGTTTTTGTAGGTTTTTTTTTCTTCTTGGTTTTGTGCCAGGCCTTCGCGAAGTCTCACGGTTTCAAGTTCAAGTTTCTGAACCGTTGTTGGAGGGATCGTTGAAACACGGTGGCTCAAGTGGGAATGGAAATGGGTGGATAAGCAAGACCAGTTACAGTTTATGAAGCCCTTCTTAGGCTACCATGGGAACTTGTTCAAAATTGGACAACAAATATTTAAGATCTGCAAGATATCAAGTTGAGTGGAAAACTACACGCTTGAAGCAAAAGTTACTTGGAAATCGAAAGCAATATTCTTTGCTGGTCAAAACCTATACTTTTGAGGGACGATATTTTTTTAGAGATATTTTTGGTTCCAATCTAATAATCTAATTGAACTTGACGAGACTTTTCTATTCATGAGACTTCTTCTTAGGGCGAAACGGGTAAAACACCTTACTTGCATTATGAACATCACAGCGACAGAACCAGTTCATGTACGATGTGCTGTACAGTATCTGATCTTCTGTATCTTTCTTTTATCAAACCGGTTGACTTCATTGATTGCTTATTAGATTGATTGATATCGTTCGTTGTGTGTGGTTCTATCAACACAATTCATCACGTTTAGCTATAGCCACGGTTGACACTGTCGGAAAAGAGCGGTGATTTATACCAGTCTGAAGATTTATTGCTTTTTAAACTAAATCGCTTCTTTTCCCAATGTTCGTTGTTGCCATCTTACCTTTACCGTAAAAATAATAAACTTTAACTTAAGCTTCACACAGACCAAAGAGTAAACGTCTGGACATTTTTGGCACATGAACAAAGAAGTCAAGGGCCGGAAATTCCCCAAAATACCCTCCTCTAGACACCAACAAGAACCGGTAAACTGTTGAAATCGGCCTGACATAACAAACAAAAAACGATAAAGCAAAGACCAACCAGAAAAACTTCCAGAGGAATACATCATTCTGAAAATTAATCACCATCTCTTACATTAACATCCTTCTTTTCGGGACCGGACAAATCATGTTTTGCGATCTTCGTAGTTGGCAGAAACGACTCTAATGACCTCATTCAAAGTCGAACGTGGGCACGTAGGATAGATAAACCTTTCTACCTTTCGGCCGGCCAACACACACTATGGAGGATTTTAGCACAACGGTTTGATAACTTAGCTATTTAGTGTTTTCATTCCTTTTCCCTCGCCCATCTGACGCGTTTTTCACATCATCCACCGATCGCGATCGTACCCGAAAAGATCAGGCTGACCTCTGGGGGTCTTAGAATCACTCACGTTAATTAATCTCGCCCGTCCTCCGGGCTGGGCTTAAAGTGCTCGCAAACGTTCAGACGTAAATTTAAACCGAACGTGTAATAAAAACGAAACGGTGAACGAAAAGAAACCCTGGAAGGAAGCTTAATGCAAACAAACAAAAAACCACCGCAACGACGTTAGTCGGAAGGTGAACCTTACCTCGTTTTCCGGTAGATACCGTATAGGTGATGTTATCAAAGGTGACATCCATTGCGATCTGGTTGCTGGCGCTGGTTCTGGTAGCCACAAAGCGAACTTCCGACACCGAACGGTATTAATGTCAAACGTAAAGTTATTTCACTTTGTGTCCTCTTTATATCACTATTCAAATATCACTGAAGGGGGTTTTCACAACCGGACGGAATGTTCATTGCGTAGGAATACTGTTTAACACTGTAACCATTAGAAATTCGTTAGTTCCAGGATTGTCTGGTGCCCTTTAAGGTGCAGCAACACGTGCACGATATATATTTTATTTTTTATATGTCTAATAACTGTCTCAAACTGCTGTAAACCTGCCTTTGTAGGTGTCGAACCTCACAAGGTTCCCATATGAAAATACTTCCTATTTCCAACTTAATTGGATGCTGCATATTTCAGTAAACCGTTCTATTGACGGTTGAAAACCTTGCGCGGGACTACTGCATACATTAGAATGCATTGAACCCCTTAACCTTGGAAAACATCAATTGACCGGTTGAGACACACTCATCGAAGTAGATAAATCTTTCACTTCGCTCAATAAAAAAATCGCCCTCTAACGATTCCCAAGAATCCGTTACTTTCATCCAATGGACAAACGAAACGATGCACTTGTCACTTTGCCAACAAGAAGAGGACACCGGTGCACGGGGAAGGATAAATTTCGTTGGATTTTATTGTCACCTTGAGCTTGCCGATCGTTTTACGCTCCCAATCTCCAAGCGGCAAACTGACCGAACGGGTTCTATTAATTCACTGTTGTTGCACAAAGTGACGATCAGCATCGATCAAGCCACCGGTGGTTATTTTATGGTAAACGGTAACCATCGGCTGCGGGGCGGGTAAAAGGGATCGGTAGCAAACGGATCATTATCGATCGGATGATGCTAGGTTTTAGCTAGCAAAGTGGCATATACTGGTGCTCTAGAATTGCTTGACAATAATAAAGTCCTTCAGTTTCCTCTTTGACACGAGTCCTAGGATGTGATCAATACGGAATATCGATTAGTTGTAATCCTTCTTAATTGATGGAATCTTGAAGTAAACAAAGTGGACTATTTTTTATCCGATGTTTATGCCAAAACGTTATCAAAACGCAGTAAAACTTGAACACAACTTCCCAACATTCTCCGCCTTACCGTAGCGCGAACACGGAAATCATTAAAATCGGCCAAATCAAATGCAAACCGTTTGGGTTATGTTATTTAAAATGGCAGGTAGAACCGAAGCTATCGGGAACAACTTTAGACTGTTGTTTGCTCAAGCAGAACCAGCGGTTATCAGAGTGCTATCGGAGTCTTCCTACGGTCGGTGCGTAAGCCAAAGCAGGAAGTAAACCTTACCAGCCCCGGTAGTCGTGCAGCGGTTTGACTAGTTTGACAACCGCGCGCACCGCTCGGAACTATCGCCAGATAGATGCGTACGGGCAGTGTGGGACGCTCCACTAGCCAAGGTAAACGTATGGACGCACTGGTAAACGTCACGCTGGATCAACGCTAAAGTAAGATCGAAGCATCCGGACCCTTAGAACAGGCCGAGCCTAATGAGTTCAGGCTCAAGATGGATTATTGTCGTTTCCGCGATCGAAGGTGATGTGGCTGTTTGCCAGCGTGTTTTTGATGACCTGTCTCCCTAATGCGAGTTTACGATTGATTAACTGTGATGATACCGGAATGCTTGTATGACTCTATATTGACCTCAGTAGACGTTGGTCGAAGGTAGTCGAGCCATGCCCATTACGAACCTCAAACGACCCTTTTTTTTTGCAAAGCCAGTCCAGTTCCAGTCGCCTTGTCTGTTCCAGAGTCAAGCGTGTGCCGCAAACGTGTGCTCATGATTGTTTATCATTCTGAATTTAAAGTCATCGTTAAATCTTCCCACAAGTCATTTTGACTAAAAATATTTCAGTTACAAAAGCATAATTTTAAGTTTTAGTATTAACTTTTTTTCTTGGCTAATACTTGGCAGAAAATTTTCCAAACTCTCTACAAACCAACACCTACACACACCAACAGGTATATCCACTCTGCTTAGTTGCTTTGCAATGTTTGCAAATCCTGCCTCCTATATCCATCCTATGAATATGTAAACTGGATAAGTCAACCTTGAATGAATTCAAAATATGTAAACTCGATTCAATTTCCTGCAACGTTGTTTCCATTTTGCCCGAGCAACACATCGAAAAACGGATACATTTACCACTGTTTCACATTCGCGATATATTGCCAACGATTCGAGGCGTAGTGCAATTCCAAACTTCCAATTCCACGCCGAGAAACCTCCTGCTCCGATTGAGCCGCTACCTTTGGTCAAACACCTCACTCTGTGCCCAGCGAACTGTGAATCACAGCTGCCGATGGTAGTCGAAATTTCCAAAGCCTTGAGCCGGCCAGTCTAATCAAATTAGCAGCAGCTTCTCGTTCTAGATCACTACCTTCTCTTGCCCATGAAGGTGAAACCCCAAAGGCCTAATCCCCAAATCGCCAGAAACTCGGACTTTGCGAGATACTTGCTAAAGTTATTTTTGGTACGTAGGAAGGTGTGACCTCGAACTGGACAGCTTTATAAAAGGTTCACACAAACTCGATTACACGCTTTCCCTCGGGCACTTTCTTTACTTCTGTCCCAGCAAGGTCACTGCCGGATCTTCTTGTTTTCGCAAACAGTAGCCTGCAGTGATCGTTCAGTACTTCATCCAAATTGGGGGCGCGATAAGGGAACGCCTCAGTACCACAAATGCCTTCGGGAAGGAACTTCGACTCGACTGGGTGCAGATGATGGTTGCAGACTTTCTGCGGCACGAACCGGCATGATAACGACCATGCCTCAGACGTTCAAACCCGTATTGGGGTAGGTCACAGTCGCAAATAGGCGCGCACCATGCGGTGGTTATCGTTACCACCGATCCCCAACTAGGCCTCTTCCAATGAGATCTATTGTTGGAATCGAGGTCGTCTTGTGGAGCGCGTCTTCGCATTCGGTTCTTGAAGAGGATCAATACCAGTAATAACGCAACGCTGGACTTTGCCGATTAATTATTCACTGCCATACTGGTTGATTCCCAACCAGGGTAATGAAAAGTATCAATCCGAACGACTGGACTGAAGGCTAGAGGAATCATAGAAGGATCTAGATCAGAAGAAGAAACACATTACACATACGTAATCTCTATCGATTGATAGAGTGCAAAACAAGGCGGCGTTTCCTGAATGCGGTTCTTGTAGTCCAACAGCTGCTATACGGAAGGGAGGTAAGTTCTGGAAAGTTTTTCCAATCGTGTCCTCGTTCCGTAGTCTCCCGACCGGGTGTGTGTCGGGTCACATGCAATAACGTTCTTGTGTGCCCTTTCTTCCGTTCCGGCGTGCTCCACTATCAAACTAGGCCTACGTAGCGATGGATGACTCGTTTTGTTTGGACTTTCACCCTTCTTATTTTTGTACTATGAGAACAAGATGGCATGAAGAAAAATCTCTTTCCTTATCCTCCACTGCATTAATCGACCAACTACTCGCTCAACAGCTGATCGAAGCGAAAATGGTTCCACACTCGGGACACACTAAATTGCATCACACCGGGACTGATCTTCCAACTCGTGTACCTCGTGCAGGCTCAGAATTCTCCAATTCCCACACGATCCGTACGATAGGACCGAAACACTTCACACACTCGCGATCCATCTCGCGTTTCGCAACCTTTAAGCGTTGCGCTTAATTCAATTAGGCAAAATTGGTTCTTCCCAACCCCGCCCGGGGCCACAATCAAGATCCCGGAGATCCCGGAGACGCCCCGCCGTATCCGATTGTGCTAACGCCAAGCAATTGCACCCGAGAGAACAGCGACATTGAAGATCGTTTACACGCACTGTACCTGCACTTTTAAAAATATCTCCGACGAGCGTGTGCCGTTTCACTGATGCATCTTGCAAGGCAAGCGAGCGAGAGAGAGAGTTCACAGACAAATTCGCGATCAACAGCACATCAATCACAGAAACAAAAGGGAAATTCAGCGGACGGAAGGATGGGCGAGAGTCTGAGTTCTTCCCCCTCGAACGGAAAACAGCGGCACTTGCTAGGGAAACATCCGCCACCTGCTCTAACTGCCAGGAGTTGCAGTACACCGGTTGGTACAATCACGACGATCGCAGAAAGACCGCGATCTGTGGACGGCCACGTCTCGTCCGGTATGAGTTTACGCGAGAACTGAGCAACCGTGCCTGTTCCGATCTACAGCTGACCGTCTTTTCTCGTTCGCAGCGCCTTCCAAGTGCGCGAAGCGCGTGTGTGCGCAGCGGACCGCGAAACTTATGCCGACGAGAACGCGACGCTGTACCAACCTTGCTAGTACGCAGGGGAAGGCGAACGCGTGTGCCAGCGAGAGCAGCAAAAGCCCAACACCAATGGGGGTGGGGTCCACCCTTGGGAAGGTAAGACGATCTTTCTTCTGAAAATGACGAAAACTGCATCGATCAAAGATGAGGTTCTCCCGACGTAAGCAAGACGCCGTAAGAACTCTAAAGTGAGAGAACCCAACAACCACAATTTTGGCGAGATTTTATCAGCAAATGGCGCCACATTAAGCTCCAATGGGGAAAATAAGAAGAATTCTCATTATCACCCTCTAGTCATCTGTGACTGAGCCAGAGCTTAAGCATTCCTCATGGAAGGTCCTAATTTTCAGTCATCAATCACCCAAACTCCCGGGACGCGAACAATCTATGAGGTGGTAAAACTGATGACTCCACTTAGTCTACCATTTTCATTCGTTTTTTTTGCGACATCATTTAGCAAAAATCGTAGTATGGACGTACCTACCTCAAGACTTTTGAAGATTGTTTATTTCTGCCCACATCTTTCGAAAGTTTTTTTTTTATTTGTTCCTTGTTGCTTCCTGCTTTCATCTGTACAGTAAAATATAAATTGGAGTTTTTTCTCGTAGAAAAAACGCTATAAAAGGTTATTTTTTAGATACCTAGAACAATGTTCTTTCCTTTGTTACGACAACTATCTTAAAACCTTACGAAGAGATGGTCTCAAGATCCGCAAAAAAAATGGAGTTGTCCATCAACGTGCGTTATTTTTACTCGTTTACAGAAGTGTATTCACATGAACCATGTCGGGTCGTTGCGAAGTGAGCACGGATGCTGGAAGTTTTATCCCGCGACAAAAAGAAGCGTTCCCGGACATTACTCCTCTTCAAGATTCGTTTTGCTTGTATACCGGAAAAAACATGAACCTGAACCTAGAAATTTCGATAAACTAAAACGTAAAACTAGACTTGCGAGGGGCAAAGACCGTGAATGGCCCTGGACTTGTGAAAGCTTACTCGCTAGCGATCCCGTCCGAAGACCATTCACTTCTTTGGCTTTGGTGACGGGTTGCACCGGGAACGTAGGAACGAGATCGTAGATCGTAGAACAAAGAGCCTGTGCTCTGGTGCTAAGTAATGCTGGCATACAAGCGGTAGGGTTTACGCACGTGGCTCCACCTATTATAGGGCCATTACGCGGCAGCATTCCACGGGAACATGTGACAGTCCGTGCGTTTCCGGTACGCGCCATGACGCGGCGGCGTTTGACGCTGGTGTCGTTTAGTGCGCAATCAAACTTCAAACGGGGCCCATGACTGCACTATCATCCAATCAAAGCGACACAACAGAACCCGATCGATCGTGAACTGTACTTTGTACCGTTGATCGTGGAGGGTGCGATCGAGCAACCGAGGGTTAGCAACCAGCCAACCCCCTAACCTTCTCAACCCGCGTCAGAACGAGTCAGAACGGGAGTCGGGGAAGGGTAAATTATGATAAGTTATGCAATAAAAGAAAAAAATCCAACACCAGACTGGCGTGGTCCAACACCTTCAGATTTGGCATATGTTTTTAAGGTGTTTTATAATTAATGACCCAGCAATTAGCAAGCAACTTAACTTAATCGGCAAACTTTGTGTTATCCTCTGCACAGGCAACATGCGCCGTTGGGCGTTAGATAATAACAACAACTAATACTGCGTCCCCAACCTCCGACAGCTAAACTACAGACGAGGTCAGACCGGTGGCAGAGATTACAGATTAACCGAGGGCGAGGACGCACCGGCGACTTGGCGCCAGCTTGGGTTCGATATCGAGAGTATGTTTTAATGAATCAGCAATCCGGCAACGGTAGGCTTGCTATACTTACGCTGAACGCTAGAGAAGCAACCTTGTGCGGCGATTTTTAATAGGATTGTACCGGTAGGTTTTTTTCAATCTCCATTAACTCAACGAGGGACGTGAGGAAAGGGAAAGAAATTAGAAAAAAAAACAGATAGGCGGACCTCGAGACGTAGTCAAACACCAAATGACCTTTGGTGTGTCAAGGGAGGGAAAAAGCAGCTTTAAATTGCGTTCCATGTCGTTTATATTTATCACATAAGGTAAGGTGAGACAATATGGACCCCTTTAAGCTAAACAAAATCAATGTCTTACAGCCCATCGAAGATAAATACCCCAACCTTCTACTGATCGATTCTCTAACATCGCTTCTGTTAGTAGAAAATTCCAAAACGACATTATAACTCTCAAGTTGTCACTAAACTCTAGCTAATTGGGAGCACTCTTTTCCATGCGTCTTTTATAATAGTGGAGCAAAGTGGCCGTAAGAATAACAGAACGCACCAATAATTATTTTATTAGAGTCATTTTTATAGATTTAATAACTTTTTGAATATTTATGATTCCAAAACATAATTTTGACATATCAAGTTGAATTGCTTGTCCAAATCGAATTACAAATCCTATTCAGATTTTTTCTCCTCAACCAGAATCGAAGCGTTATGAACTATTTAATATCTAGATAATTCCTTTCAGTATTCGTTAAATATATTTTGAGGTACTTGATGAATTTCTGCTAGATTCAATTTCTCATTCCAACATTTGTTATAGCTTAATCGATGGTTATCGATCAATAGAACATGATTTTATACTTAATTTACATTATTCTATTTTTAACTGTTCAAAAGTAAGTCTTATATTTTTATATTGCATCGTGTTCTGTTTTTCTGTACCATGTACGTACCGTTGCAAATAGACCCTACACTTTTCAAGAATAGATTAAAGTTCGCTTAAACGAATAGACGATCGTAAGTCTTTCCTCTTATTATGCTAAAATGTTACATTGATTGGTAATGATAGCTATAAGGAAAAGGAAATAAAAATCCATTGTCCAAAAAAGTATTCGTACAAAACAATTCCCACAGCACAGAAACCATCGATTCAATGAGGAACCGAAGCTGATCACGTTCTTGTAAGAAGATGATCCATATTAAACGCGCTCAAATATGGAGTCGTCGATCACGTGTTGCAATGTGTTTTCTTCGACGCCAACTTCCTTCGCGGCGACGTTGAACTTTGCGTTCCCATCCGAAGGGCTTCTGTGCACTCATCTCTACTAATGACCAAGCAGTCACGTTTTGCCATATGGGGTTCGATTAGGAAAAATAACCCACACTTACGTTGAGCTATAAGGGCCATCACACTGCTGTGCTACGATGTTTAACCCTAGTGGGATGTAGCAAAAACTTCTATTTGATATCCAAACCCCAACAACGCTTGGCCCCCCCACGTTCGCTTGACCTGTAAGGCGTAAGCGTTCAATTAGGAAGCGATACGCGCACGGTGTGTGTGTTTGGTCCAAATTCAACGCACCCCAGCCATGTTGCCCAATGTACCGAGCAAACCTGACTGGCTGACTTCTGGTGTCGCGGGTCTGAGCCAACCACTCTCCGCTAACCCACTTTTCGGCGCTCGGCTGGAAAAGCTCGGCAGAAACTACTTTCCATTTTCATCCTATCATGGCGATATGTTCTTGCACAACACATCCAACCATCCCACCGATCCGATGCGCGTTCCATTGCGCAGCCGCCGACACCGGGTGACACTATTCCCGCGCGTTTGCCTCACACGAAACCCCTGGCGGTTAGAAACCCTACCGAAACCGTGCCCAGATTCTCGTGCAATCTGTCTTCCAAAAGCGCTCACCCTGGGGGGAGGCTGTGGTAGCACGATTAGACTACTAAAACGTGCCCGTCTTGGCTTACTAAGATCGGGCTGCCTGGTGCGCAGGTGTGCCCAATTCACCCGAGACTCGCTGGTGGCCGGAGTTCGTGGCTATGCTGGCGGGAACAGGAAAAACCGCATTTAAAAGCGAGGGTTTAACGTTACTTACCCGTACTAGGCCGGGAGAGGGGGTTCAGTTGGGACACACCGGCACGACGACGGCTCACTTCCACGTTCTAGCATTCCTCGGAGGAGTTCATTACGGGGGGGACTCTCGGGTGCACAGAGAAAAAAATGTCAAACGTGTCGACCGAAACGATCAGCTGGTGCTAAACGTTCCAAGTCTGCGTATGACGTTGGTTGGAGGAATGCCTTCCCAAACGGCTCGGAATGACCGGTGCCACCGTTAACACCGATTTTTCCTTCAGTTCCTGCAGTCAACTGTGTGTTGCCCAATTTTATGCGCCTCGTACCGCCATGCACGGTTTGCTTCTATGTTTTGCAAAGATGACAGCCATTTATCGGGTTGCTACGATCGACCGGTTGATTTACTGTACGGTTAGCTGCCCAAACGGCCTACACGAGATCTAGCACATTCGGGTGTTCGGGACTTGGCGTAGCTTCATTTACCGAACGAAAAACTAATTTACGTTTTACTACCTACCAACGGAGACGAGCAGGGAATTATGCTTTGGTGTATTTTATCACTATTTTAAAAGATGACTCGGTTATAATTCAAGTTCATCAATAACACACAGGCATAGCTGGTTCCATTAACTTTACATCTTTGAAGATGCGCTTTTCCAACATGTGCAAGATCAGGATATGTTCAACAGAATTCAGCTCCAGATCAACGGGTTAAAAATATTCAGAAGCTGTTTGTCGGGATCTCCACGATCCATTTCGATAATTATTCAGATATTATTCAATTTCCAATTTACAAACGCTCGGTTCTCTTTACACAATGATCTTTTCTCCAACCTCTCTAAACGAGTTCAATCACAGGACTGACTCCCTTATTCCTTTTTCGCTCTAATCTATCTAACTTTTCCTTCCTATTCACATTTTCAATGCCTACTAACTTGAGAATGTTTGCGATATTATTCAAATATTTTTAAATTAGACGTTGCGTTGCCTCGCATTCATTCAATCATTCATAAATCTTGCTCTATCCTTTCATTCAATTATTATTTCTCTAACTCTCTCGCCTCAATCCCTACTCTATTATAAGATAACATTTGATTGAAGGCAGATTGGAACAAACTGCACGCTTGTTTTATTCAATTATAACTAGAATTTTGGACAAGAAAAAGAAAACACCACGCCATAGGTGTGGGATCGAATCCCGGTATTACGAACGACTCACCACCGATCTATGATGTTACCGTCTTCCGGTCATAGTAACTCTCTACGGAGAGAGTCCTTATACCACTAGGGGATGTTGTGGCCACATAAGAAGAACTAGAGTTTTCCGATTTTTAGAGTGTGTTTTAATATTTTTTGTAACAAAAAGGATGGGACAGAATGGTCTTGCAAAATTTGAACGTAAAAGAAAACTTAAAGGATGCGCATTCCCTCATCTTACCTTACGCAGATTTTGGTTTAAGTTGTGGAAAGCCCACAAAATTCCTCCTTGATCAAATGTATTTTAAACCTCCGCTTTCTAGGCCACGCACGATAAGGCATTTTGCTGCATAATGGTACGAAACAAAGAAACATTAATGTGCACCCTCTTATCTCCTCGGGCGTCCTTCACCTTGCAGAAACCCCAATCTTGCTGGGTCAATGGCGCCGCAGCATCCGCAAAATAAATCTCCCTTCACGAGCGTCGCGATACGTCACCTCCTTTCGGAAGCCCTCATTTGAATGTCTTAGCCTTTATTTTTGAATTCAAACCACGCCGACCGGCGGTGTTATTTCAAGGTGGATCAGATACATCTCATTTTTGGCGCTCGGAAGCTTTGCGAAAGTCGCTCGCGCACGACATTTTGCACATTCTCACAATCAATCAAATTTAACCCCCCCGGAGCACGTTCCGGAAACCGCTTCACAGACAATCTTTCTCTCTTCGTTGCAAAACGTAACATCATCAACAAAGATTTCACACCTGCTGTCAACGGCCCAACCGGCGTGTCTCAAGGATATCGGTGCCGGTTTAACAAAGGCATCTGCATCCGTCAAACATCCCGCGAGAGGACGGAATGCTTCGGCACTGCAGCTGGTCCCGGGCGAGGAAGAAATTATGACTTCGTGATGTGCATATCGGATCAGTTCCGAACGGCCATGCATGACCTACGACAATACGGTTTAACGTAGACAAATGAAGCAATAACAAATTAGTATTGTAAAAAACAAACCGTTGACCATTCGTAGAACGAT
>KE525231.1:1720872-1750142 GCA_000441895.2 Anopheles sinensis | reverse complement strand
ATGGAGATGTACATATATAACTTATTTTTAAGTAATAAAAATTGAGAAGTATAAAGGAGTATATTGATAGTATACTTTAAAAATAATACTGCAAGTTTCAAATATCTTCAATGGCCGCAACGACATTAGATGCAATCATGTCCTTTCCGTTTTCAAATAGTCTGGCTCCTTCGTCAAATTTTCCTTCATTTCGATGCCCACGAACAAACTAATACCAATAGTTAGTAGTAGAATAGAAATATGATTTATTTGTTTATCGAGTTGCTGCGCATAACATACTTATTTCACATCTTCTAAAGAATGTGCCCAATAGAATATATGGAAAGCAAATTTATTTAGCAAAAGACCGGCGAATTCTGAACTAATTGTTCTACGTAATTGTTCATAGAAGGATAAACACGAACCGCAAAGTCGAATTAACCGTTCAGCTGCCCGGAATTCTAATCAAAACTGATCAGTTCCGCCGTGGCTGGTTCGGGTGCACCTGCAGCTGGTTGTGGCGGTTGAGGGGCGGCGGCCGGTGGCGCTGGGGCCGGTTCCGGAGCAGGCTGAGCACCGGCCTGAACCACCTGTGGCATCGTAACCGGTGGGCCTTGAACCGCTTGCTGCTGGTGATCCGGTCCCATTGGAGGCTGTTGAGGTCCGGGTTGCATGGGATTGACATGGGGTCCCATCATACCGGGTTGAGCCTGCTGAGGTTGCGGAGGCGGTTGTTGCTGCTGCTGCTGCTGTGGAGGCTGTTGTTGTTGTTGTTGTTGGGGTGGAGGAGGAGGTCCCATCATTGGTGCCCCCGGCATGTGTCCCATCGTCCCGGGTGGAGGAACCTGACCCGGCATCACATTCATACCGGGTGGAATAATACCTGGACCACTGGCGGAAGGACCCATTGGACCGCCGGGCATCGGAGGACCCCCGGGTCCGGGTTGCCCATCAACCCCCGGTGCCGATGCACCCGGCATTCCGTATTGCGGCCCTTGAGTGTGCTGTGGCGAGAACATTTGCTGACCCGGATGCGGTGGTTGTGCACCCGGACCACCGGGATGAGGATAGTGGGGCAACGTTCCGTTCGTTGGTGGCATCGGACCACCGTACCCGTAGCCCGGCGCCGGTCCGTATGCGCCCGGAACGCCTACATGCACCGGAGAGTTTTGTGGCCCCTGGCCGGGTGGTGCCTGCGGTCCGCCCATGAACGGAAAGGCCGTCCCCATACGATACTGTGCCTTCTGTTGCTCCTGGCGCATCTGCATTTCGCGCTCCTGCTCCTGGATGCGCTGCAGCGCGACCTGCCGCTGGTACTGCAGGTATTCCTGCTTCTTCTTGCGCATTATCTCCAGCTTCTGGGCCATCTGTAGCTGCCTCTGGCGTTCCTGCTCCTCCGCGATACGCTGCAGCTTCTCCTGGTGCTCCTGGCGCAGCACGTCGAGGGCCGCCCGCGAATCCTTGATCTGCGTCAACTTGTCCTGCAGCTGCTCGTACCACATCCGCTTGTCGTCCATGTCCTTGATGAAGGTGAGCAGCCGGGCGTGCAGGTTGGTCAGCGTGAGGAAGAGCGTCTGCACGGCGCTGTCGCACGAAATGCTCCGACCGCGACTCGAGTTCGACTTCATGCGGTTCACGAAGATCTCCACTTGCGTTTTCATCGAGTTGGAAAACTCATCGATAACCGCATCCTCTGGGGCACTCTTCGTCATCAGCAGCGAGCTAACGGGCTGCATAGAGGGCATCGGGCTCGGCATCGGGCTCGGAGCGGATGGGGAAGCGGGCGAGTCCATTACCTGCCGCTGCTCCCAATAGTTACGGTTGAGGTAGCGCGCCAACTCCGGATCCGTCGGTGGTTCCTCGATCGGTGAAGGACTACGCTTGACCTGCGCCTGGGGCGTCATCTGTTGAGGTTCCGGCGAGGGTGACGTCTTGTGGAACGTCTGACGGCGCGCTTGACCCGCTTGCTTCGTTTCCGCCTCCGACTGGCTGAGTGCCAGCGCGAGCTGTAGCTCTTCCTCTTCGCGCAGCTCCTCGTCGGTTTTACGCGCCGGTCCCTGCGCTTGTTGGGCCAGCGAGCTGGTCAGATATTCCGCCGGCAGGTCCTCCTCCTCGGTCGGTTTCTTCGTCAGCGTGGCAACCGGACGCTGCAGCTGCGCGTAGCAACCGTCGCACACACGCACCTCCTTTTCGATGCCGAACTTGGGCAGCGTGCTGTTCTTCGATGAACACTGGGCACAGAACACCTGGCCACAGTTCCGGCAGTGGTGCTTGCGCACGGTGAACGTGAACTGCGACCGGCAGCGGTGGCACACATCCCCATCGACCCAGTCCGGGGCAATGTCGGAGGAAAACATGGCATCCGCCTCCTTCAGCTCCGGGAACTTGTGACCTTCCGTTTTCAAAATGTTCATCGTATCCTGTGGGCGAAAGAAAAAAAATGCAAAAGGAATGAATTCACGTTTAATAAGAAAAACAAATATCAAATGCACTTCACAGGTTTTTCACAGCCTTCTTTGTTCGCATGGCGATGGATCAACATGGCGTTGGCCAAGCTAATAGCACAAAGATCACAGAATTCTTATCAACCGAAGCATTATCACAGCACTGTGTATTACGCACTGTTTCTATTTTTATTGAATTCCCACTAATAACCACGAAAACTAACGACGTACCGCCATCGTAGGTCACAATTCCGCCGATGATTCAGCACTCGAACACTAATCCAATTAAAACTCCCACTGGTAGTGGTAAAGTGCAAGTGCACTACGTCAAACACGTACGTTCCACTCGCGACAACGGCCACAAAACGACTGATGCTTGAGAATATGCACACCATGTAACATGCCGTCCATGGGGAGGGGTTTGTTAAAGATTACACCAACAACATACCTTTATCGATCGATACTTGATAGTCGAACGGAAAGCGTACGCCCACGCCTGTATAAGCTCCAGCATCTTCGCCCGCACCTCTTCGTGCTTTGTGGTGTTGACCAAGTTCTGGAACATCTCGCAGTTGGCCTTGTAGGCGATCTCATCGTGCACCGGTGTGCCACAGTTTTTCACCATGCTCTCCAACACCAGCAGGGCGTACAGGGCCGTGATGGGATTCGGGGACTGCATCTTCTTCTTCAACGCCTGCACGGCGTACTTGGCGCTGGAATGAAGACGGAAATCGGTTAAAAACCGGCGGACAATTGATTGAATCGTACTTACTTCGCATCTCCCTGCCGGATTGCATCACAAATAACCAAGATCGCTTGCCAGTCGGGCTCCAGATTTAGGTTGCTGGTGGCATTTTCTGTCCCGTGGACCGAGGGGACACACAAAAGAAACACCAAAACAAAACAGGTCAAAACCATCGAGACATGGGACACACTTTCTACCCCACAAAATGATTTGCTTACTTACCCAAACTTTTATCGAAAATCGACGTACGAAACATCTTGCTGGCGAACACACAATTGTGATGATTTTTTAAGTCCAAAAACCTCTGCAGATGACTCAAAGATACAGACGATTTACTTTCGTTTCTTCGAACAGATGACGTATTTGTCTGTCTGTTTTTTTTTTTTTTGATTAACAGCGACCAAGACACATAAAGTGAGAGCAGGTGGAGTAGGAAAGTACGTTTTTGACAGTAGGCAGTGGAGTACGCAGCAAGAATGTTGACGAACTACGAATAGAACGAAAATAACCAATAATTTGCTAATTTAGCGTTTTTTTTTAAAATGGCATTTAAAACAAACGTTTTGAAACATCTTTATCTAATTATCACGGTTTGTTTTTTTTCTATAGAAAACATTCGTTAAGATTCCTTCCCCAATCCCAACTGAATTTCAAATCCCAAAAGTCGACTGTTCGGATTTGAATAATTTAAATGCACGATCACGTAAAAATTATGATCAATCATGGCTTATTATTCCTTATCTGCCACCTAAAATTCGAAAAGTTTTTTCAACTCCCCCTCCACATCAATATTTCGGCTTTTCAGTCATAATCGCCTCCGGCAACGGTGGTAGCTGACCGTTCGCGTTCATCGCACGCATTTGCCGTTTGTACACCGACAAACGGGCGCCCATGATGATGGCAGTAATAATGCAGATCACCTGAAACACAATGATGACCGTCGTGCCGGTTGCGATCATTTGAATGCGCGATCCAATAAAATCCGACATCGGCGCATGGCAGCCACGCTCGTGCGGCATGCAGAATCCTTCGTCCATCCGGTTGCAGCAGGACTGCGGAAGGTCCCGCTCCGGATGAAACAATGACCAATCGTTGAGCGAGTTGATACCACAGCAGTTCATCTGCAATGTCCATGGTGAAAGCGATGAGTTAGCAAAGTAGAATAGAAGGAACCCAAAGGAACCGTTGTAAAGTACCGTGTTCTGCATGTGATTAAAACTCGCGCGCATGAAACTATCCGTATGGAACCGTTGTATGACGTGATTCATCCGGCGGTGCAGCATGCTGTCCACTCGGCTGGTCATCGAGAAGGCGCCAGCTGCAAGGACTATTTCGAGAATCACGACCAAACTGAAAATACCGGCGTACTAAAAACGGAAAACAATTGCCATTAGAAAATTAGAAAAAACCACCAGTAGTGTACGTGAGTAATACTGACCAAAAATATCATTGCCACATTCTCAAACATGATCCCCGCAATGCCGAAAATCGACAAAAATACCAGTATGATACCGACCGCTATCAGGAAGTGCGTTGCCCGTACAAAGTCGTTGTCTATGAACACCGTGTACGTCGTGAACAGGCGATGCAGGACAGCCCCGACGACGATTTGTATGATTTCGATGACCTTCGATGGCACGGATGAAAGGATTATTACCAAAAGAACGCCGATTTCCTCTCTGTCTCGGATTAAACTTACCACGCACATGAACGTGAGCATCAGGATCAAATATTTGATCATGTTGAGTGGTTTTCTTGCGGCATGCATTTTTAGTTTTCAACGGATACACTCTCACCTGTAGAAAACTAACAACAGCCTACAACGACGAAACTATTGGAAACTGCGTATTAAAACACTCGCGAATTTTCCTTACTCACTCGTTTCACCAATTAATGTACGTACGCAGTTTTTCCATGCAGTCCCCAAGTCGGCCGAAGGTAGATTGGCGAAAAAATAGATTATCGCACCCTGCTGGTTATTTTATCTGGCTCTATCGGCAACCGGAACACTTATCGTAATCGACATCTTAAGCCGCCCAGTGGATCAAATTTATCAGACCCGTGTTTTGGTTTGTGGTGGCGAAATTGGTCGTTTTC
Source organism: Anopheles sinensis (assembly GCA_000441895.2). Classification (NCBI taxonomy): domain Eukaryota; kingdom Metazoa; phylum Arthropoda; class Insecta; order Diptera; family Culicidae; genus Anopheles; species Anopheles sinensis. The sequence continues at coordinate 1,744,877 of KE525231.1, read as the reverse complement.
GCACCGTATTTGTCATGTCTTTGTGTCCAAAAGGTTCGCGGTTCTCTGACGCCAAAAGTTCACTCAGTTTCCAGGTAGGTGGTTGTACTTAAAAAGATCATTTATTGAATTTTATAACTTTCAAATAGATACACAAGAGGGCCGCGTAATGTAGAATTCTTTCCAGTGTAGAGAACGCATCGCCCGAACGCGGCATAGAATAATCTATTAAAAGATTGCCTAACCTTTTTTTTATTATGTTACTCTGTCGTAAACCACCGCGTTCCGGTTCGGATCGGTACGATCTTCGGGGTGGAAGAAATGAAGGCGTAAAAAAGAAAGAGCAGCAGGTCTAATCACCACGTAACCACGCGCTGGTACGATACTCCCGGGCGACCCGGTCCTAGAAGCGAAGCTCCGGTTTGTACTTGGTCATGTAGAGGTCCAACTTTTCCCAGAACGACATCAGGCAGGCCTTGTCCAGATGGCGTTTGGTTCGCGAAATGTTCAACACCGTCACAGCCCACTTGGCCACGTTTGCGTCCAGCTTGAGATCGTCGTACCGTATGTGGAACGCGGCAACTGTGGAAGATCGAATGGCGCATTAGTACATTCTCTCCAGGTAATACATTTTTCGCATCCGCTGTGCTTACTCTTTGAAAATATTTCTACGGGATTTCCATCCCATGGCCAACCCTTGAACTGCCAAGCCGGTCCCATGACGAAGACGGCTACCACACGGTTCCAATCGTGCGCCGTCAGCTTCGAAGGGTTATCGATCACCCGATACGGTACGGTTAGGTTGCCGGCCTTCTGCCGCTGAATCAGCAACTCATTATCACGCGCACCACCGGTTCGCTTCTTTTCCTCGGTTGTGACGAACCTGGAAAACAGGGAAAAAGGGGAGAAATGTTAAAAATTAATCCCTACCCTACACAACCTTCGTTTTTCGTACTTTAAATCTTGCAGCACATCTCTGGCGTTGTACATCGTGATCAAGCTGGTCGTCGCAGCCGGTATGATAATGATGGGTGTACGGGACGTCCGCTTGTTTGGCGTATTTTGTGCCAACAGCCTGGCCTGTGCCGTTGAGATGAGCTCCTTCGGTCGGCCGGGAGGAAGATTGCCCGAAAGATTGTTGTTGCTGTTGCTGCTGTTGTTGTTTAGGCTGTTCTGCTGGGCGGCCTTGTTCTGCCCGGCCGATCCCTGCGTCACCAGCTTCAGCGACATACCGTGGTAGGTACCCATGGTATCGATTTTGAAGCCTTCCGTCTCTTCCTTCTGCCGGTTGAACCGTTCCTGATCGTAACGATTGTACTGGGTCGGTTGGGGTTGCGGTCGGATGACACGCGGCGGTTCTGGTAGCTTGACCGGCGGTGCTTGTGGACGTCCTCGACCTTCCTCGCGATTCTTAATACTCTGCAGTATGGCGAAAATGTTTTTGGCGAATATTTTTCCGTTGCTCTGTAGAATAGTGGTTCGCGTACGCCATTGCCGCTCCCGGCTGATGATGTCCTTCGTCGAGTCCACGTCGAAATCCAGAATGGCCCGCAAATCCGGTCCCACAGCCATGGCGTCGTCGTTATCTGTGCGTTTGATCGTGACCTTTTTGTTTGCCAAACGCTTGGCTTTGATTGCGGCAATCTTTTCCACCGACATCGTGTCCGAAAGAGATCTTAAAGTGTAGTATTAAAGGCATTAAATAGCCTACCTAAGACGTTTGCTAACGATATACTCACTTAATGTTATCTATGTTGACCGAAATTTCCTTCTTATTTACATCCAACCGAGCGGCCAGCTGTTCCTTCACCTTCTGCACCTGGGTGTCCTCGTAGCGAGCCTTCTTCGCCAGACTGTCCAACCCGTCCGACTCCGCCGGGCGCTTGATCTGGGTCGGAATCTCCAGCGGGGCGCTCTTGTCGATGCTGGCGCAGGTGTTCGTTTCGCCGTTGAGATATTGCAGCAATTCCTTTCGATCGGGACGATTGACGGCCGGTATGTCCTCGGCGGCCGCCTGTCGGACGTACACCGAGTGCTGAAGTCCCACATTCTTCAGGATGTACAACAAACACTCCAATGTATAGTACTCCTTCGGGGCACCCTTCTTGCCGGAACTGTAAACAAACACGACGTAGAAGATAAGCCTTCGACCCACAAACAAAGCGCTGACTCCCAGCGATCGTCCAACCGTACTAACCCGTATTTCAGATAGTTGGTCTTCACGTTCTTTGGCCAGCTAAACTCGCCAAATATGATTTGGCCATCCCGTTCGATGATTTCCTTCTTGTTGATGTTGTACTGCCGCAATAAACTCAGTGGATCGGCCATGGCTGTGGTGTTGTTGCTACGGTTGACTTTCTGTACACAAATTCACGCTGCTGCGCTCGGCTTCGCAAAGCAAATCTTTATCGGCAGTTTCGGTTGCCGTAGAGCTGCACAAAACGCGACGATCGGCGGGCGACCCTGAGCACTAAAATTAATCTAAATAGTTTCTATCAAAAACACATCCACGACGACTCGCTTCTATTTTCCTGGCGAATATTTTGACGTTTGGCCGTTGGCTTGTAAACCGCAAGTGTAAACGCACGAACCGGTGAAAGCATCATGTCAACGAAAATAAAAAAAAAGCAACAACAGTAGCGTAAACCCTGCACTCGCGTGGATGACTGTGAATTAAAATTTAGTCAACAAAATTACATTACACTTTTCACCATCGAAAAAACGATTCATTATATTTCTTTGAGGGGATCAATTTATTTAACATCCTTCTATATCACTTTATACATCTATTTTGTTTGTACAGTTACCTTGCTGTTACGTAACGCAAACCCTCTTCATAGCTTCTGTTTGCCTGCCGTCGGTAGAACCGTGGCCACGTTCGATAGAAGACTATCTTCAATCGCTTTAATGCTACCCGGGGCAGGTGAAGCCCCAATTTCAGCTACGATATTTGGTACAAGGTACTGTCCCTCATTTTCCTTCGCTTCCCGACCGCTCACAAACACTTCGCTAATGCTTGCGTTTGCCCCAGCGCTCGTAAGCTCAATCTGTTCACTCTTATCCTCACCGAATAGCCAGTTCTTTTTGTTCAGCAAGTACAAACCCATCAGCAGGGGTAAATGTAGCAGCGAAAAGCGGAACAGCTTACGGGAGCTCTTACTGTCGGCCTTCTGATGGAAGTCCCAGGCCAGATATGCAAAGTACGCGTTCAATGGCAGTGTCTCCAGGGCAAACCAAACGTTCGTCACGTCCAGCACGGGAGCCAGGAACGAAAGGCCCGCGATGAATCCGGTATGCCGAAGGGACACACGAGTGCAAAGGGCCGGATGCGAATTGGCCATCATTTTGTATCCGGCCTTCAAGTACTCGGGCCGAATGTTCCAGGACAGGGCATTGAAATGAGGAAACTGCCAGCAGTAGAGCAAACCGGCCAGAATCCACGCACCAGCCCCGAGGTCTCCACCCGTACAAGCCGCCCATCCCATCAGGGGAGGAATCGCACCGACGACCGACCCTACCCACGTGTTCAGAATACTGTATCGTTTCATCGGCGTATAGATGCTGGTATAAAGGATCAAATTGGCAGCGCCCAGGAGTGCCGTCATTTCATTCACACCGAAGTACAGCATGCTGCAGCCGACCGTACTGGCACCAAGGGCAAAACCCACCGCATGCAATCGACTGAAAAGAAATGAAAACCATTCAATTCCATGTGGACGTAGGAAACCGACCATTAAACTTACGATAAATATCCCTTCACAAGCACACGATTACGCGTTCGGGCCATTTGTGCATCGAATGACGTTTCAATGACCTGATTGACCGAATTGGCCGCACCCGAGACGAGTGTTGTTCCGACGGAGCAGAGCAAGAATGTTCCCAGCTCGAAGGATCCCGGAGCCATCGCATATCCGGCCATCGTTGTTAAGACCACGAGAGCTGCGACAAATAAAATGATATCATATAATTCTTTTAATACGAATTGAACGCATGATACCTACACGTTAGTCGAATCTTCGACAGCATCAGGTAGTGGTGTATCAAGCGCTTGAATCCAGGAAGCGAGGTCACCGAGGCAACCACCGGTTCCTTCGATTCATCGCCAATCAACGGAACCGGATTGATTTTTGCTATGCTTCCGACTGATTTGCTAATTTCCCCAACGAGCGCCTTTGCGTCTACTCCCGGCAGTGGAACGGCAAGCGGTACCGCAACCGGCCGTGGCAACGTCCCAACTTTCGGTGAACCACCGCCGTTGTACTGCGACGATTCGTCATTGCTTCCCCGGTGCAGGTTCCTGATGTTGATGGAGGACAGATGAACCGCAGAGGGTTTGCCATTGCCGTGCTGAGGACAAACACAGAAGAGTAGAGAAAAAAAAACGGCGTTGAACCAAGAATAGCGCACCGTTTTCAAGGTAATTTCGTCATCACACAACTCCTTCCGAATCGATTGATTACACAATCAAAACAACACCATGCAAACGTACCAGTCGCGTGCAAAAGGCAAACGGAGGTCGGTTGGAGCCGGTGTTCCGCACTAGTTCGCCCCATAACCGGCCGTTTGCGAGAAATTTATGCATCACTTTTACACTGGGCAACCCACTGGGAGCATCTTTCGGGGGGATAAAACTCGAAAATCGAAACGAAACTACACTTGAGCCCCGGTTCTTAGTTCATCGTTCTCCGTTCGTGGAAATCCCCGACTGCACACTGTTTTGATATTGATCGTGGACGAGTGAAAATTTGCCGCACGTGAACGGGGCTGTCAGTTTGACGTGAACGTCGCGCAATCCATCTGTCAGCGGTGTTTAGATTAGTTGAACAAGCAAACTCATCAAAGAAGGACGTACTTGATAAAAACATGAATTTCGTGCAGGAAAATAATCACGTTCTCTACCTCTGGAGCGGAGCGGTGGGTGCCGAAATCGAAAAAGAAGTCAACGACATTAAATCCATCCCGAACGTAAAGGTTAATGTGGAAAATGTGGACCGTCTGCAACTCGGTAAGTTCTGGAAGAATCGCTCACTGTTCACACAACTTACATTGCTTCCTTTGACTTTGTTTGCGCAGCGGAATACGGAGGGTCCCAATTCGATGTAATCTTGGCCAACGTTTCGACCGGTAATTCCACGCTCGTCACACACCTGGTGAAGCTACTCAAACCCAAGGGCAAAGCGGTGTTCAAGGATGATACGACGGCGAACGCCGAATTGGCACGTTCTAATCTGTTGCTTGCTGGATTTATCAACATCACCGCATCGGACAACAAAGGTAAACGCTTCCCATCGGGGAATGTATGCCGTTATCGCAAAACCACAATGGTTTTACTGATGGTTTTTCTCCTCCGTGGCGATAGTGTATGTGGCCGAGAAACCGAGCTACGAGGTGGGATCAGCTGCGAAGCTTTCTTTCGCCAGCAAATCGAAGGTCGCCGCGGTGTGGAAGTTGGACGCCGATGACGAGGAGGAACGTATCGACGACGAAGCACTGCTGGATGAGGAAGATAATGCAAAACCGTCGGCAGAATCCCTCAGAGGTGAGTCAGCACATGAAGGTGCTTCTTTCGGGTGGAATAGTTGGTAAAGAAACGTACCATTTCTTCCCAGTTTGTGGAACAACGGGCAAAAGAAAGGCATGCAAAGATTGTTCGTGTGGGCTTGCGGAAGAACTGGACGCGGAAGCGAAAGGAAAAGCTATTACGGATCCATCACCTAAATCGTCCTGTGGAAGCGTAAGTGTTCACAAGTTTGTTTGTAGAAAACTCGTCCCTCTTTATGTTTTGGATCCTTTCCTATTGCAGTGTTACCTGGGAGATGCATTCCGGTGTGCCACCTGTCCCTACCTCGGAATGCCAGCGTTCAAACCGGGTGAGAAAATCGTACTCACCGACACTCAAATGCAGGCGGATATCTAAAGCATGAGTAAGCAGAACGTATTAAAGGGTTCAAGTATGTAAACGTGATAAGACAATTAATAAATACTACTGGTGTTTACCATAAACTTGCTGTGAGATGTATAATCATTGCTCATACTTTGCAATTTTATATTTTTGTTTATTGTATTTAAACTATCAACCGTTATAGTTTCAAGCTGGCAGCTTGCAAATTGTTTGCACTTTGTTTTTTCTTCTTATCGCCACCCTGCGCTTTCTCCTTCACGTGCGTGCGTACTTCATCCTGCAGCTGGGAGAAGAAAGCGGTGGACGTTTTCGCCGGACCCGTGGTCTCCGTCATCTGCTGCACGTTCTTTGCTTGCGTCACCTTTTTCAGCAGCGACGTCTGTAGGGTACGGTTCTGCTGCTTCGAGCTGCTTCCGGCGGCCTTTTCCAGCTGCTTTTGTTCCTGCTCGGCCTCGCGCCGGAACTTTTCCTTCTGGAAGCGTTTCTTCAACCGCCGTTCGCGATTTTGTTTCGTCTTGGTACGCTCTTCCTTCGACATGACATCACCTCTCGGCCGCCGGTGGACCTCCTCGGGTGCCAAGAGGGTGGCATCGCTCGCCGCCACCGGTGCCACCTCCTCCATGCTGATCGCCGGTGTGTTCGTTAGAATCTTCAGCTCCGGTACGGCCGGTCGCGGTGTGTAGTGGAAGTTGGACAGGGCATCGAGCTGGGCCAAGAGTGTTTTCATCATCCTCCGTATCTCCTTATGCTCCTTCGGTTCTTCCTCTGGTTGATCTACGAAACATGTGGTAAGAAACGTTAGGAAAAAAAGATGCACACATCGCAAATCGTTTATCGTACACCTACCGGCAGCATCCGGGTTCGCCAGTTCCAACTGCTTCAAATAGTCCTTCTCGTACACTTGCGCCAGCGATTCCTTGCTCTTCTCTCCATCCAGCACCAACTGCTTGCGGTACTCGCGCGGGTTATCCGGTGGTCGCACTTTGCGCTCCACATCATCGAACGCCTTATTTTTAATACGCTGCTTTATGATATCCTCCAGCTTCATGGTCGTCTCCTCGGAGATAATGGGCATCGGGCGCGTCGTGTTTTCAAACTCCAGCACCTCCTCCAGCAGCGAGTTTTGGGGGCGAGTTTCGGCAGAAATTTTCACCCTTCAACTGCCACGGCTTTTCCTTGAGCAGTTTCTCTTCCATTTTGGAAATTTTTTCACCCAACTTTTCCTGCCGAAGCTCGAACGAAGATTTTGGTTCATTGGTTTTGTCAACCTTATTATCGTCCTCACTGTCACTCGATTCCGGCTGCTCGAACGTAACCTTCTTGGGTTTTTCTTCCTCTTCCACCGGTATACCACCTTGACTTTTGTAAATATCGTAACGCAGCTTTCGGTTACGCTCTACCGCCGCCTCATCGGACAGTTCGTCCTCTTCAGCGACATTTGCGGTAGTATCTTGATCTTGCTCCATGTCACTTTCCTCTTCATCATCTTCCTGTTCCATTCCTGCTTCACTCCCTTCATCGTCATCTTCGATACCTTCGCTCCCGTAATCTTCTTCCTCTTCTTCGTTCTCAGCGTCTTCGTCCTCTTCATCATCATCGTCATCATCGAAAAAGTCTGAATATTTCATTTCAGCCGCATCATCTTCATCATCATCCTGTGGAAATGCAAATGTATTAGGTTTGTTTGGGGGAAAACTTAGAAGAAAATGTGTATACATACTTCACCCGCATGATCGTCGAAATAGTCGATCTCGATCAGTGGATTCTTTTCACCCAACCCGTTCTGTCGCCGCCGTTCGCGTTCATCTTCTTCATCCAAAAACTTGGCCATATCATCCAGCCTGAAGAACCGATCATCAACGATCGAACCCTTAGCTTTTGACTTTTTCGACTTTTTACCCTTTTTCGATTTTTTCGTTTTCTTCGGTGATACTCCGTTCATACGCTCATCTTCTGACTCCTGTTCGATTCCATTTTCACCGGCCGAATCTTCTTCCTCATCCGCAGACCGATCCTCACCCGAGCCATAGTCGGATTTAGTTTCGGTGCTGAAGCTAAGCTGCAGGGCCTTATCCTTTTTCGATAGAATTTCCGACGTTTTCTTCAGGTCCTGATCGACGAAGTACTCGTTCTTGAGCTCCAGCTGTTGCCAGATCTGCTCCTCGTCCATCTGCTCGGTGACCAGCTCGTCCAGGTACGGTGCATCGTTGGCTTTGTTGAAGCCTGTTTTTGTCCCATGATCGTACACCGTTTTGAGCAGTGACTTAAGATCGTTTGAAAGTTGCGTTTGTAATCTGAAGAAAGAAGTAAACCAACAAATGGCAAAGATTAAACCTTTTGCACAGACCACGTTCAACAAACTCCTACTTTAGGAAAACCTCTGGTCGCTTGGTGTGCTTCCGGAATCGATTCAGGCAAGCTTCCAGGCCCAACTCTTTCTTGGATGCCTTTGCAGTTAACACTATTGACTTGACCATTTTGTGCGGGAAAGATTTATCAACTGAACGAATATATTAACACAATTGAGCTAGTTTTCTACACTTTCTAGCAGCGCACCCGGTCCGTGCACATTTTACACTTGTGAGAAACGAAAACACGTTGTTTTTGTTATGACATTTCTTGGTAAATAAACCGGCTCACATTCGGGTGGCGGGATTTAAGAAAACGATAAACAATGTTGTTTTAAATTAAACGTAAGTGATACTATTGAACAAAATTTTAATAAATTAATTCTATATCATGAAAATAACACAAGATTGGGATAACTACGTATTTATTCAATTAAAAAGAGTGAGAAAATTAATTTCGTTTGACATTTACGGCAAGTTGTCAAAATCGCCACCGCTGTCAAGCGCTGTCAAAAAATGGATTGCAAACGCCGAGGAACCGCGGAAAAGGTGTGAATCGGCGAGGCAGTTCGAAGCATCGGAAAAAATCGAAGAATTTTGCATGCTGCTGCATGGTTTCCTCCGGTACAGACTGCAGTGCGTAGCTCCACCGAGCATCGGCCGTGTTTCGTTCCCATCGACTGGGCACCAGATCCGCGCCGGCGAAGCAGCGGCCTGAAATGTGTATCGCAAAAGCCGAACGACGGTGGTGAGCAGAAGGGTATATTTGCAAGCGCGTGTGCTTATCGGGGGTGCTGCTGTGGTGTGCGGAAGAGGGCGCATTCAGCCGGTAAATCGTTCGGTGCTCCGCGTTTGTGTTCCGTCGGCGACCGGGGGCAGTTTAGTCTCGCAGCTAACGGAAAGCGGATCCGACGGCATAGTCAAACCAAATGGTGGATTAAAGTGCAGCTACTAGGGCATTTGTTGGAAGTTTTTCACACAGCGCCGAGCACCGAGTCAAATCAAGGTCCTAGTACGGCCAGTGGGAAGGCATTGGAAACGAAGGGCGAAAAGTGGTGCAGATTAACCAGCACGATTTACTAATTAACCCCTTCCCGAGGCAATATCCGTGCGTGCTCTAGCCAACCATGGGTGACGACGGGTACCTTACCAAGGAACATCTAGCCGGGTTCGATAATTATAAGGTAACAGTTAATTGTATGTTATATAAGAACAGCTTAATTCCTAGCTTTCTACCACTAGAATGTTTGAACCAAATTTATCATTACCCTTCTGAACACAAGCACGAAATGCAGGACACGCGTCACAGGATCCTTGTGCACGATATATCGACCAAACGTCGTCCTTGCACGAAATGTATTTCTATGTTTTCTGCCGTCTATTTTTAGTAAACACTTTCAATTGCTTATTGTCCTACTATTCCTGGCGAAGAAGAACCTTTGCGCCAAATGTTAAAGGAGAAGGAAATATGATTCAAACAAAAACATGCTCTTAAGTTTATTATTAGATTAACCCAAAATTATTATTTGAAAGATAACGTTATACATTTTTAAAGCTGAAGATTAATTAATCTTTTCTACTGTTTATTTCAGTACAATGCCAAGGATACTTCGCCACTCAGTATTTACATTATGCATCCGTTTTGGAATTGGCTCGTAGAGGTAAGCATTGCATGTGGTTTCCGGTTTATTACGCTCCATAAATTTAAGTTCAATTGCGACCGTCACGGCGATGGTTCTATTGGGATCGAGACCTTCCTGTGAAATCTATATAGTTTCTTATCATTGATTAGGTATGTCCGGCATGGCTGTCTTGTCTTATCGTTTCCCGCCACCCGTACGAGTGCCACACAGGAAAAAAAAAGAATGCCCAAACTCTCGATTTCCTTTTCCCCGAAAAAATAGAAAAAATACTATTGCATCACACACATCAAAACCTTACTCTTCTCCCCGGGGGTTACCTTCACACCGTTCGAGGCTGATAAGATTCTTCGTTCCTTTTTTCGTTCCGTTTTACGTTAGCAAAAGTTTACCCCAAAAGCGCAAAACAGAGATAGCATTAACGTATTCAACCGTAGCAAATCAAAGTATGCCATTCTACTAACCACCTGCATTTTTTTTCTACCGCCCCTCCCTTTTTAGTATTTCCCGAAATGGATCGCACCGAATCTGATGACGTTCGCCGGGTTCCTGTTTACCGTCGCCAACTTTGTGATGCTCTCCTGGTACGACTGGGGTTTCTGGGCGAGCACGGAACTGGAGGATACGACCCCGGTCCCGAACTGGTTCTGGGCGCTGGCGGCGGTAAACATTTTTCTCGCCTACACGCTCGACGGCATCGACGGGAAGCAGGCCCGACGGATTAAACTGTCTGGCCCGCTTGGGGAGCTTTTCGATCATGGGCTCGATTCGTATTCGGCCTTCTTCATACCGGCCTGCCTGTACAGTATTTTCGGGCGTGGGCCCACGTCCGTACCGCCGATACGCATGTACTACATTATGTGGACCATTTTCTTCAACTTTTACCTGTCGCACTGGGAAAAGTACAATACCGGCGTGCTGTACTTGCCATGGGGGTACGATCTCGGGATGTGGGTAAGTAGAAAACGATGACATGTGTCAAGTTACCAGATGTTACTAATAAAATTTCTTGTTATTTATTCTTCAGGGTTCGGTGCTGATGTATCTGGCCACGTGGAAGTTCGGCTACCAGCTGTGGAAAGTGGCCCTCCCGTGGGGCATTTCGGCCGGCCAGCTGATGGAGCTGAGCCTGCACGTGAGCGCCATGTCCAACCTGCCGGTCGTAGTGTACAACATGTACCGATCGTACAAGGATCGCACCGGAAAGATGCGCACCATGAAGGAAGCGATGCGCCCGCTCTTCACGTACGGTTCGTTCATGTTCGTTTGCCTCCTTTGGGTGTTTGTTTCACCGAGCGACATCATAAACCGTGACCCCCGTGCCGTCTACATCATGACGGGAACCATTTTTAGCAACATTAGTGTAAGTAGAATTGGTTCCCAAGGGATCTCAAACTATCATTTTTACTCACTTAATTTTTATTCAACCCCCTAGTGTCGATTGATTGTGTCGCAAATGTCCAACACCATCGCGGAAACCTTCAACTGGTTAACGGGTGTGCTTTGCTGTGCTATTGTTTTAAGTCTCACCATGCCGCTGCTCGAAAGGCCACTGCTCTACATGCTCGTGATCGGTTCTTCCCTTGCTCACTGGCATTATGGAACCGGAGTGGTAAGTAGATAAAGCTCATCGGCTTTCGGGACAGTAAGGAAAACTCAATTTTTCGTCCTTTCCAATCCCAGGTTCAGCAAATGTGCAAACACTTCAACCGAAGATGCTTCCTGGTGACGAAACGGAGTGAATCCAAAGAGTAGGATCCGCTACTGTGTGCTGTCTAGTTTGGGCGGCGGGGAGAGAAGGATGAGGATGATGGGGAGGACAAAGCCTACCAAAAAGTAACGTCAATTTGTCACCCAACGCCAACAGCCTATCAACCGACGGACACACACACACACACACTCATCTAACGCATCGGCAGCAGGGCAAGCGCTCTCTTATGAGATCCTTGTCTTCAATCCCCGCGAAAAACCGAGGATCATACAATCATGTATGTGTGTGCACACGTTGACTATCGCTGCCAATTGTTCTCTCTACATTTGCATGCATTTTTCTACCTCTCTAACTCTTGCTAACTTTTCTTCGGTTCGGATTTTCCTATACATTGTGATTCAAGTGGTGTTATAACTAATGGAAGGGCTACGACTTTGCTTGAATTATCCTAATAATGCTTTCTCGAAACACACTTCCCGAGGCGGAACAGCGTCACGTGAGCCTGCCCAACTGTACTCTAACTATTTATATCGTTACTGATTCTGATTGCATCTATGATAAACTGCTACATTCATCAGATACAGTTTCTAGCGATCTTCAACTAAATATTGAACAGTCTCGAAGGCAAGAAGATATCAAAAAGAACTGGCAAGTAGAAATGTGAACCATACTCAAAATCATATCGATTGCGAAGGAAGAGTTTTGTAAGGGGGGCAGGATAAACAAACCCGATTAAATGCCGGTTCCTAGTCTGATAATATCCGCTTCCTGAAAGGATGCACTGATAGCTCTTTGCAGGTATTAATCAATTTCCAATTTAGAAATCGCTGTCTACCGCAACTTATGATAAACAAGTGCTATTCCTTTCCTTTTTTTTGAATATTATTTACACACAATCTAAGATTCGCCCCGTTCGCATTCTCGGCACGTCACACGAACTCGCCCCTCGGACTGGTACGATTCAAAGCAAACGAATATGCACATTTAACCCTCCCCAGGCCGTGAGTTTCTACTTGACCTTCCGATAGTAGGGCAAAACCGTTTATCCAAAGATGTCGCCCGGAGGAAACCACAGAACGCAGTCGTTCGTTTTCCCTAGCGTGCCGCGTAGCGTGTTTCGTCTTTTGTATTTTTATTTATTAACTCTTCCTTATTAACTAACTTTAGCTCACATTCTTACAGGCATTAATAATGTATATATATATTTCCTGTGTAAGAAAATATATAATGCTATGAAGGTGAACGTGTTTGATCTCGTACGGGCTGGATTAAAAAAAAATGGATCCTCACAGACGAACACAGTCCGACACAGGTCCAGTTCCAAACTAATAACCAATTGTAATACCCTATGACCGTGTGACGTTGGGATGTGTGAGGTAAAAAAGTGGTAGAAGAAATATTTGAATATGTTTACGTTCGATGTAGTAAGTGATGCTGACCCAAGATATTTACGTAATTTTACGCCAGTGGACATATATTTGTACAGAGTTTTTTGCATGAACGCGCCTTTTACATTTTTGCCTTTTTACAATCGATCACCATGACCACCACCACTACCACATTCGAACGAGGCAGAATTCGCTGAAATTATTGTGTGCAGCATGATCGAACTGAAGCGAACAACCCCCTAACTTGGTGCACACATGTTAACAGTTTGCCCCGCAAAAACCCCGGGTTGGCAAAGCAAGGACAATAACGTGTAACACATAAAACTACCGGCGAAGAAATCGGTTGGCAACTTTGGTTTGGCTTAAGAACCCCCCCAGCTTGGTGAAATTAAAATTATAAAACAAGCATCACATGTGAACAGGCAATTTTCCGATCGTTCGATAGGAAAAGAATGACTTACTAACTGCACGAAAATTGTAACTGTACCAAAATTATATTTTAGGATTGCACATTCATTCACACTACTGCAAGCATTTACTCATTTTACTTTTTACACGAGTGCCATATACAATGTGTTGTGTCACGTTTGCCAAATGGCTCGATTAATGTTTAACTTAGTTTACCCTCAGACACGCAAACGCTGGTTCATTAGTGTATATTTATTATCCGTGCTGTTTAACAACAAGGATTAGTTTCCCTCAACACATCTAGTTTAAGAGCACCAACCAACAACTAAGCGAATTCTAAATGGCACGCTCCGAGTGAAGCGTTTGGAGACGAGATTTGAACACACGCAACCGAATGGTTGGGCCGGAGGAATAGGAAGAAAAAGAAACATGTCAGGAATTGGTGTCGATTGATTTAATAGCTGTCTAGCGGAGGAAAAAAAAACAAATCCAATCAAAATCTAAATGTATAGCTAGTACTCAGTATATACAGCCACATGACGGACGCTAAAACATTGCAGTAAGGATATTTATACGTATATAAGTGCGACTAATAATCACCAAAAATCCTTCATCGAAACACGGACTTACTTCCGTAGGACAGGCACGTTAAGGTTGATAAGCCCATCTGATAACGATGCAGCCAGCGATGCTAGCAAACTAGCTTCCGGTGCACCATCCCAATTATACTACTAAACAACTAGTACTTCTATTACGTATTATGTGGCTTAGTTGTTCGACCGTTTGTGAAGGTCGTTCGTTTCCAAAACAAGCTCTCGATTCCAGAACCCCAAACCCGCGCGTTTCGTTAATGTTGTACTAAAGAAACATAGCAGCTATCAGCAATCAAATTTGCCACAATTTGGTTGAATGTTCCGTACGATCTATGTTCCAGTTGTCCAGTTTTAAATCAAATCAATAAAGGAAAATGAGTTGAAATTAAATTTGAATTTTAGTTTTCTTTCGGAAACGTACGTCAGGCCATTAGTGAGTTGATCAAAGAGTAGATAATAATTGTCCTCCAATAGGAGAAGGGGGATCGATAGGTATTAGAATTGCTAATCAAAACTCGAGGTTCGAGAGTCTGGCGAAATCTACTATCTACAAGGCCGGAACCCTTGAAATGTGAAACCGCTTCGCACATCTCAATGTCGATCAAATGCAAACATGGTTTTAACAAGATCGTGACATGTCGATAAATATTATTTGTTTCACATCACATTTATTTTTACGTAAAACTATGTCTGCTTTTAACATCAAGTGATCCTAAAGTTGATCATTCGTCAGAATTCCTTTCTCCAGCGTTGGTAGTGGCAACTTTCTTTCCCAGAAGTTACCGCAACGCCGCATCTGCGAACCAGTTTTGTTGGCCGAACGCGAAGTACGTCACCACCCAGCCGATGCCGTTATGTTCTGGAGCATGATTGTGCAAAATCCCGTTCAACGATGCAACGAACGATGTTGCAGGGCCGAGTCCTGGGCCAAGTTTTTTTCTTAACGCTCACTACCGTTAGCATCATCATCAGCACGTGAAAGCCAAGCAGAAAGGTTTCACTTCAACCGGCCGCGCGACAGGAAGCTGGCGTGAAAGTGTTATGTTAAATGGTAAATTTGCATTCACGTGCACTGCAGAGGGAGATTTCTTATGATTCCTATGATTTTTCGAACATTACTACAAAGCAATATGGATCAGTCTCATTAACTTTTTCTCTGGTAGTTGCATATGATCCCTTTATTAAAGATTAAGTACCTATACCATTTGCTTTTTCAAGGATCTGGTGTAGTTATCCTTTGGATCATATTCTTACGGTGTATTGTATTGTATTTTTTAATATTCATAATAATTAATATATAACAAGTTAAGTGCGCTTTGAATATTTTATTTTATTGCCCTGAATACTTATTACTTTTTAAAGCATAATTACACTATGTATGCTATTATTCACAATTATTTCCATGACCCTGACTTTCGGCCCCATGGCCTTCCAAACTCAATTCCGCGGTCACGTATTTGTTTGTTTACACCTTTCGGTTTAGTTGTTGTTTGTGTAAAACAGAAAAATAATGTAAAAAGCAGATACATATTGAACACCGACCGAGCGACGAGATTTCCCTTCGCACGATCCGATCCGATTTCTCGCAAGACGAAGATGGAACTCTCTTTCTCTATTTTCTATCGGAAACCCTTCTTTCTGCGTGAAGATGTTTTTGTTGGGCTCTTCACACACCAGATGATCACCTCTCTCTCGCGATCTACTCTCCGCGGAAGTCGCGATCGAGCGTCTTGAAGGAGTTCCCCTATCTCCCTCACACTTAATGGCGCTCTCCCGAATGGACAACGATGCTTGGCGAGGATGGTCGCGAAACCCGGTCGTAGATAAGTACGACCGCCCGGTGGTGCAGTCGCTCGTTGAACTTGAACCAGAAAGGAACCATCCCGCAACGGACACGGAAACGATCGATCCCGGCGTGAAGTGAGAAGATCAGAGATTCAGGTGAAACAATACGACGATGCTACGACTTACGCACGTCGTGGTGCTTGTGGCGTTGGCCAGTGTCGTGCTAGCCGGACCGACGGTACGAAAGGATGAGGTGACGAACGTGGTCACCGATGCAGAGGTTGCAGCTACGAAACCTGCGAGTCCTACCGTGCCGACGGACCAGAAGCTGGTCACTGTTCCGGTGAAACTTCCTACGGCTGCCGATGAACAATCGAGTGAGCCGACGACGGTGAAAGCCTCGGAAGAGGTGGAACCGAGTACGACCACTTCGCCGGAAGTGTCGACAACTACGACGGTGGTGACGACATCGAGTGTGGCATCGACGAGTGGAGTATCATTCACGAAGCCACCACGAAAAACGATCACGTTTGATCAGCGACAGGAGGGCAAGTACAACATTCGTGCTGATTTGGAAAACTTCGTCATCGTGGTCGTCCCGTCCGGTTCTTCCTCCGGTGCATCGCTGTTGGACCTGCTGACCCGTTCCGCGCAGAAGAAGGACGCCTACCATCATCACCATCATCACCATGAGACGCGCAAGTCGAATGGAAAGCGCAAGAACAACAAGGCACAGTACGCTGGGGCACCGAAGAAGAAGGTCCCCCAGGGTCTGGTGACACCGGAAGTGATCGTGCTGGATGAGAGCAACCAACGGTCGGGTCAGCTCGTCGCGGAAGAGTTCATCGAGGGACGCACCCCGTACAAGGTGGACCTGTCGAGCAGTGCGCGTAGTGCCGACGACGATTCCGGCCACGACACGGAACCGCACCAGCAGCAGCAATCGTTCCGGTTCAGCGTGGAACCGTCGGAGGGCCGGTCGAGTGGTCGGGTACGGTTCCCTACCGTCAGCTCAGGTAACTATGCGCCGTCGTCGAGCGACGTCAGCTCCGGGCGGGCTCTCCGCAGGACGGCGGACGAGTCCGAATTTGCTAACACTAACACCCTGGTAGTAGCCGCTAGTAGCGCCACTAACCACTACCACCAACAACCAAACCCAACCAACCTTCCCGGTGATGGGGCCCAACGCCACCACCAGCAGCAGCTGCCAACAGTGCTGCTGGCCGACCCGCCTTCGATCCTGCTTCCGCTGCGCCCCGCGCCTCGTACAGCCAACGGTGACCGTGAGGACCACGGCAACCAAGCACGGCCCAGCGCCCAAGGTCTGGCCAACCATTCTCACCTTCCTTCCTCCTTCGACAGCCTAGAGTACGCACCGTTGCGCTCCGATGTCGACATGAAGCAGCTCCAGCTACAACCGGATGCCGAGGGCGATAGCGACAACGACAACGGAGCCGTCGCCGGTGACCACTACGAAGACTTGGCGGAGCAGCGACAGCGACCGGATCAGGACATCGGCGGTGGATGGGACGAGCTGCGGTTGCTCGGTGCCCAGGAGCAGTGCGGTCCGGACCGGAAACGGGACAGCTACGGTGTGTGCCAGTTCGTGCGACCGTAATTTTCCCCGGACGTTACTCTAGCAACTAGGTTAAGATCTCTTCAAGGGGACTATTTGTCCCACACTCGAATCGACGGGTGCTTAAACTCTGAGTACTATTTATTGATGCCATCGTGCCAAATAAAAGCCATACTACTACAACCCGAACTCTGTGTGATGTGTCATAAATCTGACTGCGACATGGGAAAATTTCCCCTAAAGAACTGGACCTGCAAAGCAAAGCTGTACAAATCGGACGTCTCCTTAGCGAAAGAGGGAGATCTCGTGCCACTTCTTTTTGGGATGGTTAGATGATGTAGTAAAAAAACAAGACACAAGATTGCCATAATCTAAAGGCCGAAGCAGACGGGTTTTTATATACAATTCCAAATTCCTAAGTATTGGAAGAGTATTTTTAGACCGATCTGATTACACCGCCTCGAATTGAATCACGCCAGAACGCCTAGAATTCGTTGATACGCCAGTGTTGCAATGATGCTGGAGCGATTTGGTCGAGAAATACTTTCACTGAGGCAACGATCGTTTGTGGTTCAGGTCATTTACCAACAAAAACCGGCTCCAACGGGATGGAGTTCTTCAGACTTAAGTGCAAAGGAAGAAAGAATTCTTTAAATTTTGGGAGACATCGGGACAGAGTGAGTGAAAATTTTCGAAGAAGAAAGGCAATGACTTAAAAAAACCGCTCTGAGGAAAGGAAAGGTTAACATCGACCGACCGATCGACCAATCGGCAGGCTGTCCGCGATTCCGTTATATTCCTCGACCTACTTTCCGGTGAATGTCGTTATCGAGCACATGTCACATTTGATACGCAGCGGGGCCAGAAGGAGGACTATAGACATTTTAATATTTCAAGTTTGAGTTGGTCCACTTGGAAGGCGTTTTTCTTCTGTTTCCTCAGCTGGAAAGTCGGGAGGATCGCAGTCATAGTTGCAAACATTTAAATCGGGTTGATTTTGGAGTGCATTTTGTATTCTTTCTGTGGAAGAACTCAAAACTCCCTAGCTCTGTTTGCTTTACTGACAATCTGTTGTACAAACGTGACCAAATGTGGTGTCAGGTTTTATGTCATCATTAGAAGCCACTGGAAACGAATAGAAATCGTCTTTCTCTTCGTCAAATAAGTTGCTAGAAACACACACACACAACTGAGGCAAAAACCCTAAGAAAGTACCGTTCCTCGTTTGCCCCGAGGCGTCGAACGGTTCGAACGTGACAGCGCTTCCGGGGGATTTTTATTTTAAACATTTAAATAGTGCTTCAACTGGGACCCATCTTTATTCCGTCGCATCCCAGCGTTCGATGTTTCCTGTCCGGCTCGAAATACCAACCGATCGAAAGGTTCGGTTACTGCTTGCTTCCTTTGCGGAGCTGCGGAAAATCGGCATTCAAAACGAACTTCCGGCGGGATCGGGCGGCCTATGATGTCCACTGATGTTAGCATATCTATGCTCGAATCGTGTCAATTATCCCATGGGAAAACCACTTGATCAACGTATCCGTGTCCAGACCCAAACAAATGCTAGATCAACATTGGCCAGCCGTGGAAGACGTAAAGGCCAGGGAAAAGCGGATGGCCGCGAGCTTTCACGATGAGCAAAACAAACACTTAAAGAAGAGAGATATAAAGTAAGACGGTCGGAAAGGAGTTAAAAAAAGGCAGCAAAAAACGGTTAGTTTCGTTGACCCCGTGGGATGTGCAAGTGTGCCCTCGGAGGGGGGGAGGGAATGCGAAGTGAAGGGGGGGAGGCGGATTCCTTAGGAGCAGATCTTCTTTCTAGAGCCCGTCGGTAACCTGTTCGGATGCCGGAGGATTCCGTTCTCTTCTCTACTACGCTCGTTCTCCCGCTCCTGATCGCGGTCATGCTTTCTCTCGGTCATACCTAACACTTCAACCGTGAAGATCAGTTTTCCGGTTCCCTTGCCCCTCCACTTCGTTGACCCGTTCGGATGGGACATGGGACCATGTCCAGCAGTGGGCAGTGCGCCAATCCTACAAACATTCGGCGTCCGGAGATTGCCCGTCAAATGCTGGGTAGAACGGGTCGTGAAAGTTTCAGGGAATGACCATGAACAGGCCTACAGTACGTAACGCAGTTGGGCCTAGCAGACCGTTTAGCCGTTATTTTGTAAGGATCTTTGGAGGTTATGTCTGGGATTTTACAGAGTGCACTTTTTAGATCATTCAGCCTAATAGATTACTTAATACTGATCACGTATCATTAAATTCATTACCATGAAATTCATTTTCCCTGCTGGAGTATACTCAATAAGGTGATATCCCTCAACTCCTCTAAAGTCTTTTTCTAAAGTATTTGATCCTCAAACATTTGCGGTGTAATATTTTCTGAGTTGGAATGAGTTTGGTTTTTAGTAAACATCAAGAGTATATTTATTGGATCCTTTCACGCGTAAAATTTGCTAATGCTTTGAAAAGACCTTTTCAAGACTTCACTTAGTTAAATTTAAGAGCACTCTCCAGATATAACAATAATCGTTACCACTTTATGATCATGTTCCACCCCTTTCTAAGCAGCAAATAAAATCGTCCGTCACTGTACATAAGCAGCCAACATGAATATGCTTGTATATAACAGTAAACAAGAACATCCCCTCGGCTTTCCCCCATTTCCCCATTTTCCGCGAACTGCTTTGCAAGAGAGAACCAAGATTTCGTTGTCTTCTGCCACAAGCCGGATCAGCCTCCGGGAGAACGGGAAGACCAATTTGTGGAATCTGTCCGCGGACTATCGAGGCGGTCGAATCCGGCTAGAACCTTCACTTCACTCCAGACATCGCGAGGTGCAGCATCGTGGACCGATCGTGTCCGACGGTATTGATTCTGTTTTGTGATCTCAAGTTTTTCAAGTGTTCGCCCAAATCGCCAGCCATGTGTAATAGAGTGGTTCTCTTGTGTCCAGTACTTCTGATGACATTGGCATTGGTGGTCCGAACCGACGCATTGCCCGTGTCCAGCTTCCTCGGAGACGATGGTGACTACGCCGATAGCTACGAGGACAATGACTACGATGTGGTATTCGATCAGCGTCAGAATGGAACGGCCAACGTGCATCTATCCGTAGACGGGGTCCTGCTGGCGTTGCCCGCGCCGGAAATTCCCTCCTCCGCCTCACTGGCCGGAGCGACCCTTCTGGAGTTGTTTGCCTCGCAGCTCGCTGCCGGAGGTGGTGATTCGGAGGACGATACGTCCGATGAACTTTATACCGGAGGTTCGGAATCTAGCACCGCTGGGACGAGCTCATCCACGTCCTCGTCCTCGACGTCCACAACGACAAGCACCACCACCACAGCGGCCCCAGCATTGGCACCGGCAGCTGGAGGTCTCTCCAGTGACTTCGCATTCGAAACCCTACCGGCCAGTCTGCTTGGACAGGGACTTAACTTCCTGTTCAACACGCGGCGTGGAGAAATCCCGTTCCGCCTAAGTCCTGGAGGTGACCCTGGGGCAAAACCAATGATCCCGCTGCTCATCACCAAGGTGGAGAAGGCACCGGGACGGCATGACTTGGACGATTCGCACGAAGATAGCCACGAGGTAGCCGAGCCTCAGCGTGTCGCGCAGCAGGAGCATTCCGGAAAGAAGAAGCGCAAGCACAAGCGAAAGTAATAAGTATTGCTCATCGCCAATCGCTCCGAAAATCTGCACCTCAAAAAGCCATTTATCTAATCAAACCAACGTACGGTTTCCCAATCATTACAGATACAAGGTGCGAGTGGCCAGTATGCTGAGACCGTTGCTGAAACGCACCGTACTTCTTCAGTAGGGTAATCTGGGGAGCAGTTGTGATAAGAGAATCAGGTGAAGAAACACTCTAATGTTAACTGTTACGTCCGGAGGATGAGGTGTATGTAGGCCGTTTCTCAAAAACACACGTTAAAATGGTTCCGAACACAACTTGTTACAATACTGGACACTTAACGTTTATTAACATATTAAAACAGACTGACGTGTGGCAAGCGCTGCCGGCACGTCCGACCACGGCTGATGCTGAACCCGAAGAGCGATAAGCTGGAGATCGAATGAGATGATAAGCGGCGCCTGACCCCGAACCGGTTACCGGTTGAACCCGATCCTAGGCCCGTGGCCCCGACACGCACACATCAGCAGTGTCCTCGCAACGCTGCGAGGAACTCAGAGTGTCCGGTCGTGCGACGCAGTCCGCGTACGCAACATCTCCCCCTTCAGGATAGCTGATACCCGTCGAACTTTCGCGGAGCTCTTCTAATCCTAGAAGAGCGGCGAAGTAGAGGTATCGGCTCTGCTTCCGGATGATCATCACTCTGTTGTTGCTCTGCAGCCGGGGAAGGCACCATCTGCTCTGGTATCGGCAGGTCCGGAAGCTTCGAAGATGATGGTAACGGTGATGAAGATGATGTTGGTGATTTTGCCGATACCCACGACGCAGAGGATGACGAAGACAATGAAGTAGATGTTGACGAAGACGATGACGTAGACAATGACATAGACGTTGACGAAGATGATGACGTAGACGTTGACATAGACGTTGACGAAGATGATGACGTAGACGTTGACGATGACGTTGACAAATTCCAAGAATCCAGCAGGACAGCCAATGGTAAACGACTAGATGTTACTTCTGTTGCCCGACGATCGCCAGCGATGACTCTGCGACGCAGCTGATTTATGTGACTTCTTACGACACGGCGACCATCGATTTTGACTAGATACATAACGCTTCCATTTCTCTTAACAACAACTGCCGGACTCCAGCTCCACGTATTCCTTCTATACACTTTTACAAATACTGGATCGTTTGGCTTAAAACACCTCATGCTCGTTTCAACTGCTTCATGCTGAAGTTTCGTTGGTGGGCGTAGTAACTCATGACTCGTCCTTAGAGTTCTACCAAACATTATTTCCGCTGGTGTCTTACGTTCTTCTAACTGTGCGTTTGGAGTTGTCCTGTACGCTTGCAGAAATATATCTATTGCTTCTTGCAATGTAGTGCCTCCATGCCTGATCTTCACCAAAGCTCTTTTGAATGTGTCGACATGCACCCTCTCCCACGGTAAGGATGGCTTGGCCCAGGGAACTGGATCCTCGTGCGGCGGTGACTTGGCCGCAGCAGCGCATGATGAACAGGTACTTTGTTCTTTGGTAAAGATTTGAAGGAGCGATCGGTGATCCGTTTGCAGCTTGAAATGCCGTCCGTACAGCATCTTGTGAAACTTTTTTACTGCAAACACGATTGCAAGACCCTCGCGGTCTATCTGGCTATATCGTTTTTCAGTTTCTGTGAGCGCCCGTGATGCGTGCTGGACCACTTTGACTTCACCATTTCGAAATCTGTGACTAATCGTGGCTCCTAATCCTACCGATGATGCATCAGCTGAGACTATGATTTCTGCCTCTGGATTATAATGAGTTAACAGAAGATCTGAGGAGAGAATCTTCTTAAACTTATTGAAACTTTCGGTACATTCTTTCGTCCATTTAAATGTTTCGCCCTGCTTCAGGAGGCTATCCAAGGGGTATCTAAGATCCCTCATATGTGGCACAAACTTGCTATAATAGTTGATAGCTCCAACAAATGAGCGAACTCCTGAAACGTCCACTGGTGCTGGCAAGTTGACTATGGCTTCAATCTTGGTTGGGTCTGGACGAATGCCACTTCCATCTACAATGTGTCCAAGGTACTTTATCTGCTTCATTCCGAAAACGCATTTGTCTGCTCGAATTGTGAAACCATATTCTCGTATGCGACTAAAAACTTCTTTCACGTTGGCATCGTGCTCTTCCTGTGTCGTGCCGCCGATGATCAAATCATCCATGTAACCACAAACTCTCTTCATTCCGGCCAGCATGGTATCGATGAGTTGTTGAAATACCGCAGGTGCTATCTTGATTCCGGGTGGAAGACGATTATATTGATATAGGCCCCGGTGAGTGTTTATAGTGAGCAGTGCTCTGTGTTGTTCTTCGACTTGTACTTGTGTGAAAGCATCTGATAGGTCTATGGTAGTGAAAATCTTACATTGCGCCAATTTTGTAAAAATGTCTTCTGGAACTGGCAGTGGATATTCATGTGGCTGAAGGGCTTCATTAAGTCCCGTCGAATAATCTCCACATATGCGTATCTTTCCATTCGATTTTCTCACAACTACCACTGGTGCTGCCCAATCAGCGTAATTCACTGGAGTAATCACGCCGTTTGCCTCGAGCCTATCCAACTCTTTTTCGACCACCTCCCTCATTGCATAGGCCACAGGCCGTTTTGGTCGAAAAATGGGGCGAACACCTTCTTTAAGTTTTATCGGAACTAAAACTTTCTTACACACACCAGCTCCATTGAAAACGTCGGGATAGAGTCCTTGAAGACTCGACAATGTTGTTTCTGCTGCTTCGGTTGCCAGGCCGTTGCAGAATACATTCATTGGAACGGAATCCAAATCAAAAAGTTCCACTGCATCTGTACCTAGCAGCTGTACATGCACTGCTGCTACACGAATGGTTGCCAGACGCTTGACGCTGTTGATTTCTAGCTGCGTTGAAAATTCTCCTATCAGTTGAAAATCTGTGCCTGCTGCAGTAATTGCTTTCACCGTAGGCTTCTTCAGAGTTGGTTCTCCTATCTCGTGCCAGACGTGTCGA
>KE525231.1:1709989-1720852 GCA_000441895.2 Anopheles sinensis | reverse complement strand
CAAAAACACACGTTAAAATGGTTCCGAAACACAACTTGTTACAATACTGGACACTTAACGTTTATTAACATATTAAAACAGACTGACGTGTGGCAAGCGCTGCCGGCACGTCCGACCACGGCTGATGCTGAACCCGAAGAGCGATAAGCTGGAGATCGAATGAGATGATAAGCGGCGCCTGACCCCGAACCGGTTACCGGTTGAACCCGATCCTAGGCCCGTGGCCCCGACACGCACACATCAGCAGTGTCCTCGCAACGCTGCGAGGAACTCAGAGTGTCCGGTCGTGCGACGCAGTCCGCGTACGCAACATTAACGAAAACAAATGACAGGGAAAAGGGAGGGAATGAATAAAGTTATGAAGAGAGATGTACTGAAGTGTATTTAATACTCACAAAAAGTAAAAAATGGAATCGCTTAATAAAACCAATTGGTCAACTACCAGCGTTCATATGATTTTAAATAAATAATTCTTCAAAAAAAATGAGTTCACAATTACAATGTGCATGGGTTCAGATTTTTACAGCTATCTTTATTTTTTTAATTTGTAGTAAAATGAAAACTTCAAGTAAACTCGTTTGAGAATCGTTGTTTTTGTTTGTATATACTTTTACCATCTGTCCTCTCTCGGGTTCCATTGTCGACGAAGAAAACCTGTTTTCAAAAACGAGCAGCTTTTTTTGTACTCCCCTTTCTTGTCAACAAACGATAAATAAAAAAAATCTTGGTCCAGTAACCTCCTCAAGGAAGAGCGGAAGAATTGGGTCAAGTGTTTCTTTCGTTTTTGGGGGGTTTCGATTTGAGGAGATGACAGCAAATTTCAAAAATCGTGAGATGACCAAAATGGTGAGGCTCCGCTATGATCCTCGATCGTGTGATCAAGCGATGAGATGATCAGCGAGCTGATTCGGTGAGTGGAATTTCTCACCCCTGGAGGAGGAATAATTATGGTAAATTTTTGATAATTATTTCTGTGGCTAACGCTGTGATGCGAATTATTGCGTTAAAATAATAACCGAATTATCAATTACCAAATTTGCTTTGCATTATTTGATGATTGCAGGAAAATCTATCATACGTGTGAGTACAACGAGACATCAGCACGTGTGTGTTGCATACCTTCATGCGTTAGAAAAGTTACGTTTCTGCGTTGCGCATTCAAATGCATTAAGATTGATTTTTCTTGACCTCTTGATGGGTGAAGGTTAAGTTGTGATTTGCTTTCTGAGATAGAGTTATAATTAAACAATCACTGGAAAGTTTAAACAAAATTACAGTAACCTTCGTCGAGCACGTATTGCAGAAGGTTTAAATAATTACTTATTTTAATTTTGTTGTTTCAAAAAAACAAATCAATTTAGTATAGTACCAATTTTGATGCATATTATAAATGGATTCTTGTTAACTTACCCTTTTTTTGGGGTCACTTTTTACCGGCTTCTTTTAAAAATTCGATTCAATTTGAACAATTGACCGCGAAGATCAATCAAACGGCCGATTAATTATCATAACTTAACGGCTCAATCAAATTCGCAACGGGAGCAAACAATGTGCTGCATGCTCAATAAGGAAAACACAACGATCCTCTTGCCGTCCATCCTACCATCCATGCTTGCAGTATTACGGCGCTTTAGATCGCTGATTATACGCCATACCGATTACCTTCCCATCGTCGCGAAATGAGCGGGTTCGTGTGTTGCACGTCATTTGAGTCACCTGTTTTGGGCCCCCTTGCCGCACCGGTCGTATTTCTTTGTGTGCATCGTCTCTTACTATTTCTCTTGGTTTTTTCGTTTTGTCGCGACGAGAGCCGTTTCTCCCATGTTTGGTACCGTCTCGAAAATGGCATCCAAATGGATCGATCGGTACCTATTACAGTGCTGTACGCTTCAATGGCAGTGGGACACAATATATATTTAAATACTTGACGAGGAGATCTTTGAAGATCGGTGGTAAAATAATTCATTTAAACTTCAATATTTGTTTAACTATGGAATTGAAAATTAGTTTAAGAAACATATTGCCACCAGTGAAGTCCAGTTTCCTTAGGTTATTTAATTATTAAATCAAGAAAAATAATCTAACGCTAGTCTGCCAAATGTGCATAAGGACTAACAAGCATATTTGTGTTTTTTCTTCCGATCTCGAATGACTTCGATCCACACCGTGCCGTCGCAAGGTGTGCATGAGTTTCGTGGCCTTTTCGAGGGCCCCGAAAATTGTTAGCATGCTTAAGGCTCGCCCCAAACGTCTTCGTAGTCGTCGTGATCTTCGAGACAGCGAAGAGGCAATGTGTTGCCCCTTGTGTGCTCGAAACCCGTCCAATGGTTTGGGCTGGCGATCGAGTCAATCATCCGTCGAGGTGCCGTCGTAGTGTGCGGATCGCCCCGTTGTTGTCGTCCAGCTCGCGTGTGATCACTGGATCGATCGTTCTGGATCGATTATTTAAGTAAACCAACTCGAGACACTCTAGTAGCTAACGCCGGGGACGATCGGTTCCGATCGCGAAATGTCACCATTCCGGTTGCAAAGTCGTGGGCTGATGGTGGTAGTGTTGGTGGTGATGACGATGGTTGTTTTGCAGCTGATCCCACCTGCACGGGGATCTCCGCAGCGCGAACGGAGCCCATACGGAACCGAAAGAAAAGTGAAACGAGAAAGTGATGTCGTGCGCGGGTCCGGCGACCTCGATGGCGGCGATCGGGATGAAAGTGAGGCCTCGGAGGAAGTCGTCTATGACCAGCGACAGGTGAACGGTGAAACGAACATACGGCTGAACATCAAGAACTTCCAGCTGCGCATTCCAGAGTCGCAGCTGGTGCGCTTCCAGCAGTCCGACATGGCTCAGCTGGTTCGCAACTCGGTGCTGCAGCTGTTTGGGCTTCCGGCGGTGCACGATACTTCCGGCGACAAGGTTGACGGTGCTAACTTTAATCAACCATTAGAAGATGAGGTGGATGAGGATGTGGAGGAGGATGAGGAAAAACCAACATCCCAGAAGCAACAACCGGGTGAAAGTGAGACCGCACAGGAGCTACCACTTCCGGAAGGAAGTGCATCGATGCTGCAGGTCAACGGGAATAATTTACCCGCGAAGTTTTTCCTCGAAATCAGTGACTTTCTCATGAACACCTTCGACAACGATGCCGTCGACGATATGCGCGTGGAAACGAACCACAACCAGCATCAGCAGATGCAACGACAGCAGGAGCAACAAATGCAGCAACAGCAACAGCAGCATCAACAAGGAACCCTTCTAGCGGAAACGCCCCTGTACGCGATGGAGGAGATCAAGATCGAGCGGGTGGCCAATTCGAACAACGTGAAAAACGAAACCATCACCATCAGCAAGAAGATCAAACAGGTGGCACCGGTGCCACGGAACGGGACGGCGCTCGAGACGGTCAGCACGGAGAATCGGTTCACCAGCAACGCCACCCGGAATGCCACCGAGAACGAGGACCGCTTCGTGAAGACCAAACCGATCCGGCTGGACACGGTGGTGATGCGGGTGGAGACGGATGCGCAGGGTCATCCGAAAACACTGCGCGAGAAGGTCATCTGGAAGATGCCGGACGGGGAAGGGAACGGTCGGGAGTAACGGGGCCGAGACGGTGCGACCCGGATTACTCGACGACGTGCGTTTCACACGTTTCGGGAAAAAAGAATGTGTGACGAAATGTGTTCGAGGAGGGAGAAAGCAATCCAAGTGTAGCAGTTAGGGAAGTGTGCCGTTTGGAGTGTTGGAGGGATGTGGTGTATGTTTGTTTTATTTTTTGGTCTCTTAACCGATCGAACCAGGTAACCATAGAAACCCGTTGCAACTAAATATCTACTCGAACACGTGATCGATCACTTTCGAAAGTTTAAATCCAACTGTCATCGCACGAGGTCACTAGTGTTTACTACGAAAGTGCTATGTTGATCGAGGTTAGTGCTTAAGATTCCTTAAAAGAAACATGTATCGTTGGATGTGACGAAATAGCATAATAAACAAGATTTTTTTAAGTATAACGATTCGTGTTGAAATTATTTTCCACAGTATGAAGTGGTTTCGCAGTCTGTTATTAGACTTGATTCATAGTAAACGTATCTAGTTCCGAATTTGTCTTTTTCATATTTAACTTTATTTATTCTTTTTCTCAGATGTTATTAGTGCATTGCGTGGTTTATTTTGTTGGTTTAAATTTTCAAACTTGCAAGACATACATGGTTTTTAACAATTTTCACAACATTCAGGAATGCATTTTGCTGTGTTTGTGCTTTCTCAGTGTTTCGTATTGGTGGCGTCATCGAATGGGAGAGGAATCCTAAGACCAGAGTGTAGACTGTTTTATTATTTTACGACACATAATTAAAAACCTACAGCAATCCTCGAAAACAGGTTTCCACCACAAAACGCAATTTTGCTGATATGTTCTTTTATTTTGAATAATTGGTGATGAGAACACCATAAATAAAATGACTGTATGCTAACTTTGAAATTAATATTAATATTTTATAAAGCTAAGTTATAAAAATGTTCCCATTAAAAAAAACTCGTAAAATTTTCTTTTTCATTAAAGCACACTGATGTGCGGTTCTTTTGCTCCTTTATGAGAAGAATGCTTGCAATACTTGTTATTTTAGAATGTTGCATTACATTCATATTTGAACTTCGGATCCCCGACAGACATATCACTATGGAGCCGTTAGTAACAATAAGTGGAAACACGCAGTTTTCTTAGAAATCTATTCCATTTAAATATTTTTCAAATAAAGAAAGCATTTCCTTCCATGTTTTACTTTTTGCAACATTATTTGTTCGTTTATTGCAATTTTCGTATACAAAAAGCTGTTTGCCTCGACGAAGAGACTGAGGACGATTCAGGTCCCCCTTATCCTTACAATATGTTTGCTTCTTTTTTTAAACCTACTCTACGCTTTCGCTTCACCTTGCCCAGCCCGAGAAGCAACACATCCTCAATTAAGTACATTCATATCCTTAAACCACGCACACTACGGTGCGGACTGGGCAGGGGTTGGTACCTTCCTGGCACCTTCACGGCACCTGAAGGCACCACAAGACTAGGCATTGTTGGCAACAACTTTTCTTACTTTGCTAAACCGTGTTCAAGCACGCACACACGAATATTTACAATTATGCGCTGAACAACACGAGACGGGAAGGGGTGGACACGAAACGAGGAGAAACAAGGAGAAACGCAAGAGGAGGGAAAACAAGTTCGATAATTTACACAAAACGCTTACAATCGAGAAATTAAACTGTGCGAACTGGCTGGAACTCTCCGTACGCTGTATAACGGTAGGGCTACAATTGTCCCTTCGTGACTTCGGGAAACCTCATTCTACGAGTTGCCGATAACTATGTGCATTTTAGATCATATTTAAAATAGACACCTGCCCCTTGGGTCCGTGTTGCTTTAGTGTGGACCCCGACACAGCGTGACCTAAGGAAGATACAGAAGACTCTTCACACAAACACACCCAAAGGATGGCCATAACACACGGTTTGGTTCCTACTCCTTCTGGATTGGATCGTACGCCGGAGTTACGGTGAATTTTTTGGAGCTTCGCTTGAAGCTCGGAAGCCCATAACTCCGGGTGGTACGGCCACCGCGTTCACCGTGCGCCTGTCCATGCCCATGTCCTCCCTCGGCTTTCGCACCCGACGTACCGGCGGCCACATCTTCCAGGATCTTCGACAGCGGACCGGAGGCACCTCGCAGCGATTCACCGAAGCGACCGCGTGACATGCCGCCGTGCATCTGAGCCGGGGGGTTCATGCGCCGATGCTGGGTCGGTGAGGTGGCCTGCAAATAACAACGAAATGGACATTAGGAATTGGGATCAGTTGAAGGGACTTCTCTGTAGACTCACGAAACGATCGAAGTTCATATAGTTCAGGCCGGCGTGATGCGCCGAATGATGGAACTGGTTCTCGGTCGTGTTGGCCGACAGGCTGAGGTAGAGTGCCTCCAGTTCCTGGATCGTCGGACGATGGTCACGCTGGTGGTAGTTGTGCCGCGGTGACCAAGTGTTCTGGTGGCCACCCTTCGAGGCCGAATTCAGCAGATAATCACCGCGCAGCCCTCCGGTCATGGTGTCGTTGTTGTGATGCAGCGTTGTCAGCTCGTGGATCAGCTGTTTGCTCATCGATAGGCCATCGTTCGTGTGCAGGGTGCGGTTGTAGTCACGAGCAATTTTGATATCGTGCTTCCAGAACTGCTTCTGATCCTTCGGTACCACCGGTGCTACCTCTTTGATCTACGGAGGAAAAGAATACCGAATCCATTTGAAAAAACCTTCAACAGTTACACTGAATCATATGAACTCACAATTAGGAACATAACGCCTCCCAGGTAGATGCACATAATGTTGAGCAGTGTCAGCGAGATGCTCATGCACCCGAGGGTGAACAGCTCCAAGCCTTGGTTTTCGGAGTAGATCTGCGTTTTAATGAGTGTGCCGTAGCGCGACTCTTCCGAACCGAACAGGAAGTACAAGCATGAAAGTGCCCAAAGGACTCCCTGAAGCGAAAACCAAAAAATAGGATCATTTCAATGCACAACTGGGACCACAACGGGGCGGATCGCTTTTCTTCTTACCGCATTGACAGCCGGTGGCAGCAGTGAAGCCGAAATGGCCACACCGACGAGCGAGCCGATATTTTCACCCAGAATGGCAATGGCCACGGCGGCCCCGGAAGGCAGCGCGATGGCGATACCGACCAACAGCGAATGGGTTTCGCAACGGGCCAGCATCTCGTGCGTGATGCCCTCGCCCACGCTGTACCGATCGTCGATACTGCAAACGATCAGCCCGAACACGAAGCCCACCGTCACCGTCAGCATGATGCCGATAATTTCATTTTTCAACCCAATCAGCTGCAGCTGGCGCTCCTTGACCACGGTTCCGAAGATGATGGCAATGATTGGACCCTGGGATAGGAAGTTTGACGATTATTTCGAAGCCGTTACTAGCACAAAAAGCCGTTACTATTAGGGGTTCCCGGGGTAATACGCACCCCTGAGGCAATACGCAGCCTTTTAACAGAAACGCGAAATAAACGCAAAACAAAAGTGTAATCAGTTCAGACAGCTTATGTTGTAATTTTACTGACCATTTCGCTAAAGGGTAACAAGTGTAAAAATCGTTATTTCTGATGAAATTTTGAAAATTAAGAAGACTTCAGACTTCACACGAAAATTTCGGTAAGCATACAGATTTCCTCATATTTTAGTTGACAATGTGTTCAACTATGAATGGGGGCAATATGTACCCAGTAGGTCAGGGTAAAATGCACCAGTAAACTATAAAATATTGGTATAATTTTTTATTTTTATCATGCACAATAAAAATGTTGATTAATAAAAGCATTCACTTCTTGAATTTCATCAGCTTCCGGTCAATTTACTGGAAAATTTAAACTCTTAAATTGATCCTAAATTGTATATTTGAGGAGTGAATTGGATCTTTATTTCATGGTGCATGTAGCCTGTTTATTGTGGTGCATTTTACCCCATCGATCAAAAATTTAACTTTTTTGCAACTGAAAATAAAATGATTTTCTTAGCTGTAAAGGCAAAAATACTAGTTTGAACCCTTATGAACAGAATTCATAGATAAAATCAACAATCAGGAGCCAAGTTCAGAGAAAATTCAATAGTTTTCCCTAAGAGGTGCGTATTACCCCGGGAACCCCTACTAGCGTGTAGCATACTTTCAGGCGCTTACCATGAGCGGTGAGACGAGCATACTGGCGATGAGAAACACCGAACTGTCTTCGACCAGTCCGAACGCAGCCAGAATACTTTGAACGGAAAAACGAGGCATTAGGATTAATTTCTTCGAAATCTCTTTTTTTACTACTTAAAGGAGTTAGAAAGTCAATAAATAATAATTTCCTTACCTGGCAACCGCAAGCATGGACACGAAATCGAACGATACCTGGGCATCGTGCTTTACTTCTTCCACAATTTGCGCCACGTTCAGCCGGGCACGAACGGTGGAAAGGAACGTGGTCCATGCGCTGCCGTCATTATTTTTATTCACTTCGCCTCCCGCTCTGTTAAAAGAAAAAAAAACGGATACATTTTAGGTCATCGGGAATACAGGAGAGATTTTCGATGACTTACTCTTCCTGCTGCTCTTCCACGACCGGCGGTTGACTGTACAGTGTGCAGGAGGTGATCGAGATGGTCGAATTGAAGCGCTGGCCAACGCCCCACGAACTCAGCATGTAGATGACATCATCACAAATCGGTCCAGACTCGATGGAGAACATAATCTGAGAGGCGAAAACAAACCAGCGATGTAGCGATGTACTTTAGCTTAAAACCCCGAAAAAAGGAACATGACACACATGAAAACCGTTTCCCTGATCCGTTTCGATCCAGGCCGCGGTATGCAGGCGCTTCTCGTTGATGATCGTCTTCAGGACCTCCTCCATCGACGAGTTGCCGGTCAGCGTCAGCTTCTCGGCCGCCTCCTCACGGGCCGTCTTCTCCTTCCGGGACGACCCGAGCAGATCCTTAAACCCGTCCCAGGACTTGCGAAGGGCCGACGCACGATCGAACGGTTCGGCGAGAAAGTTCGACTTCTTGTCCTTGCCCTTCTCGTCGCCATCCTTGTCGTCATCCTTGGCCTCGCCGTCTTCGCCCACCTTGCCCGGAATTTCC
This sequence comes from Anopheles sinensis, assembly GCA_000441895.2. Lineage (NCBI taxonomy): Eukaryota > Metazoa > Arthropoda > Insecta > Diptera > Culicidae > Anopheles > Anopheles sinensis. Next base: position 1,712,171 of record KE525231.1, on the reverse strand, counting down.
TCGCCGTCCTGGTCGATAAACTTAATGGTCGGTGCGGCACCAGCATCCCCCGTCGTCCTGGTGTCGTCATCCGGCGCGGTTATGATGCTGGATCGAGGGACCTATTCCGTGAAAAATCCGGGCGAACAGAAATAGACAAAACAAGCTAGTTTAGCCCGGTGTGTTTGCTAACAAAATGTGTTTCTGTTTAGAAACGGTACTGTGCTGTGTAATCGTGCATTAACGCGTGCAGTTGGAATAAACATGTTGATAAGTCGCTAAACAGGGACGCCCTTTCTGGAACGGTTGTTTTCGGGATCAGTGTGTGTCTCTGTGTGGTACGCGATCACCAACCAACTGGCAGGAATACATTGACAAACTTCTTCGGCTGCTCGGCGAGGGCATGGAGTGTTCGGCTTCCGTTCCGGTCTATTTTTAAACCACGATCCACATATGCTAACACTTGGATATAGGGTCCGATGCACAGTATGGGGTAACCACACCCCTCCAAGCGTGAGACGTGACTTCACAAGGGAAGCACGCAGATGAAACCGACACGTGAACCCACGACTAAAGTCGAGGTTTTATGGCCAATGCCTGTGCGTCGCGATAAACGGTCGCTCGTGGTTGTCCCATGGCTTAGCACACGAGCAGACGAAGTTCAAGAAGGAAATCCGTTTGGATGTTGGATTCCATCCAAAGAGTGTCAAGTTTAAAGTGATTTTGTGAAGTACTGCAGCATGGTGTCGAATGTATATTTAGAAATAAGAAATCTTATTTATTCAACTAATGGACAACACGAAAATATTCCATGATTAATAAACACCTAAACTGCAAACCAAATTGGGGCAACTTTCCACAAGACCCACATTTCATTCTAGTGGCATTCAAATGCATTCTACAGAAAACATCAAGCTTACCACTGACAAGGGAAAGGTGCCAATCAAAAAGTAAATAAATATGACCACGTTCTTCAACAATGTCGTCGTAGGAAAATACCGTTTGTGACTCATTACGCGTTAACACCAAACTTGTTGACATTCTCGCGTATAAGAATATAAGGACGGTGATAAGAATGCCCAGTAGAACTCCCTACAAACTGGCAAGGTTATAATTTGTAAGTGCAACATGGATTGTACCAAAAACGATTGTGAGAGTACTTCTTGCGGCTTTTATAGAATAAAAATTTATTTCCTATCTGTTGAAATACTTAACGCAACAAATAAGAATTGTCACTATGAAAAAAAGACAAAGTAGCGGAAATTGGGGCAAGTATGCCACCTTAAGCGATTCGTTCTGAAATTTGCTAAAATCTGTTTGCTAAACGCCAGCTTTATTTTTAGTACGATTTCACACGTATTTTTCGCTTGTCGTAGAGTTTCAGAAATATAAACGCGAAAACAATTATTCTACAATTGTTTTAAAAATGGTAAAAATTCATGTACTTTTTTTGTGCTTCGGGGCAAGAGTGCCATTTTCACGGTTTTCCTTTCTGGCCACTGTAAAACTTGTTTGGGACAAAATCCGTTTGTATTTACGCACCATCCTGCTTCACTGTGAACTCAACCACAATTTTTGAGTTTTTGGCAGCTTCACTCTGAAGAATAAAAGCGGATACAGGGCTGGCACTCTTGCCCCAAAAGTTAACTTTTTTTTAAACTCAGATTTTTTCGAGAAAAATTATTGATATTTTTGGCTAGCGCCTCGAACCACTTTCTCTTTTACTCAACTTTGCTAAGAGACACATACTTTCCCAATTTTTTGTTTCAATGGTTTTTGACAGCTTATTTTATTCGGTAATTGATGTGCAGCATAAAGTATATGACAAAAATATGAAAAGTGGATAAATCTGCATGAAATTTGTTACACTGTATCTAGTGTAAGAGGGATAAACTAATCTGTATACTCATTTGGTCATTTAATTAAATTTTGATTGGAAGAATTCCAGGATGCTCACTTGCTCCAAATTCCGCTGCATTTTTCAAAGTTACAAAAAAGATCTTTCGAAGTACCAATTAGAAGTGTTCTCTGTTATTTCGATAGTCCTCAGTATTGTCCCGTTGTATAGGCGGATACCTTATTTGCTCGCAATGACTTACCGATGAAGAAGAATTATGAACAGAGTTTATATTTTTGTAAAATATTATAGAATGTCAATTCCACCCACTCCAAATTTAACATCAGAAAGAACATGTGACTGGCT
>KE525231.1:1615418-1709399 GCA_000441895.2 Anopheles sinensis | reverse complement strand
ATTCAAATTGTAAGTTTGCTATTCAAATTGTAACACCTAAGAGAAGTTAAAGATCAAAGAACGCCGGTTTGCGGTACCAAACAAATGCACTAGAGGTATCTTTACTAAAATTAGCAACATGCAATGTCAGCCACAGTTTATTACTACCCACCGGAAGCCGTGGATCGAACATTGCAGCTACCATAATTCACCTGTGTTCCACGTGCCAAGTGCATATTTCGCCTTAGTCAGCTGTTCAAACAACGGTTCTTTGAGGACCGATCAACACGACATCGAATCACTAAGGCCCGAGACACAAAGTACCAGTCATTAAACCACTCTGAACCGAACGAACGAACCCAAAAGTTGGTTCGCTAGAAGAGGGACTTGGATGGCGCGAGGCTGCCATTGATGGCTCGTCGGTGTTTCGTTTGAGTTTATCTTCACGTACGATCGTTTCGAAATGACATAATAATGCTTTTGTTTGTTGGGGGCTTTTTTTATTGCGAGTTGTACTATCGCGTCATCGCCAATAAATAAATTAAGAAAAAATAACAGACTAACGGAGAAACAGGAAACCGCGTGGGTGTTTTCCTCATTTCACGATCGAAGGTGAGGCTCAGCTTAAGGTGAGCGGATTTCGCGCCATTTCGGAAATACCGCCATCGCTGTATACTTGGACACATGATGTCGGTCAGTAGTTCCGCTTTGGCGGTGATGGTAGTTTGATGAGTGTCTTGTTAGATTAATGGTAGGTACGATTACAAACGACAAATCGAGCTTGTGTCGAACAGGATCAACGATCGATAACGCACACAAATGTACGCTTATGGAGCCCTGCTCCCTTTATACTACTGGAATGCAAATTGATAGGTGTCACTGATAAAGGCAATCGGAAGGGGGTACGCAAATGGTTTCCCTTCGACGTTATCAAGCAAAATGTCGATCGATCGACATCGAAGTAACCTGTACTGGTTGCTTTTCCATCGTGCCCTAATCATGGCCAACTCGTGCTGTGATTTCTCCCGTCTTCAGGATGGTTTTGCTTCTTGTGCACAAAGTGTGCACCTTATATGGCACGTTTTAGCTTACCTTCGGAACGGGTTTCTTCGGCTGTGGTGTAACGAACGGTTGCGTTTCCTCCGATTTGCCGTTCAGTTTGTCCCCATCTTTCTCATCTTCCGTCGTGGCGGTGGTCGATTTCGCTAGACGCTCCTGCTCCTTGCGACGCAGCTCCCGCTCGTACCGGGCGGACGGAATGTGGACGACGAACAGAACGCCGGCCATTTTCCTTTCTCGCTAATTAGCCGTTTACAACGGTCCTTTTTCGGGGCTGGACAATTTACAAGCCCAAACTGGGTGCGTGCCGTGCGAGCGTTTTTCCGGGAGGTTTTTTTTATTTTCTTTTCGCCCACTCTTACCCTACGCACAAAACTTTCACCAGACTAATACTCGGTCTATCGATTTTAAAAGAACGCTAAAACATACGGCACACATAAACACACAAACATAGAGAGACCAGGCGAGACGAAGTGCGAGACACAAGTGAACCGAAAAGAAAGGTTCACACAGTTATTCTTAGCCCGTATGGGCTTCCGATTTTCCCAGTTCAATGCAAGCGTGCAGCACCGTTGGACGCGATAGGTAATGATTTCTATTTGAGTGTTTCTAACGCGGTGTAATTTTAGCTGCTGACATATACGCCCACAGGTACGGCACAGGTTGGAACTTTCACACCCTATTATACCGAAAGCAAATTTTCCAACCAAGTCTCACTATCAGTAGCGGATGCACTACGATGCGCTGTAATCTATCAGCGCCGCAACTGCCACTGATTAAACTGAGTCGCGTGTTACCTAGACGGCACTTTGCCGGGTGTGATACACGAGCGTCAGCCACCGCGATCTGCTCCGGTTCGGTTCTGCTGACCAACTGAAACCGGGAGCGGTTTCGAGTGTACGAGCACTGTGTATGCTGTAATGTTTGCCGGGTCTCGCGGGATGTCTGGTGCCCTGCGGTTCTCCACACGCTACCGGGACGCGCGCGACATGGGCGTTTGAGAAATGGCGTCGAAGGATTGGTTGTTCGTACCGCATCACCATGGTAACCTGATGGAGCAAATCCAAAAAGTGGATGCGCACTGTAGAATCCGTAGATGCTAAGGATTTTTTTAAATTTATTTATTTATTTTCAAGACCGTACTACTTAATGTATGTTCAGGCACTTGATCCGCTCGCTTACTACGCTACAGTATGTAAAGTACTCGAGGTCAAAACGGCTTTTCAATAGAATTGTGTAACTCAAATTCAGATCTCTCAACAAAATTAATGAATCTAAATCCCTGTGCGAAAGATTCATAAGATTCATAAAGATTCATGAATCTTTAGGGACTCAGTCAATCAGAATGAATCTTAGGTAAAAGGCATTTAGGTCATTAGGCACAACACTACTGTTGAAGCGTCGGCGCCTTAAGGTATGCAATGGTCATAACAAATGGAATTTGAAAAAGGTGGGATGAAAAGTATACTAACTTTTTTTAAGTAGCTTAAGTGAATACTTGTTACACTTGGTTTTGCAAAATTTAGCATGAAAACATATGTAATCATTAATATTTCACGATATTTTATTAACTAGCGTAAGCTAACGACTACAATTAGATGGTGTAGGTTATACCGGCAGGTACTTCATAAGTATCACAAAATTAAAAACCACAAATGTTAGAAACTAATTGGTATAAACACTTTGAATAGTTCACCAACTTATGCCCACCAAAAGGTTGTGTACTTAATAAGCCCAACATTAAAAAAATGCTTTCCAAAGTTTGACATAACGAGCACAATTTGAACGATTTTAAACGGGAATTTCTGCTTGACAGAATACATTTTCAATAATTTTATAAGTATTTCAGATAGATGAAGGATGAAAGACTGGACAGAATGCAGAAACATGGTAAAGAAATATTTTTTATTTTTTAAGAGAACTAATTTGGTCAGAAACATTACTAAAAAAAATGCACGTCCATCCTGTTGCAACCAAATACAAAGGAAAAGATCAGCTTAGAGTATTAATTCAATCCTGTCCATTCCAGGATACTTTATTTAGCAAACCATCATACCGGCTGGTCGTTGTGTTATCTATTTTTTTTCGAAAATTTCATTTTCAAAAACTACTTAAGGAGGTACAATGTAGTGACGCTAACAGATCAACTGAACAGCTGTTGTCCAGCTATTTCGAAGTCCAGCCTATTACGGGGATTGAGATTATTGAAATTTTAGAAAAAATGTCTTCAACCTTCTCTTATCCAAACATGAATGTTACATTCTTTCCTTCAAAATCAGAAATAAGATTCGGTCTACATACATCAGTAATGATTACACTTGCAACGATGTGATGCATAGTGTCCCATGTAAAGATTTTTAGGTGACCTACTGCTGCTCGCAATGCATTCCCAACCCGGTCCAATCGATGCACTCAGTATCAGTACAATAAACACAGTTAAACTTTCGGCTTTTAAAGTATACTCTGTGGTGTTGGAGGTGCGACTGGGCTTATTACCTTATCGGTAGTTCCATCATTACGGCGTACCGGTTGGTAGGTGAGAAGCGCTCGTACGCACATGGCATTACGTCACACCCACCAGCGGCCGCTTCATGCCCCATCCAAGACGATCCCCCACGAACGTGGAAGAACTCCACGAGAACTCCCGCTTTTTTTCCACCGATCTGAGATTCGGCAGCATTATTCGAATACGCGATGGAGCCTCGCGCCTCCGATCTCGCCACACCAACACACCGTGGGCTGTTTTTCGCGTTTCGCTCCAACAACCAACACCAGCCTCTAACCAGCTCAGGTCCGAACGTGGGTCAGCGTGCAACAAAAGCTTCGAGTCGCGCGGACATTCGTTTCACTAAGCGGTTTGAGTTCGATTCGAGAGGATCAATTCAGAGTCGGTGCCAGAAAGCCATTCGCTGCGACTTTACAACACAACCCGTTTACTACCAGGACCTTTTTCGGGTAAGTTTTCTTCAGAGCAGTAGTTTGTGAGTTTTTGTGAAAAAGTTTATCGTATACCGCTTGGAAGCACTCGTGATGCTAAATGAAGCGAAAAGATTTTCCGCATAAGGTTTGTGACAAACGAAGTGTGTTAAAGTAAGAAGTGACCTCGCTTTAACAAACGTACAGTGCAACAACAGTCATAAGGAAGTAGGAAGTTGGTAGCCATATTCATTCGACTTGTGTTCGGAATGCCAACACAGAAGAGCTGTACAGGGAGACAAAATGGAAACCCCTATTTAGAATTAACACTGCAGGTTGTTTGGAGGATAATTTCTGAGACCTCGTAACTTGATTCAGTGTATGCACTAAGGTAAATCCCAATTGTGTTTGAGCTGTGAGCGATGAACATTATTCCCATGCTGTGATGTAGAGCAGCGGCAAAAACCTTTACGCACTCAGCATCGTCTTATCGAGTATCTGATCGCCGGCTTCACTGATCACCCGCCATTGCGTTTTTCTTTTTTACTGAACACTTGCAGTAAACTAAAAGAAAGGAAAAGTTTCAGCGAAGTTCCATAGCAATAGTAGCATTTTTTTTTATTGGGAAACGGAAACAACTGTAGAAGGTTCCGCATTCGAATCATTGTACCAATTACTACTTCCGCCAGTTTAATAATGTGATGGTTTTTTAAACGCTCCATTGCCATTGATTGTCAAGCTTACAAGTGGCTTCACCCTATGCCATTAGACACATTCTGCCATTAGTATATTTTAATGTATTAATTTATACACCTAACAATTTAACGATCACCTAAATCGATAGTTTTTTTTTTTATTTAAAATTGTGATGCTGTTTGATGACCCTCCGATGAGCAGTTTGAGGAAGCAATTTTAATTTGAGCTGCATTCAAATCTACCCCTAACAATCATGCAAAGCCTCGAAAGCCACCATTTTGTTCGTCCAATGACTCGACAGTCTCTCCTCCGGGTGCTATGCTGTGCTTCCTAGAGAGCCGATTAGAAGTAAAGTGGCTGGCCTTCGTTAGACGCCGCACCGTCCATATAAACCGTACAACTCGTTGGCAAGATTTCGGTTTGTTCCGTTCGCTTGAAGAAGTTGTCTTGCACGACAAACACAGACAGGGGGGCACGACACACAGGCCAGACCGTAACCTCCCTAGGCACCACCGATTGGCACTGGTCACGGTTCATGTGTCCCCATGTTCACCTTCACTCCTCCTAGGTTTCAATTGCGAAATTAACGATCCAACACTTTCGGCCCCGAATCCGAACGAGCTGGCGTCTCAAAACGGTTTGAAGGATTTCCGCTTTCGGAAGGATTTTTTGGAGGAGTAGCGCCATAAAAAGAAACGATCTTCAAAGCTTCAAAGTGTCCCTCGCAAGACAAACGACATACACAAAAACCAGTTGGAGTTACCTTGCCCTTCGGTCGTTCGGTTTAGACAACGTTTATGGGTTTAAATCTGAAGGGGACGGGTCTGAGACGGGTCTATAAATTGGCAAATGGCTGCAGACTACTTCTCCACCGATGATGGATGGACGACCTGTCGGATCATTCCTGCCGACACACGCACTAACCAGTCAGATCAAATGTCTACGGTATTAGGTTAGCGAATGATGAAATCCTTTTTTCTACCTTTTTGAGATCACCTTCCAGTTTGTTCCAATCGCTGATCCAAGTGAAATGATGGTTGTTTTTCCCACTTTATGTGTCTCTCATGTTTTTCTACCTCGTTTGGGTAAAACCCCAAAACAAATACCAGTTTTAGTTGAATCAATCTTACTTTTTTTATCTGCCAACATTCGCTACATTTCTCAACCGTTGTTGTATACCCTCCTGTTCTGCTCCGTAACCGTGTGTCGGTACAACGCCACCAGCTTATTACACGCTGGTGAATGACCTGTGCGCTTAGCGCGCTATGTTTGAACCTACGCCACGTTTCAAGGCCTTCCGAAATTGCCAACGCGCACTTCGCAGAGATCTTGTGCTGATTCGCCGTTTGTGTCCGTGGTTTGGGTGGTATGAGACGAGAAGTGATTGATTTCTTGTTCCCGATTGATAGGTTCTCGTGTACGCAACGAGAAGAGAAAAAAAACTCTCTGGCTTTTAAACGATCCGTTGAGAACGGAAATAGTGGATAGGTGGATACGGCGTGGGATTGTGTCGGAGGTGGGACCGTCTTACTGCTCCGAACCGGTGTGTCTGTCTTGCAGTGCCGGTTTAGGCGACTAGCTTGATTATGTATGCACACTTCAGCATTGACCCAAAAGCCTCGCCACCGGTCGAGATGCTGTCAGAGTCCAGTAACGGATAGCACGGTACGCGTCTCTATATCATTGCCACCAGATTGCAGAGGAACCTACGATCTCGGAGAGACGATTATGGTAATTTGTACGACCCACAAGAGGAGGCTCTACGATCGCCCGGTGTATGCACATAATTACATTGCGAACCGGTTGACAGGTTCACACCACCAACCCCTCCCCGATCTACGATCGCAGACACACCATGTGCTTGGGGGCCATCTGTTAACGGATCAGAGACACTTTCGCTTTTTTTTGGTTTTCTGCTACCTCAGCTGTTGATAGCGGATAGATGCAGATTGTGTTTGGTAGAACTAGTTTTAAATGGGGAAAATCATAGAACACACGAGTATAACGATTGCCACATAGCAGAATGCAAGGTCGAAGCAGATACATGTCCGTGCATATATAAAACCACGCTTTTACGTGGGGTTTTATTGTAGGTTATCATAAAAGGCAAATCTTTTATATGATCTATAATCAAAGAAGAAGTCATCTAAATTTGATTGCTTAATTCTGAACAACAACACGAAAGAAATTTTCAAATGTTATAGTTCATACTATTTTACAATATAAATTGACTCTAAACTATTGATAAAGTTTAAAATCAGGAGTTAAAAAGTAATTTTATCATTCAATTTCTACTCTAAATCACTATTCACTATCTTTACAAAACTTTGCCTTTTTAAGGAAATCATAATTCTATAGCTTCACCGCAGCTCATTTCCGTTACAGTTTTAAAAATGGCCTTCCGTTTTGCCTGTGTTCTGCTCGCCGTGGCCATGTGCGCTGCGCCCGCTTTCGGCTTCTCCGCCGGTGCCCCGGACGGTGCCTGCGGTGACATGATCCCGCAGCATCACACCGACCCGCAGAAATCGGCCGCCCCGTACCAGATCATCCTGTCGAAGAAGCAGCTCAAGGGAGGCGAAGGTGTTACGATCACCGTGCAAGGTAGGTAGGGCTATACTTGTGATTGCTTGAACCGTTGTGAATCATACTTTCGTCTCCATGGCAACCGTAGGTAACAGCGCGAAGGATACCATCAAGGGACTGCTTTGCCAGACGCGTGTCGGCGAAACGCCGGTCGGTGCCTTCGATGTGCCACCGAACAACAACTACATCCAGAAGCTGGACTGCGGCAACTCCAAGGCGGTAAGGGTCCCCTATGTTACATACATCCGTTGCATTTAAACTAATTTGCATTAAAACGAAGAAAAAGAATCAGTTAAACGGCACGATCGCATCGAAACGAGCCGTGTAATAGATTTTAATTAGCCACGACGAAGCCTGGAACCGGGTTGTTTTGAGCTGGTTAAATTACCATCAAATCGGTTCACTCAGATCTTTGACAGCGTATCGATAACCCCTCCGGCGAACGGGTGAAGGGGAAGTGTGATCATACATTCGCCATAGGCTTACCGTTACTTCGCACCGAGTATTCACCATTATCGTTTTCTGCTTGCAAATTGAAATGCACTCTAATGTCCTCCAACCACACTCCGTCCCCACTTCCATTGCAGTCGGCCGTCACACACAAGAAGATTGCCACCCCACCGAACGCCATCACTTTCAACTGGGTAGCGCCGAAGGGACTGAGCGAGGAGGCCCGTGTCTACTGCACGATCGCGCTGAACGGTGGCGTGTTCTGGGTGAAGCACTCGTCCGACTTCCTGAAGGTGAACTAAACCGTGGACGATCTCTGGATACCCCGGCTAGTGCCCGCGTCTGCATCCTACCAACATCGGTCCTGGTGACCGGTGTGGGAGGGATCCTCAACTGAAGTATTTTTCCCTTTTTTTTGTTCTTGACGCGAGGGAAGCGGAAATCGAGAAGGTTTTTTACCTAACCGGACAATATTAAGATTAACTACAATTACCCGTTTTACCTGATTGACAATAAACATACCAACATCGACCGTAAAACAAATCACATTCATCGAGTTACTTTTAAACATTCATATTTTATTTATGTGATGTTTTTAAATGCATTGTACGTTGAAAATAGTTCTTAAAAAAAAGTGTTACAAAAATTCGGAATTCCTCACTGGTAAAAGTTTGGACTTATATTAGTATTGTTTTAAAAAGTAAAACAAAAGTAAATGCTGATAAAATTGCACGCGAAAAATTCGTATCAAAATTCGTTTCACTTGCCAGCCGACCTAATTTCTAATGGCAATAGACAGGTACCCATTATCGTAGTACAGCTCATCCTTTTCGTCCAGGATGTCCGGATTGCGCAGCGGTTGCAGATCACGGAACGGATTGATGGCCGCTCGCTTGACGAACGTAAACTTCTCCTCTTCGTACAGCCGCTCCGCCTCGCCCAGCACGATCGTACAGTCATCGATCGCCTCCGCGTGGGTGTACGAGGTGAATGCAAACGCTACGTTCTTAATGTCCAAAAGGAAGCGAATCGTCTGAGGCCAGGTGTGATGTGCCGCATTGTTGATATCGTTAAAGCCACAGTTCATTGAGACGATCAGCTGTGGATGTTCCAAGCTGTCTCGTGGTAGCTCGTGGTATAGCGATCTGTAGTACATATTCTCTACCTTCTGACCGCCGAGATAGTTGATGGAAACGGAACCCTTGGTGGTTAGCAACTCGGGCCCGATGAAGCAGAGTTTAACCGTTTGCAGTTTTGGTAAGTAGGCAAAAAGTGCGGCGCAAGTTGTACGATTGAAATAGATGGGCTCTTTGCATGCGCCGACAATGTAAATGACCAACCGGTCCCCTAACTGGTCCGTTATACCGGTCGTTTGTAGTAGGTAGAGGATCGTACCTACCCAGGAGAAGTTTGTGGCGTACTTTAGGTCTTCCAGCTGCTGTATGGCGGGTATATCCGGTGATGGTTTTCGCAGTTCCTGGCCCGTTATAGCACGGGCTAACTCATAGTTATCGCATGGAAACGATATGTCGTCCAGTTCGGGAATGTGTGTAAGATAAGTCATTTTTGATTCAACTAGGAATAGTAAGAAATACAATATTATAAATGAACCATATTTGAGGACATCAAACGAGCTGCTAGAATAAAAAACAGTCAGATGGTTAGATAAAATACTCACCGTGGTTCAACATAAAATTGAGTGCATACTCTTTGCACCACTTGGAATGTTTGACACGATCCTGCTCCTGGTGATCTTGGGAGCAGTAGGCAATCTGATGGCAGTCTCTGCAAAGCTTCAGCTTTCCCGACGACACATCCTGACACACGTTGCACATGACCGGATGCTGTAGAAGCACACGCTCGTGATACTCCAACGGACGGTTTAGGACCTTGTCCACCAGAAATATGGCGCAGTCAATTTTCCGCTGCAACTGCCGCTTCCGGTCACGCTCCTCATCGCACTTATCCAGGATGGCTTCCGCGCAACCAAGAATGTGGTCGGCGTTGGTTGCTTTCATCACGGAAGCAACCGCTTTGCAGAATGGTTGATGTGCATTCCAATCGAGTACCTGATGCTCAACGCTACAGTACTTGATCAGCTTGCAGTTCTTGCACACTATCTTTGTTTTCGTGGACGGTTTTGTGCAGTCTGCTCCGAAGCAGTTGTTGCATCGGTTCGTGTTAAAGTTGTTGTACATTTTGTTTCGTTTCGTTACGATGGCACATTTGTTGTTTGGCACAAATGAGATGAGAAATCCTGCAGGAGAGACGTTCATATTTTTAATGTTGTGGATACAGATCGCCAGGAATCGTTTATGTTTTACCTACCAAACTAATTCTTTCTCTACGGCCGGCGCTGGAGTCGCAGAATCCTGGAAAACAAGATTGTCTTTGTCCAAAACAACATGTCAACAAACAAACTTTACCACGCGGGCTACTTTCACGCACTTCGTATGATTTGAAAATGGTTGGAAAAGATAGGCTTCTTTCACTCAACCTAAAACGAAGTGTCAAGCTTTGGCGTGCTTTGTTTTGTTACATCTTTCGTAACAAAACCTTATGTTGACCGGATTTTCTGCACAACACCGGGAATTTACATAAGTTCTTTTGGAGAGAAAACACGTTCATCAAGAAAATGTTACGCTCTTGTCTAGCAAATTTCGCCCGCCTTCATCGTCCTGTGCAGCAGATAACGATTCGAAATTATCGTACGTACAACGTTGCGCAAAGTATCGTTTTTCAGTGTTCATGTGGATTGTTCGACCTATCTTTTATGTTTCAGCGGCTCTACCGAAACGGTTCTATAAAAACACCGGCGTTATATCAAGCAATGGACGGTACGAAATAACACTGGACAGTCGAAAGTTGAAAACGCCCAGAGGTTTACCGTTCTACGTGGAAAGTGAGCCACTTGCCATTGCAATCGCCACGGAATGGGATGCACAGAAGGACGTCGTCGATCGATCGACCATGCATTTGGTAGGATAGGATCTTTTTCGGTGGCTTCAGGGCGTTATTTACCTCTGATGTTTTTTTTTTACAGACCGCCCTCAGCAGCACGGTTATCGATAATCCAAACAGCATTCAGAAGCACGATATGGTTAATTATTTGGTCAACTACTTCAACACCGACACTATCCTGTTCCACTCGAGTGTATGTATCGATTTAATTTTTTATGATTCCTTGTCACTAATTACCTCATTCCTAATATCTCCAGGAAGAGCGAGAGTTAAAAAAGTTACAAAACCAAGAGTGGACCCCGATCGTCGAGTGGTGCAACAAGCGCTACGAAGTGAACCTCTCCTCAACGGATTCGCTGGTGGTGCCAACATTTGAGCCCGGCATGGCAATGAACCTGGCTCGCTACTTTACCTCCTACAACGGAGCGGCATTGCATGGGTTTTTGTTTGCGGTGGATGTGATCAAGTCGATCATTCTTACGCTGGCTTGCGTCGATCGGCATATAACGCCCGAGCGGGCGGTGCAGCTCGCACGCCTGGAGGAGGAATTCCAACAGGGTCACTGGGGAAAGGTGGAGTGGGCCCACGATGTGCAGCGACTAGATACGCAGTCCCGCCTGTCGGCCGCTTTGCTTTTCATTTACTTTAATTCGAGCAACGCTTTTGTGAAACAGAAAATTTCGCTTTAAAGCGGTTGATAAAAATAAAAAGGATCGGCCGAGATATCAAAATGGATAAAATATAATACTAAGGAACTTTAAAGAACGATCTAATGATGAACGAAAATCGATTGTTACTTGTGTTATAGGTGCGTTTATTTCAAGGTTATAGTTTAATCTTTTTGATATCCTCCATCTTAAAGTCGATCCTAAAAGAAAGATATAGAATGCATTAGAATAGTTTCGACCAAATTGACTATCAATTGCCTACCTTAGCGCTAATATGGACCGTGCTTCATTGGCCGTCAATCTCCAGCTCGCTGACGACGATTCCCAGTACTCAGGCAACTCGGAAACACTCTCCAGGTTCAGGATCGTGCCCATCTGCAGCAGCTTGGCCAGCTTGTCTCGTACCGACCACGACGTGGCACCGGTCAGGAAAGAAGCGAGCGCTCGTACCTCCTGATCCAACACCAACCCGCCCATACGGTTGAAGGTCGTCTTCTTAATTGCCCGCTCCATACGGGTCGTTATTTCCGTCGTAACGATGCTGACCAACGCATCGAAGTTACGTGGCGTCAAGGCGACCTTGAACGAATTCAACAACCCATCGATCTGCACGATCAGAAACTGTACGAACGTTTCCCCGGCCTCGTACGTGGCCAGCTCCTCCTCCGTCAGGTTGTGGTTGTGCGTAAGAAACTGATCGACCCACGGATGCAGCCGAGGTTTAATCGCCGACGAGCGCAACTGCTGGAAGCCAAAGTCTACCAGCGCTTTTAGGGAATCGCCGAACGACTTCAACCCACCCAGACAACTGTCCAGCTTCTCCTTCTCCCGGGCGGTCATCGTCGGGAACGTGATCTCAACCTCTTCGGCCATCATTTTCCACAGCGTCTCGATGAACTCCGTCGACATGTCGGCATTGTTGAGCGCCGCTATGAACCGTCCCCGGGCGTGATCGGAATCGCTCGTCTGCAAGCGACCCTGCTGGATAGAGCTTTGGAATGCGTTGTACGCCTGGGCCAGATCGATGTAGCCCGTCGGGTAGCCAGCTTTAAGCGGAGCTTTGAGGGCCTTCAAAAAGTCCTCCTCGAGGCAGCTGGCCGCATTGTTGATGACCGCACAAACGCCATCGAGCGATTGTGTGCCGTTCGAGCGACGAATGCACTTTCGCACGATGAAGAACACATCGTCCAGCATGCTCGAACACTGCTGGCCGTCCTCGAGCTTATCGAGCCCGATCGCCTTCAGAACGCTTTCCTCCATAAAGTATCGCTCGAACAGTAGATACGTACCGAGCAGTTCCTGCATCTGAGTGTTTAGACGAGACTTTTGCAGCAAGGTGTTGAGCTCGGCCAAACGCTCCTCTTTCACTTCCGGCGAGAGGGAACTTTTCTCCAAGTCGTTCTGCAAGGATAGAGAATCTCAATTTATCTCAAGGTGCACACTAATAGTATTTTTTTCAACTTACAGTACATCGTCGTTTGATAAATTTCACATACAGCTCTGCACGCGAATGCATGATGGTAATTTCCCCTATCAAACTATCGATGTCCTTCGCATTCAGCTTGTCGATCGAACCGCCACCACCAGAAGCTTTTCGGTAATGGCCCATCGCGCTCGAACTGTTGCCCGCACTCTTAATATAGTCATTGATTTGCGCGATCCTTCGGCCCGTCTGACGATTGCGGTTAAACTCCTGCACGCATTTGGTCACCTCATCGTCACACTCGCGCTGCAGTATGCGGCATATCTGCACCAACCGGCCCGGGCCGTAGCAATTCTCGATGATCGCCTGATTAACTTCGATCACGCGGGCAATATTTTCCAGCAGGATCGTCAATGTGTCCGCGTAAGCGACCGCCGTACGCTTTTCGGCCTTCGCAATGTCCATCGAGGAGCGCAGCTCCTTGGCGGCCTTGGCCGCTAGCTTGCCGCAAATGTACGTCATGAACTTTTCCAGACCCTCGTCGTGCATGCCGAGTAGGGGGAAAATTTTGAAAAACCGCTCCACCGACGCCAGATCATCCCGCTTGACCGCGTCGTCGAACTTTTGGTTTACCATCTGCTGTATCTGTACCGTCGCTTGCTCGAGCGTGGACACCGCTTTGCTGACGGAGGTAATCGAGCCGCTCACGTCGTCGGCCGTTTTCTGCAGCAGTGTCTTGTCCATCGACAGGAACCGATTCACGTGCGCCGCCCCTTGCTCGAAGTCTTCCTCGCGTATCGCGGTCATCACGCCCTGGCTGCACAACTGAAGATCGATCAAATCGTGCACGCGCTGCTGGCATTCCGATACTCGACTCTGGTGGAAAGTTAAACAGACGAAAAGTTAGCAGGTGCAGAATGTTGTCGTGGCAACTGCCCGATCACTTACCCTTGCCTCATCAAGCCGGCGCACTTTGGCGCTTACACTTTCCGCCAACGAGGCGGTGTGGTTGATCATTTCCGACAAATGCCGGCTTTTGTCCGACACCACGTTCAGGCTGGTAAGCGCTATCCCTATGCTGCGCATTTTCGCCTCCAGCTGGCATTGCTGGGAAAGGATTTCTTCCAGGCGAGAATCGATTTGTTGCTGCGAATGAATTGTGAAATGTTACGCACGCAATGTAGTAACTAGCACGTTCAACAGCACATACCTCTTTCTTGGAAATCTTTTCACAAACATCCTCTATCCCGGCCGATGTGCCGATGTCGCTATCGCCTATAAAACTTTCTAATTTTATCATTCTGAACGCACTTTTCGCACAGAAAAATTAATTACACGGCGATCAAAACCTTTCGTAAATACTGATGATTGTTTACATTGAAATGCAAGAAGAAAAGTGATTTGTTGGCAAACTGTCAACTTGTAGATTAGGATTTGTCAAATTTATTGTTTTTTATCATTGAAATGTTTGATATTCACATGAATTTCTTCTAGTGAGATAGATAAATTCTAATAATCTTAATAAAAAATATGATCTTCATTAAAAAACAATGAAAAATTAGGAATTTAAAATTAAAAGAAGCGTAGAATGGTAAAACGACGCCTTTCCTGAAGGGTTTGTTTATTATTATGAATTTTGACGTTTCTCAAACCACACCGGTTGTTACCAAACACTCTTCATTCTCGTAGACGATCGGGAAAGAAAGCAGTAATTTCCGCTCTGCATATTTTTTTATCATTTTTGCTTGTACAAATGTAGTTAAATCGTAACGAACATGTTGAGGTTATTTCAATTCTTGCCTAAGAAGTGCAGTGCTCTTACCAACCACAGAGGTTTCTTCGTTGGCAGCGTGAACGGTGGTGTTTTGCGTCATGCATTTCGCACAAACGACGACGCAAACAAAGACGACCTGCAGCTATCTTTAGACGATTCGATATCGGCGGCCACCGCACTCTGGAATAAGGAGGAGCTTTTATCGCGCATGAAAACCCTCCTCAACTGCAGCCAAGAGCAGTCGGAAATACTTTACAAAGCGAACAAAAAGGCATTGCGTGTATTCGCGCCGAAGCTGTTAACTGATAACATTGAACTGTTACGTGCGCATGGTATCGAGGAGAAGTATATCTACGATAACCCGAGGGTACTTTCGAATCCAACAGGTATAAGATAGGGGGAAGGGAGGAGATGGCAATGACTGTTTGCATAACAAAACATTTCTTTGTTTGCAGATGAACTTACCAAAAAGCTTCGATTGCTGCACGAGCTACCAGCTGTAGATGATTTTAAAATGCTAGCCCCATTTCTAAAGGCATCGGTAAATGCAATTCAACATATGATCGACGTCTCGAAGCAGGAAACAATAGCCGGTGGAAACCGTATCAACTACGTTAGCCAGCGAACCGGCACCGACACAGTGATGGTTACGAAATTTTTTGCATCCAACATTCGAGTCTATCGTATCGCGCTCGATAAGTTTGTGTCCAATCTAGAAATTTGCCTTCAACATCTTACTCCCGCCGATGTCGTTCGACATCTTTCGGTGTTGGCTTACGCGCCCGCATCGATAAGGGAACGGCTGGCAGCGCTTAAAAACTCCCCACTGGAAACGATCAAACCATGGATGGTACGGGTACCGGATATAGCGCTTGGCAAATCGTTCGAGGCAGTTATTGAGAAGGGAAAGCAGCCCGTGTTTAAGGACAGCGTGACGGGCGTGTGGTTCGAAACGTACGTTATCAAGCGCATGGAAGCGCTTCTCGATTGCTCGGAGGAAACGGCCAAAACGATTTACGACAAGTGCAAAGGATTCGTTTCACTGGTTGATAATATTGAGTTTTTGTTGGAGAAAAAGATTCGCCCAGAGGCGATTGTGAAACACTCGCTGATACTGACTACGAAGCGAGAGGACTTACACCAAAAGGTTGCCACCCTGGAAACCCTTCAATGCCTGCGTAACTTGAACGATGTCATACCACTGTGTGCACTGAAAGTGTATCAGTTGAAGAAGATTGTAACCACCCTTAACAACGAACAGCTTGGCCCGGGCAGTACCAACCGGATCTACTATTTTGCAGACAGTACCGGATTCCCACCGAGCGAGGTGACGGAACAGTTTGCCCGCCGGACGTTTATGTTTCGACTTCCAAAGGATAGCTTTTTGGAGAATTTGAAACTCTTCCAGCAGCACATGAATCGGGAAGACATCCTGGCCGACCTGTGGGCCTTCAAGTACTCACCAGGCATCGTGGCGGAACGTATCGAGCGGGCGAAACAGGTCCGCGGTAAGAAACTGATGCCCTGGATGGTTCGGTGTCCGGATGTGGTGCTGGAAAAATCGTTGCAGCTCACCAAAGAAAGCGGCCTGTTGCTGGGAGAAAATGAAACCATCGTCGAGTATTTCTGCAAACGGTTAGGGTTCGATCGCGAGGTGGCCAATTCCATCATCCTCAAAGCACCCTCGGTCCGGAACGTCCGCATTACGAAGGTTAAAAAGGTGATTGATTATCTGCTGGACGAGCTGGACTATCAACCGCAGGACATTGCCCTGAATCCTCGCATCCTGATGCACAGCCTCCAAACAACGAAGAAACGGATGAACCAGTTGAAGGAAATTGGTTGCCGGCCAAAGTCTTTAATAATAGTGTGTAAAAGTCAGCGACAGTATGACTTATTCGTTAAGGAATGGGTCGACTCGAAGGAGAGGATAAAAAAAGTGAAACAATATGGTTGAAGAAACCGTATGCCTATTGTTCGTGTAAAAAGTTTGAAAAGATACTGTAGAATACAGATTGTAGATAATAATTCCAAAATGCTGGCAGTAGTAAGTACTTAATCCGAATTCCTTTACATTACAAATCATTGATCATTGCTGTTTCATCGATTTATGCACATTGTTCAACAAAGTCATGCAGATCAAATAAACTTCGGAAAAAATATCCCTAGTGTTTAATGAATTTGCAATAAACGAGTGTTATGGCGTTGCAGAATGCATACAGTAATCATTACACAAATCAAACGCTGCACAATAATATTAAAGTGAGTTTAAATTCGAACAACTGCCAATGAGCTGACGTATTGATGAATTAATTTGAAATTGTGACTGACAAAATGCAGTATGAATGAAGGTGAGTTTATTGCCATATTTTGACATTCTTGTCAACGATAACACTAAAATTAGGAATAGAAATAAGCATGGTTAATTTCTTTTTAACATACCGTCCAGCGCAAAATGTGTTTGAATTAATGATTTCTGATTTTACATTCAATTTTGATAACCAAAATGCAACTTTTCAAGTTTTTAAACAACAATATACAACCACAAATTGTCAAATGTGACTGACAGCTGATTCTCTACTGAATCACCTGACCTGATCGAAGTCACCAATCCGCAGTCTGTGCCGAGCAACTGAACGGAAAAGAGTGCGTGTGGTCGGCCGCTGCACGCATTGTGTACAGTTTTATTTTTCTAGCATATCCATTCGACGGGCAAAGGTTTTAGTGCTTGAACGTTCATCAGAATCGCAAACAATTAAGCGTACGTATCGCGGCGTTACTCGCTGCCGTGTGTAATCATCCGTATAGTGAAAGGTGAAACAGTGGCGAGTCCCTATAGTAGTGCCGTCGGTCGTTAAATAGCAAAGCAAAAGGCAGCAGCAGCGCACGAGAGCACCGAAAAGGTTGCTAGGAAAGAAGAAAGAAAAATAAACGTAAGTGCTGATGGTGAAGCAGTCACGGAGGAAGTGTTGCCGTTTGGGTGCTGTTCGTTGTCTTCGCGATGGTCTGTGCAAAGAGTTGGCGTAGGTTTTTCGTCGCAGGATCGAGCTTATTATGATTATCTCGGTAACTTTCCACTTCCTGTGAACCCCATCGAAGGAGAAGGCGGGTGGAACCATAAGGTCCTTGCCTGCCTGTTGGTCGCAATGTTTTTTCTTTTTCTTGTTTTCCTCCCTCGTTCCATTCCATATGATGAAGTGTGCTGCGAGAAGTGGTGTGGTGTAGCTTTGTGTACGCAAGGGGGTTCAAGAAGTACACCATACTGCTGCGCCTTTGTTATGAGTTTACGCGACTTCTGCCCGTCGTTGTCGAGATCGTCGGAGTTGGTAAACTTTTTTGGGACGCTAACTGGGAAGAAATGATGAAGTTAAACCTGATGGCAAAAGGCACACACACACACACTGTAGAATGATTGGTACGGTCGGAAGTGACGTAAAAACGGGGTGGTGCGAAGGGGTGGTGTGTTTGTTGCTGAAGGTTATCCGCTTTCTGTGTGCAAGTGTGTGAGCTTATGCTAAAACACAAGCACTAGTGTTTGTTTTTTACTTTTTCGTTCCGATCGTTTAGTCGCTTTGATAAGTCGGAAGTATTTCCTACCAACTTCGAAGCTACAAGCCCAGTGTTTAGTGCCCTTTTTCGCGTGAAGAAACCAATCGTATGCTAGAAACGATGATGAGATTACTCATCATGACTATCTAACCTGTGCGGTCCAAACATGTACGCACTAATGGACAACAATGGTACGCGCCCTGATGACGTCGTTTTTTATTTTGCGTATGGAGATCACTTTTTAAGGGTTTCGTTCCATTTCTCGGCGTAGTGCGTCCCATGTGAAAAAAAAGAAAAATCACTAGCCCACTAGTAGTGGATGTTTTTCGCACTGGTGCACTTAAATGTGTGAGTAGCTGAGTTTGCCAGCCAGTGTGGTACGTATGTTTCTGTGCAGTTTGTGACACGCTGGTATGTACCTGTTCTTCGACGGTCCGCGGTTCAAGCAGATCAAGTAGTCCTCGCCGAGAGGTTCGTAGCAAATCGCGAATCGTACATTCAAACTTGCTGTGACACCAACAAGATCTGTGCTGCCTCCCCCTGAGGTATATTCGTGACACCTTCGATGTTTACAAACACTCTCACCTCCAACCCGCACCTCATACACTCTGCCTCATTTGTTCATCAAAGTTTGATCTGCTCGAGTGAGACGATTTGCCTTGGTTTGGCCAAAAATAAAAACAACAAGCTTGTTGCAGGACAGGTACCAAAACAAAAACAAAACGAAAAAAAAGAAGCATCGCACATTAAAAGTCCCGCGTGACGTCTCCTGGGTTTCTTCGAAGGGGGTTGAGGTGAACAACGGGAAAGAGGGAGAGAGACTGCGGTCCGAGTAAAAGTGGCGAAAAGTCGGCCATTCCGAATCAATCATATGGTCGTCGGAACAGCGTTTTCCTTTCGTTTCCGTGCGTTTTATTCCGTGTTGGCCGCGATGACGCGATCAAAAGCGCGATCCAGCTACGTGACGGAAAACGGAAAGGAAAAAAGAAAAGCCTACTCGATCGAAAGTGCCTAGTCGTAGCAGCGTCTCCAAACAAAGAGCACACGGGACACGGGTTCAATTGCCTGCAGTGATAAATATTTTGCAATTTCGCGAAATGCGCGCTCGTGTATGCGTGTGTGTGTGTGTGCCTGTTTGTGCGCAGAACGCAGGATTAGGTTTTGTTTGTGTTTTTTCTCTTCCTTTTTCAACGCTCCCGTCGCGCTTTGTTTTGGGGCGTAATGTCACGAAAACGGAAAACAAAACAACTCACGAGGGAAAGAAAACATCTAGTCCTTGTCCGTTCCGCTGGCAGAAATTTAATTTTCCGTAGCGATTTAAAAACAGCACACATCGCGAGTCATATGTCTGGGTGATGTAGTGGTGTTTTCATTCATGATTTCGCATGAATTAAAGAGCTTGATTAGAAAGGAAATAGAAATGGCCATCCTTTTCCTTCTTGAGAGTCGTATTTGTGCAAATGTGACATTTGCATCGATTTGTTACGCTTGGGGCAAAACTTTGCCAAAATCGCTGCCTCCCATGGAACCATCACGTCCTTTTAGTGATGGCAGAAAGTGTGGTTTTTCATTTGCATTTCTGTTATGGTATTTTAACAAAAATCCCCAGGACAAAGTTTCGTAACGAAGCATATCATATTTACCTTACTCTTTCACACCAGGCAGACCGGAGGATATTTAAATATTACCCCGCATTAATCCGTAAAGTTGACCCATTCGCAGGTTTGCTTTCTTTGGTCGGGAAGAAAGGAGCAAAAACCTAGTCGCCACTTCAAATCCCTCCGCCCAGACGGAGTGCAACTGTCTGTTTGCTTGCTTGTCTGGGTCCCCCGGTCCTCCGGGCTCGGTCTCCCCTCTTTCCCAACTACCAGTGTGTGATGCACGTGCTGCATTGCTGCAGCTTCAAAATGGTGTCTAGTGACGCGTCCACCGGGTGGTAAACTGCACCTTTTTGCCGGGTTATCTCTGCCTCACTGCAAGTGGCACACGTAGTTCAGCTAGTTCTCCACCATTATCAATGATTATAGCTCAAAGACAGGCGGTTTGGGGCCGCTGCAACAAGGCAAACGTATAGCTTGCTAGTTTGTAATTTCAATATCGATTTTAGACGGACCGGTATCCTGGGGGAAAGTCAAAGTAAAGGGTAGTAAAAATACCAACAACCCTCCAGCGATGTAGTTCCCGAACAACAAACCTCCATTTGCAACCTGAGAGGAGAAATATTTCCCTGCAAAAAAAAACAAGCTTTGGATGGGGCCTTTTTCATACTAGAAAAAGAGATTTTAATTTACTGATGCGGTTACCCATATCGATTACGCTTGGTGCTTGTTTTTGTAGCTCCTTCTTTGCTTATCAGCACCAGATGGTCAAGAACCGAGAGCAGGTAGTTAATTAATCAATCACGTCACTTTCCTCTTCATAATTACTTTTTGCCATCGATCGATGATTGACGAGAGAACGATATTTACGATACGTTGAACTTACCGTCGTTTAAGTTATCGTCCTTATGGTATAAAGTAATATAACTGCTTGGTGGTTTTATTGTTTATTATTGAGTAAGCATTAGAAACAAAGGAAAAACATCTTTGTAGTGCGTCCTGTTATCATATTTTGTACCATTTGTTTTTTCTTCAATCGATTGCTCACACAGTAAATAAAACACTTCTAATCATTTTGACTCACTCTGTTTAAAGGTTTACTTCTCTGTGCCTTCGTCGGTACTCTAATCATCCTCTCACTTTTATCGTTTGCTCCGCGAATTCCGCGTTTTATCTACACAGCACCATTCGATTTTCTGATGCAATAGGTTTGGTCATGAAATATTCATTCGCTTCGAGTGGAAATAGCATTACACACTGTGCAAGTGGTCGGTAGAATATTCCAACATGGCTTGGTGCTTTTTTTAGTTGTCGATCCACTAGTACTCTTTTATCATCAATCGGGAAGCCCAGTTGGAAAGGAAATACTAGACGGTGTACATTAAAAATCTCTTTAAAAAGATAACTGGTTGTTTTGAATTGTTAGGCGCTCTACTATTAGTGATGTGCGTAATGAGTAAGAATGAGTGAGTGAGTTGAATCATCCTATTGAATGATTGATATAAATGCTAACGGACAGTTTTTGTAACTTCTTTATTATTTGAATCCTTGACAGGGATTTGAATCCCATGTTGAGATTAGAATCCGAAGTAGGGATTCGATTCCCAAGGAGTGACTCGAATCCCAAGAGTCCGTAAAAGAATTACTAGTCGCCACAGAGATTCGACTAGTAACTCTTTTATTCACTCTTGGGATTCGAATCCCTGTTAAGAATACAAATCTCTCTGGTGATTTATAATTCATTTTACACGTTTTGAATTACAAAAGAGTGACTTAGTGATTCGAATCATCGTTATGATTTTTCACTCTGATTCAAATCTTTAAAAAGAGTTGTTATTCTCATCACTACCGACGATGCGATGCTTTTCCGGCTGGCTAGTGGGTTTTTACGTTAGCTTGACCATTGGTACATGTTCGCGATCCGGCGGCCAGAAAGGCAAACATATAAGGTACGTGTCTTAGAAATCTTATCGCGTCAACCTGACCGACCAACCTCTGGCACCCGCCTAGGCAGGGTGGACCCTCGTAAGCAATCCTTCTTTTTCGATAACGTCAAAGTGTCGCCTTGTGGCGTAAAGAGCACCGCTACGTTTGTTTTTTATTTATTCTTGCGTGAATCACTCTTGCGGAAGAATTAGAAATAGCTAGAAATGAGTTCGACGGCAAAGTTCAAGGCCCCGTTTGTGGGGCCGTGGGTAATGATAATTTGAGGGCACGATCGACGCCATCGGCTTCTTAAGCCGTGCCCGTGGCTTAGTATTATGCATTTTTGCGTCATAGCAGTTTGTGTCCGGCTCCGGTTTTTTTTTGCCGCCTAGAAAAACAAAAGAAAGTAACACAAGGACACCACGGTGTAGTGGATGGTTGTAAACCGGATCGTTTGAACGGAGAATTTACTGTGTTTTTAAAGACAGTAGAAACACGTCGGTTCAAGTGTCATGTCGAGAATAGGTCTTGGACGACGATCGCTTACTGAACCATTATAGTTTGGCAAAGATTTTCTGCTGGTGATAATGGGTTTGGAGGCAATAAAAGGAAGCACTTAAAAGGAGGAATGAAGAGAACTTTCACTGTTTGTCTGGATGCAAATCGAAACGCACCATACATTAAGTGTCATTTGGATGTCTGCTACATGTCAAAACAAAGACCGGAACACAAGACGGCAGCATCTTCGCTGATCAGTCCGCTGATCGCATACCACAACCACGACACCATCGCATCGCGGTTGACCTCCACGATCGCACGTACCGCACAGATGATCGCAAACGAAGTGGTGTTGGTACGGAGTGAACAACGAAATGTAAAACCCCTCTTTGAAGCACTCGAAGATCTACTACAAATGGGCCAAACAACGGTGTCCGCGAACACACACACAACCGCAGACAGAAACCAATCCGCGGTGATGATCATCTGTTTTCTGTGATCGTACACCTTTTGTGTCTGCGTGTGTTTGTGGCGGCGACGTAATGCCAGCTGCTGCGCGTTGATCGCGAACTCTGCGTCTCCGCGAGCTCCCATCACTGTATACGCGCTTTTGCGCGTGTTTTGGCAAGTGATGTCCCCATCGCAGCATTATCATCACAACACTAATGGGAAGGGAAGCCCCAATTTTATAAGAAACATGCGCAATTTGTCCACCGAGCAGAAAGTTTTCTTTGGGTATCTCGTTGTACTAATGACGTAGATTACGTCTGTCATGACGTGAGATTTGTTATTTACGCGGGTGCCCCAAGTAAAACTCACTGTCAGCGTCAATGCATGACGGGATCGCTTGTTGTTTTCCCTATAATTTGGCTACCATATTAACTTTTAAATTTTACCCATTTTAAATAACCTTTGATTATCATTCCCCCTCTATCGCCGGGCAGCTCAATGATTTTCCAGAACTGAAGTGTGTCTCGTTATCAATCATTTTCCTATCATCCTGCCAATGTGCGGACTTCGCATACGGACACAAACATCCTTACACCATGTTCAACTTCCGCCAGACGTCGGAAACCCGGCCGGAAGACGTTTGAAAACCCCCAAGTGGTGTTCGATGTGATGGTCTGAAGGTCGAACTTTGCCAGCGGAAGAATTTTTCCGTAACGCGGAAGCCACAAATTTTCCCTCGTTGCAGAAGGGGAGGCTGACCTTCTACTCTGCGTGAATGGAATAGAATTCTGCAAGGTTCTGCCGAAGGAGGGGAGCCGTTGAAGATGAACACAATGAAGATCTTTGCAAACACATTTCAAGAAGGTCACACTTTAAGTACGGTCATTAGGATTTTGTTTAAATTGTTCGTTACATTTAATTATTTTTAAATGCTTCATTTTTGTTTTGTCTGCCTTTCTATTTATTCGAACGAAAATTGCAATAAGGAATGAGTGGATTGATGGCTCATTCGAGAAAAGGGACAAATAGTACGACCCTTTCCTCCCTTGTGCCCTCCTTTTACCCACTGTTATCGCCTTGTACATCCGAGTGACGTGAGTACAACGTAATATTATCTCGCTAAAAACCCGATTTGGAGGCGCAAATAATCTACATTAATTCCTCCACGGTGGGTGGAGAGGTTACATTTGTCCGGAGGAGTGTGTTTGTTTACCAAGCACATAGGTGTGTGTTTGTGTTTATGATTTGTCGTTCACCGATCCCGACGATCCCCCACCCCGGTGTTCCCCCCGGTGGGTTACAATCGACGCCTCCTGTCACCTAATCTCTACCGTCGTGTACCTTCTTTTTCCCAATAAGAAGGCCGATACGGCCGCGTAATTAGGTCAGTGGTGGATTGTTTTTGCCGTTGAGGTAGGATTGCACACTGCCACGCCGCCTCTTCCGCCGGCACCGAATGGTAAGTTGTTGTTTTCGCCGGGTTTGAGAAGAAAAATAAAACCAAAAGGAACCACCTCAAGTGGGGACGCAAGGCGCAAGGTGAAATAGAGAGATATGATGGCGTGACGGCGTGTGTTGAGGCGTAATTTCTCCTCCCAGTGGTGCACTCTCGACTCTCGATGTTTTCGACAGTCATCCCATCGTCGAAAACACACTCATAGCCGAAGCCGGATCACGCTTTGGGATGCAGCCTCGTCATCATCGGCGGGAAGGTTCGCATTATCAATTCCGCCGCTAAGGGATGCAACGGGACGAAAATATGTCCTATCATGCTCAAGGGAGCTGCCGGGGCCAGCCGGCGGCGCTCTCGGTAAAGATTATCGCAATTGTTTGCCGGTAATAACAGAGTGCAAGACAAAACATGCTCACCCACATCTTCGTATCAGCATGCATGTCGGCATGATTCGGGCGATAACAGATCGCAAACTGGGATTGCCGTTTTAGTACTGGCTTATTACTGACACACAAGTAATTTTCATGTAGGTCAGGCTTTTACGAGAGAGAGAGAGCTTCGTATGTTTGCCTTATTTCCTCATGTAGCTGGATTACATCAGAAAGTGTTTGTAGTTCGTTGAGAGTTGGACGAAATAGAACTACGATGGGGTTTTACACAATAATAAATAATGTTCTATTTTGTTCCTTGGAGTCATT
This sequence comes from Anopheles sinensis, assembly GCA_000441895.2. NCBI lineage: Eukaryota > Metazoa > Arthropoda > Insecta > Diptera > Culicidae > Anopheles > Anopheles sinensis. Next base: position 1,684,718 of record KE525231.1, on the reverse strand, counting down.
TACAAACAATTTTGTTTACTTCTTTGTCAACGGTTAGTTAACATCCTTGTGTGAGGACCATTTGAAACATTTTCGAGGATCAATTCCTTAATTTATGTTACAATTCGTGTAATTTTGTTCGTTCACTTATCGATAATGCTGGGGCTTTTTTTGGTCTCATTTTTTAAATTCCCAATATATTTTTTCCGATCAATTTATTCTTTTTAAATTTTAAACGTTTGTTTCTGTAATTTTCAATGGATTAATTGTGCTGACTCTCATTGGTCCCTGCTGTAGCCCAAACAAATCGGTAGCCAAATTCCTCGTTTGCCTTATTGTTGTTGGAGGAATTGTTTCGAGCTCTAATTTATGCCCTCGAAATGGTGTTATATTTCTTATTTATACCTTAAAGCGAAACGTCTTTCTAATCTGGAAACTGCAAGCGTGTTTTTTCGAACTTGTGTTCGCTACTCGAATAAATACAACGCGGCATAATTTGTACAGATATGGAATGCCTCTTCATGTCTTGACAAACTTCCTCGAATGATCAAAAATGAGGGTGTGTTTTTTTCACGAAATCGGTCTGAACAAATTGTAGCTCTCGATCCGGCATCGAAGTATTTATTTCGAAGCATTAGTAACATTACATGGTGAATGGTTGAATTGCTTTGAATGTACAAACCGATTTCATATAAACTAATCGAGTACATGCACTGCAACACGTTGCCTTTTGCATCATCCTCTGGTAAAGTTTTGCAGGAGGCAACCACAGGTGGAGGAGGTGGTGGCGTAGAGCAGGGATGGATTTGCAATTATTTATGAGTACACACATACACACCCCTCGGTTGAATTAGCAGTGCGCACGTGGAGGAAATCCCCGATGGCCAAGGGGGGGTCCGATTTTTGCGCACGGGGCTCCGTGTTCTGGCCCTTGTTGTTGTTGTTGCGAGCCATTGGCGCAATGAACTCGCGAATGAGCCGCCGGATCGTAAAACCATAACACACGAGTGAGGTCGGACCGAAAAGTAAACAAAAAAAAAAAAGATGTAAAAGGGCATGTAATTATCGAGAGGACGAGGAGGACTGCATCGGTCCAAAGCAGGAGGGGGCTGCACTATTTAGTCAAATGACGATGGTGTATTTGATTATATGTTTTTTTTTCTCTCTTCATTTGTTGTTGCCTATTTGTGCAACATTGTCTAATCATCTGTTTTTTGCCTCCTTTACTTTCACACAGCCACAACATACCGCTGAGGGCAGCGTTTAGATTAAGAAGGGAACTGCAAGCTGCAACACACGAGAATCACATTGACTCGCGACAGACGGTCGGAGATTGGTAGGAAACGACGTGCAGGAGGAGGGAACTTGTTGGCACACGAGTCTTGAAAGAGCACCCCCACAGGAGGGCAAGATACGGCAAGAAAGGCGCCACGGCGGGGGGGAAAGAAACGCGTGTCGGCAACAACATCAACATCATCACCCTCCGCAAAGCGCGTCGTCAACGCGACACCATAGATCGCCACGATCGCGATCATCATCGTTTTGAGTTCTAATATCGGATCACGATCGAGGAACCAACGGAACGGAAAGCGGGAGAATAGAACGTGCGCGTGGGAGCGTATGTGTCTGTGTGGATGTGGTTTGGCCAGTAGACGCCACACGAAACAGATTCCGCCGCGTGCGATAATGCGCAGCGGTGCAGTGCAGACCGGCAGGCGGCTGCAACATTGCATCGGATAGAAAAGACACTACACTCGGGCGCCGCAATACGAGAGAGACTCACACACACACAAACGATCAATCTATGACAGTCGGTTTCATGTGCCTATTGACGACCATGATGATGATGCACTGAATGCTGACACCGATCCAACCTTCCATGAGGAGGCGCCCTATCTCTAGTGTACAGCGATAGGAAGGTCGGGGGAACCTCCAACGTGATTTTTGTTTCCACCAGCGTAGTAAAAGTAACTGTTTATGAACTGTCCCTCCCCCTCTTCAGCTTGAGTGCAACAAAGACTTGACTCACAGACAGTGGGCGCGAGGAACGCGAGAACTAGGGGAAGAACTTTCGTACGATGCGCCATCATAACACGAGGCGCACAAAGCTGTACCAAGCTTGCAATCTGCCATAACCGAGTGGGACACAGGTTGTATGTTTTTGGAGTGTGCCGTCATAACACGCTTACCAAACCGAGAGGAACACCTCCTTTGGATAGAGGACTGCTAGACACGTTTTGTAGGAATAGACGAACTTGATCCGTTTGTCCACGAGTTCGAAACGTGTAAATCCGTAGGTTTTCGTAGAACCGAAGTGTACTGACCCGACTTCCACCCGAAGCAACGGCAACAAGGCATCAGCAGTGGCGGATGATCGGACGAGACGTTAAATGAATGCGGCGGCGGTGGTGGTGGTGGTGCGGCAATTTGTGGAGGAGTGGTACCGGTGGTCAGACCGACGGTAGGCGCGTGTTCGAGCGGGGTGGTACGCACGTGGTTGAGGGCGGACGCCGTCCGGAGACACAATTGGTTTGTCCGTAGTGACCCGCGGCCGACACCCTCCTGGGTGGGGTACACGGCCTCACCATGATGTACGTGTTTCACGTGGATCAGGGTCGCATGCTGACCTTCGAGATGAACTGGATGTTCGAGGAGTAAGTATATATATATTTATGAGTCAGGATATTTATTTATTAAGTTTATTTTTTCTGTAGCATCCGGAAATTGAAGGAGGTGATCGAGCGGAACCATGCGATCCCGGCGAACAGTATCGTGCTGCTCGTTAGTGGCGGTGAGCTGCTGGAGGACCATACGAGGGTGTGCAAGTATGCGACCGGTACCGACACGAACCCGATCTACATGTTCAGCACCAAGCTCGGTGATTCGCCGCTTCCCTCGCCTGGTCCGAGCAAGGAGAGTAAGTGACAACATAAACAACTCCTGATCATCATCGAGAGCTTTCCTAATGTTTCTTGTTCCGTTCTTGTGTGTACAGCCGAAGTCGACCTGGAGGGCCTGGTGAAGAAGAGCCTGGAGCTGCCGGTATGCTACCCGACCGTTGTCTCGCGTGCCCAGTTGGCGCAGAAAATCTGCGAAATGGGCCGGGAGGAGCTGCGGCGCTGTGAGGCGCTCGTGCACGAACAGCACCTCCAGCAGCAAGGCTGGGCGGCCGTAGTCGCCAACATGGAGGACACGGTGAAGGAGTTTCAGGAGCGGTGCGAAGACTTTAGCCGGTTCTACGAGGAGCAGATACGTCTGCACGAGGAGCAGATGGACATTTTGAATAAGTAAGTACCGGTTTGTGATGGAAATGGAGCGATGATTTTAACTCCTTACTCTTACCTCTTGCTTTTGACAGCTTTGACAAAAATCTGCAGCAGCTAGCGGACATTCCGATCCTCTCGACCTTGATGGAAAACACCGAACTGCGCCCGTACGGTATGTTTGACGAGCCGTTCAATCAGAATGGCAACAGCAGCGGACACTCGGCGCAGCGAGCTACAACCAGTGGCAGTAGTGAACGACCGGGGTTGAAGGCGATCGAGGAGGGTTCCGGTGATGCGGCTGAATCGGGACAAGGGGAACACGATTCTTCTAAACCTACAGAGCCATCGGCTACAGGAGATGCGCAGACAGTAGAAGGCACTAGCAATTCTGCAGACCCCTCCGAAGTTACTGCTGCCGCCGATGTCGTCCTGACTGAGGTGGAACGGGCGAAGGGTATTTCGCTGCTCGATTGGATCTCTGCCGCCGAGGGTCAGCTTACGCTTAAGCGTATGGCCGAAGAGTGTCGGATCGGAATGGAGAAGTTTAGCCGACAGCAGCTTACGGGTTTAAAGGATCGTATTCAAAAGGCGGTTAAAACATCGCAAAGTGTAAGTATCACCGGGGCCATAGTTGCTCCAGGAGTCTGGTCTTTTGATTTGACATTTCATGAAACCAATTTTCAAAACCTCTGCCTCAAGAGATATAGTTCTTGAAAGTTGCATAAAGCGAAAACATGTGGTATGCTTTAAAATATATGCTTCGTTTTCCGCGTTACATTTGAAAGATTTAAAAAGTATTTTCTTACACATTATACATCGTTGGAAAGGAAATTTCATTATGGCTACCTTCTGAATTGAACAAAAAAACAAACTTTATGGAAATATACGGAAATTTTCCAAAAATATATGAAAAAATATCTCACAGCATTTATGCTTTAGAAAGTTTCATAAGCCAGTACCTGTTAAGAAACTAAATGGAACTCTTTGAGACCATATCAGGGCATAAATATAACTGAAAAAATGCCTGTATCAACTTGCAACTCAAGGATTTATGGGTACTCTGTCGTTGCCAGACGTGGCCCAAAAGAATATCTACTTTGAGTTTAAGTTTTATATAAAAAATTTTCATCAAAATGTATCCATAAGAAATTAAGTTTGAAAATGGTTCCTTGGCTAATGATTATCGTTCTTTTTTTACCTCCTCCCTCCAGGATGATATTAGGATTGTCAAGGGTCTGGAGGAGCGCTTGTGCGGGTTGGATCAGCTGCTGGCGGAAGCGAAAAAGATCGTACAGGAGCAGACCGAGCTTGCGCAGAGCATCCAGATGAACCAGACGCGCGCCAACACGCTGGGCGATACGTCGATACTGCCCGATCTGTGCTCGATGCACCGGAACCATCTGAAGCTGATGAAGGATAACCATACGAAGATGCTGGAGTACCGGCGCCGCTGTCAGGCGGCCAAGATTGAGCTGGGCAAACATCTGACCAGACGATTAGAGTAAGTAGGATGGATTTGCTTGTGTATACCAAAGGGAAAATCTAACGGAAAGTATTTTCTTTTGCTCCTCCGAACAGCTACATCATGGGACTGGAAACGATGGTGTGCGATCTGGACAGTCATCTGCTGTTCTGCTACACCTCCCTGAAGCGCCTCCAGAAGCATCTGAGCATCATCGAGCAGATCCACATGGCACCATGCATGTACGTGAGTGCCGTCACCGAGGTGGTACGGCGCCGTATGTTTTCCAGTTCTTTCCTAAGGGTAAGCTAACGAAAGGAGCAAAGTCGTGTGGTTGACACTTTTTAACGATTCTCCCTCGTGTTTCCTCCATCCAGTGGGCTTCCGATCTGGCGTGCCGCCTGATGACGATACACAACGAGGAGGTAATGCGGCGGCAGGAGTTTACCTCGCAGTTCGAAGGACACTTCCTGAGCACGCTGTTCCCCGGCATGAATGACATGCCGCCGTCCTACGCCATCCAGGCACCATCGGTGTTCGATTCTAGTCTACCAGCGTTGGACAAGCAGGGTATGTCCGCGGAACTCATTTGGGGGCACTGAATCTAACAAACATTCCTACCATCGTTTTAGATCTTCGAGAGCTGTCCCGCTTCCTGCCCGAACTGACGGAGAAGATTCCGCTACCGAACATAGCTTCTGTGATAGATTTCTTTCAAACACGATCGGTAGAGCAAAAGCAGCAGACGAGCAGTTGTAATACCGGCAGGGAGGAGGCTTCCGCGTCCGCGCCGGACCAGCAGTGTGCGAAAGACAGTGATAAGTCAGTGATCGTTCGGTTCCCTTTATTTCCGCTTCATCGTTTTTATTCAATGAGCTTTAACTAATAAACCCTTTCTGTGTGCTTTACTTTCCGGACAGAGTTGGAGCAGAATCAGAAACCGATACGGAGGAGTTCGAGAACGTTCAGAATCAAACTCAGGGACGTTCGTCGGACGAGGGGACGGCAGGACCGGCCGCCGCGGCAGTACTCATGTGCAGTGTAGCGACCTCCACCGAACCGGTGGAGACGGTGTCCGCGGAAACGCTTACAGAGGTGCGATATAACGACACATCCCTTCCCACCACTACCATAGGGACGCCCAGGACTGCTAACAACACTGCTCTCTGCCATACTAATAACACACTAATGACGACATCTACCACCATCACTAACAACGACCACGACGACTTCACGAACGTTGCGAAGGGCGAAGGTAGTAGATCGGCGGCACGGTTCGCGGCGAACGATCGGGCGGACGAGACCGCTCGTCCAACCAACGGGCGAAGTAAGCTGTTGCGTCGGGGGCTTTTGACGCGCACTTCATCCTCGTCGGAACGTTCCGCTTCGCAGGAGCTTCTCCTACTCGCCCTGATGGACACGGGCGTACCGACCGCTAGCAGCAACCCTGGTACCCTTGTCCGTTCTCCCGGCGGCTGCCCGGCGGACGAAAGCGAATTTATCAATAGCGAGTTTTACATCGACGAATCCCTTCCGTCGAGTGCGGCCAGCGTCGAACGGCGCCAGCAGCTGGAACAGCAGCAGCAGGAGATCCGGCAAACGATCGCCGATTGTCTGGGCCGGGGCAGCTATGATGAGGGAACCATCATTCTGCTGCTGCAGGTATACAGATGCGCGACGTTGCGGTCAGAACAGAACGGGGCCGGAATGCAATTCTGTCCCGAACGAACGAACGGACGGACGTACTAATGAAGCGGTCATTTATTTTCATTTTTCTTTGGTTGGTTCTCCTGCTTTTAAATTTTCGGCACATTTTTTCTTTGCTTCATCTTTACGGATACGTTTAATCTAGAATTATCTTTGTTTGCCAAGGAACATTATTTTACATAATTATGAAAATGTTTTCAAGCCGGACAAAGATATCGTTTATGTCCAAGTCAACCGTACAATATATAGCTTTTATAAATTTTATAGTGGGATTTAAATTGTTTAAATACTCACAAAATACTATCCCTTTCTCAAAATTTTAAACGTAAACTTGATAAAATGACACTGAACTTGGCCACGTTGGCCTCAAACTTGGTTTTTATCTATGCGGACCAGGATTAGTTTGGGATAATTTGTAACGTGAGCGTTTTTAAAGGCATTTCAAAGCATATGAAAAGGTAACTGAGAAAACAGCGGTTGAATCAAGATTGGTGAAAAGAGCCGTCGATGCATATCTATTTTGTGTACCGCCATTGTTTTGACGGTTAGTTCGAAAACTATTTGCTAACATACTCGCATTATGTTTGAGATCTTCGCATTAACCCCTTAAACGATATAGACTTCTGTAAATTCTAGCTCACAGTGTTGTAGTTGTGACTCATGGCGTCGTAGATATTTTCGTAAAAGATATCATGGAATGTGGGTACTGTTGGTCTCCATGATATGGCCGAGCGTGTCTCCCTTTTCCAATACAAAACCTCTATTGTTTGTTCAATTGGTGCCCAATACTATTTTTTTTTGTTTTACCGAAGCAAACTTTATACCACTTATACTTTATACCACCAACATCAGAAGGAACAAAAAATATTCCCACGATTTCTAATTCGTTACATGTTATGCTGCGAGCTCTCTTTTTAACGATCTTGGTTAAAACCATTGTAACCATGGTAACAATTAAAGTTCTTCCCGTTATCACATTCTGATTAATTGTTCGAAAAGAATTTTTAGTTTCGAAAAAGCTATGTTATAAACGATTGAAATATTAGTATTACTTCCTTATGTTAAATTATTATTTAATTATCTAAACAGTGTCCTTTCGTTATTGATTTGTGTTTTGTTACGCACACCGTGACTAAGAGCGACTGACTTACGCACACTGGACTTTTGGTGGTGATCTCTTACCTTTTCAAAGCTTGCTTCGATGGGTTCCAAACGTCTAATCTCCTGTCTATTCTGTTTCCAACGCTTGCTTTGCAGGACAATCTCGGCACGACGCGGCTGGAGGTGGAACGGCTCAAAGGGCTGCTGAGCAGTGTGCATCAACTGTCGCAGGACTCGATCGCGATGCTGCGCGATCAGCTGTCGCGGGTGCGCGCCGAATCGGAAGCGAACCGTACACAGTTTCAATCTGACCTATGCGCGATGAACCGGGCGTGGAACGACATCCAGGCGGTGGCACGCAACCGGGAGCGGGAAACGATCCAGCGGCTGACGGTCGACCACGAGCTGGAGATGAACGATCTGCGCAAGAGCATCCACCAGAAGGATGACGAGATACAGTCGCTGCGGGCGGACAACAGCACGATGAAGGCGAGCCAGATCGAGACGGTTTCGAGCTACGAGCAGGAGAAGCGCGAGCTGGCCGACCAGATCGAGCAGATGAAGGCGGTCATCGGGCGGCTCGAGCGTCAGCTGGCCGAGTCGGAGGTCGATCGGAAGCGAGCGATCCAGGAAGCGGTCGAGCAGCTGGAGCACAAGCACCGGACGGAGATCGAAACGCTGCGCTGCCGGTTTAAGCTGATGGCAACGAGCATGGATCGGTCGCCGTCGGATACGAGCCTGGAGAAGATCGAACGTCCGGACATGATCGATACCGGTACGCACGAGCAGGTGTTGGCGCAGCTGCGGGAGGAATTCGCACGCGAAAAAGAGCGCGCCATTCGGGCGGCTGTCGAAGAGGAGCGCCAGCGTTGGGAAGCTAACGCGACGCCCGGTGGTGGTGGGAACCGGCTTCATCGGTCCTTTGCGTCGGCCGGCTCGCCCGGTGGTAGCCAGGATGTGTACAAGCGTATCCTGGAGGAGAAAGACCGCCAGCTGGAGGAGGCACGCGAAAAGGAAGCCCTCCTTGCACGGGAAAATCAGCGCATGAAGGAAACGATCCAATCGCTCACCGATCCGGAGCTGAGCCTAAATGATCTGAACTATCGCGAGCAGCTCGAGACACTCGAAGGCGATCGGCAGCAGCTGGCGGAACAGCTGGCCACGCAGCAAAGCAACGTGGAGCGGCTGCAGGGTGAGAAAAAATCACTCGCCCGCGAACTCACCAAGCAGCGGAGAGATTCGGCACAGTTGCTGACCTGCTCCGAGGGCGATACGGTTACGTTCGTGTGGAATCCGACCTACGCCCAATATACCATCGTGCAGGTTTGTGATCGCAGAGTAGAAGGATTCGTTTTCGATGTTGTAATTAACGCTTTAATTTATTTTCTTTCATCAGGCGTCAGAATTTCACTTCTTCCTACACGAAGGCTGCTACGCGGAACTAGGCCTGCAGCCGTTGGTGATGGGCGAAGTGCCTACGGTCCTGTCCGGGGTTGGTACGGTCGTCCATAAGGAGTTCTGCCATGCGCGGAAAAACGACAACCGGTACCGGGTTTCGCGAGGTACTCACTTCTATCGCGTCAAGCTGAAGCCGGTCAATCTCCACAAGAAGAGTAAAGGTAATGGGGTGTCTTCTTTTCCTGTAAGATGATAGATGTAAGGTATTTCGTAGATAAAAGTGTCGTTTACTGTATTTCGTAGATAAAAGTGCTGGAGGAAAAGTTTCGAAAAGATCTTTAAGATAATTTTGAAGGAAAAAATAGTATTAAAAAAGTAGCTTCGACTTTATTCGATATAGAAAATCTCTTTTACTGATTCAAAACTGAAGGCAAATTTCGCCTTAGGCCTTCCTAACCCCAATGAGGAATTCATATTGCAATCAGAGATTCGATTCTCGAATAGGGATTTTAATTCTATAAGAGTTATCAAAAGAATGGAGAAAACGTGTGTTAATGATGTTTTTGCAAAGAAAAAGTACAATACTACATATCCTCTTATTCGGTATGCCTTTTCCGATCATATACATTGTTTTAGAATACCTGGTTAAGGCTCAAATCCCTGATTGCGATTCCAATCCCGGTTTGGGAGTTGATTCGTTGTTACGGATTTAAATTTATGCAGCGACCCTTAACTCTTTTACACACTCTTTAGGGATTCGAAATCTTCCCTTTTCACTCTTTTGGGATTCGAATTCCTGTTAAAGATTCAAATCTCTGTGCCAACTAATTATTTACTTATCATGTTTGAAATCACAAAAGAGTGACTAAAAGATTCGAATCACCATGATGATTGTTCAGTCTGATTCAAATCTCAAGTTTAAATTCTAGTGTTAAGAAAACCGGGAAATCATTGAACATGAGGATACAAACTTTGTTATTCGAGATGGTTTAAATCTTCCAATCCTCTAACAAGATTCTATTCACTTACTCGTTCTTAAATGCGCACATCGCTAGTATGAAACAAGTAGATCTCTTCTTAAAATCGTGATAATACATGCTCTTCTTTGGTTTCGTTGCAGGTGGATCGAGCTCGACCTCGGGGAAAACCATCCCCACCATCGTGGAGAACCCTTCAATCCCGCAACCCTCGCCGACCGTCGTGACGATCGAGATGCAGCAGTCCCGTAGCTCCGGTGGTGGTGGTGGTGGCGGTACTACGACTACGGTGGGATCCACCGGAGGGACCAACACTACCAGCCGGTTCCTAGACTCTTTCGCACAAACGGAACAACCGGCATCGCTGGTCGCACCATCAACCCGGGCCACCACGATGATGATCGGTTCACCGATCGACGATGGCAGCAAATCGCCGACCGGTTCCACCGCCAGCCGGGACATGATCGACTCGGGCGTGGTCGAGCAGCAGCGCAGCAGCTACCGGGAGCGCAACATCAGCATCACGGACGAGGAGGACATCGCCGGGCCGCCCGTCGGGATCGGGTCCGATGGGTCGATCGATCGCATCCGCTACCAGAGTGTGTGCGAGGAGGAGGATGATCCGATGGCGATGGACGATACTGACGGCGGTGGCCGTGGTGGTGGTGGTGGTCTCACCGACGACGGTGGCGACGGCGGCGGCGGTAGCAGTGCAACGGTAAATTTCTACTTGTGATAGCTTTCCACTATTTATTTTGTTCGTGGTTCTAGCTTCTGGGGGGAGGGTGAGGGCTAGTTTATGTTCTCTCGCTGTTGGTTGGCTCGCGCTGTCCACTTCACCTATTTTCCGGTGTTTTCCGGAAACACACTACAAACACACAACGCCTTTTTCATACGCAAACGCATCCATAGAAGCACTTACCGGATTCATTTAACATCTCATCTCATCCATCTCTCAGTGTTTGCTTGCTGCGGCATGATCCATGAGAACCGAAGAATCAATTTGGCATCCGTAAATTCGTTTATCATTTTGCACACCCAACATCTCTGTCCCTGGTTTTTAAAAGGGACCCATTATTGGCGGCAGATTGATTAAAATATTGCACGATCTTTTTAGTTTTTACAAGCATCAATCTCATCACATCTCATCTCTTCCAGCCACATCGAATCATTTCCGTTAGTTCGCCCTTTTTTCGCGGAATATGGCTAATTGCGAGCTGATGCCGAAATTCACCACATGCTGTGCGCATTATTGTCGATTACTTTCATTCATTTCCAATGTAACCTTTAACAAGATTGTAATTTTAGCTTTCGGATTTCCTTTCGAAAAACTACCTTTGGGTTTTCACTGCTTGCGCAATTTTATTTAACACAAAAAAGCTTGCTATTTACAACTTCCTGCTCTCCCTTCAATCGCTGGTGTAGTTGGTTGGTTTTAGATTGTTCGCTAGTGCAACAACCTATAATCGTTTCTTTTTTGTTTTGTTTTCAACCTCTCATTGCTATTTTTATGCAATATGATCCTTTTTGTACTTATCTTTTCGTGCTTTCTTTACCCGCACCCAACACACGCTCTATTGTTTGTTTGTGTATTGATTCGAACCTCCTCCTTCGGTTTTCTCTAGTTGATGCTGCTTAAAGCTTTTCTCCTTCTCAACGGCGACGAGGAATGATGATGATGATGATGATGATGATGCATGATGAAGATCGGTACGCTTGTTGTGACGATAACGAGAAAACAAAACCTATCGGTGATGTAACTTTGGTGATCAGACAGAACACAAGTGAAGGGTTGGGTTGTGCGACGAAAAGGAACCAAGGGTCGAAAAACTAAAAGCACACATGCACAACACAAGGTAGAAGGAAAGCAGAAAACAAAAACAAAAAACAAAACAAAACAACTAGTAGAAAACAGTGAGAAATTAAGGGGACACGGTTTTACGAAAAAAAAAAAAATGCAAGCAGCAAACCCATTGGGGAAAAGTATGTCCATTTTTTAAAAGAAGGTTGCAACACACGGTGCATCGCAGGGTGAAGGACTGAACACTCTACTCTGTTCTCATTGATTTCTCAGGTTTGATGATGATGGCAGGATCGAGGTACTGGACGAAAAAGAAGCAAACGAATCAAAAGAAAGACGAAACTCGCCGGGGGGATGATGGCGCTTTGGTAGAGAAGTGGGTGATAGAGGCGTGGACAGCTTTGTACAGTTGTGTAACGATGTAAGGAATAAGGTTTTTTCAACAAAAAACGAAAAAGAAGCGTAGGGGCATAACGTTATCGAAACGATAAGGACACACTACATTCTCCAGCAGAGAGACAAACACAACCGACTCAGCAAAGAATGAAAGGAAAGCGTAAAAGTACGTTAGTGTAACAAGTGGAAGGTGTTGAAACAGTGCTTAACATTTGGAAAAGGAAAGATGAAAATCCTGACGAAGAGGAAGATGAAACAAACAAAAAAACCGAGCATAGTTTAAATAAAAAAGAAATTATTCTAAAAAGTAAACCTTCTTTGGACAATTAATACTATATCTCTTTCTTGGTGACTAACCTGGTAGCTTTTTGCATCACCCGTTGGCTGGATTCGAACGTTGATCGTTGATGTAGCTTTGGTTTATCCTTTTGGTTAATTGTTTCTTGCCATTCACATGTAGTTTATTCTATTTTACTTCTGAAGGACCTTGTTGTTCGTTTTTGTTCATTGATTCTCTCAATCTATTCTTAATCCAGTGTTTGTTGCTTTTTAAATACGCTTTGCTAAAGTTTTCCCGCTGTTCCGCTTCCGCAGTCAAGTGTTTGTGTCAATTGTTCTGAGATTAATGTCTTTCCCATTCATGTTGGATTGATTCCGAAAACATAAATCATAACCACTTATCATCCCGCCGGTGTCGTGTTGTATTCTACCCGCCCCGGGGCACGGACATCATCCATATCATCCTCTCATACATCTTCATCTTCACTCGCCGGCCGTTAAAGGAGCGAACCGATCACCGGCCAAGAAGCTAAACGGTGTGCCGACATCAGAACATCCTTCCATACATAAGCTGTCGCTCGAAACACTTACCGACACGGGTGTAAGCACACTGTTTTAATTAACTATGTTTTTGTTTTGTTTTGCGTTTTTGGGTTTTGCTCCCTTTCTGCCAACTAACTTAATCAAATCACCAACCTAATCAAAACCGACACAAAATTCTTCTCCTTGCTGCGCCATCGCACAATCCCCCGTCGTAGGCCTTTCTGTCGTGCAACTACACGAGCAACCTCACCGGTTCGATCGTGACCATCCGTGCACCACCGTTGATGGCTGCCAGCGCCGGTCTGGAGGGTTCCTGTGACGATTCCATTTCCATCGGGCTGTCGGTGGCCGCCACCGCCGCCATCGTCGCCGTCGACAGTGGCAATAACAGCGAGGCCAGTGAGACGGTCAGTAGCAGCCACCAGCTGCTACCGTTTGCCAGCAGTAACGCGCAAAACCTAGCCCTTGCCCAATCATCCACGGGGTTCGGATCGATCGCGGACGACGTGAGCGATTCGGCCGACTCGGAGTATCGGTCGCTGGAGGCGAACGATCCGGACGATAGTGACAGTGCACCGCCACCTGTTGAACACTAACTTCAGCGCTTCTTCTATCAACTGGCTGGCCGCTTGTTTTGAATCTGAATTTTATTTGCCGGACGTGACTTCCGCCGAACGGACTGAACTAGTTTTGAGGGTGGATCTCGAGGAAACAATATCCTGTGCAATTGTGTTGTGCTTACAAGCAAATAATTGGAAGACCTAATAATTCTGAATACGCTTAAATTGCTTTCCCAAGAGTGATCCGCCAATTGGTATCCGAGTGGCTCTCAAAGTTTCACGCATGAAACGGTGAAACGCTTTTTCATCACGTTTCAACTTACCTCAAGAATGTGTTTTTAATGTTCGTTTTTCTCCGATAACGTTTTCTACATTTCATTACTGAACTCCATTCCTGATATTCGCAGCACGAAAAGTGAAATTTGGCAAATGGCAGTAAGTCATCGGATTTACGTTTGATGCAATATTGTAATTTAAATTGCAATGCGTTTGAAAATGGATCAAAATTAGAATTAGGTATCTCTTATGGTTAACAATCCAATATACTTTCGGCGGGACTTTTGCACATCGCAAAACAGTTATTATTTACCACCTTCCTTTTGTTCTTCTAATTAAATGCGTAGTACTAACGATCACTTACTTTCAATTTTTACCTAAAACAAAAAACAGTGCTATAAGTCATACCGAACACTGCAAAATTAATAAATTTCTCATGCACACTGAAAGATCAAATAATAAAAGAAGCTAAGCAAAGTTTTCTAGCGAGACCAACCAACGAACATCGAAAGAGAAAACAGCAGACGTTTGTAATAGCTACAACGTCAGAACCAAACGTCTCTCTACAAAAACAATTTCGATCAGTTTCGAGCTGTTTGTTCTTGGCGGGATGAATTTCGTTTTCCCTTAGGTTGGCACACATTAAAAGAGAAAAAAAAAATGAAGTGCGGAAGAACTACTTCCAAAGTAAGGAAGCGCGTGGTAGCCGGAAGGATAGTTTAAAAAAATTGTCGTTCGTCGAAACATTGTTGATTTTGGAAACGTAAATGATAGATTAAAGAAGGAATAAACAACTGCGGCAAACGCGTAGATTTATCACAAACTTAATGTAAAAAGAAACTAAGCAAAACTCAAAGAAGAAAATAGAAGTAAAACATTTAAATGCAACACCCTCTAGTGTGTATGGATGAATGAAAGGAATGATAGGTTCTAGCATTAAGCACTTACCTTAAAACGGATAAGGAAACAAAAGCGGAACGAAGGGGTAGCGAGCCGATTACTGTTAGTTAATAAAAGTTCAACCGTTACGCTTATGATCAAAACCGGCTGCAGGGGACCTGAAACGCGCGAAAAGCCAAGAAACGTGACGGGACGGGAGGGTGGTGTGTGGCGCAGAAAAGAACGATTTCCTCGTTTTACGCCCGAACACAATTTTTGTACAGACAACAAATAAAAAAGGAAAGCTAAATTAGGAAGGTCCTTTCAGGACATTCAGGAGAAAACCGAGGTGATAAAAGTAAGATAGAGGGGGAATGAATGGGAAAGGGAAATCGGCCATTATCGAAAATTTCCCCCCGATTCTGCCAATTTGTATGTAGGTGTGTGTGTGTGTTTGTATGTGTGTGTATGTGCTGTATGTTAGATTGCTTAGAATTACAATAATTAAAAACAAATAGAAAACCATCAAACCACAATTGTGTTAACATCGAAATCCCGAACACACATACATACACACACACGCACACGATCGTGGGTGATAATTAGTGCGAATAGTAGAGGATCGTTGGTGAGGTGGAGGAATGAAGTGGTTGCAGTACGGTAGGTAAGGATAAGGCATTGTAAAATAGATAATAGTTGCAGCCGAGAGAAGGAGAAGTGAACTGATCAGATTCGATCCTGTTGGAAGTTTTCTATTCTATCTGAAACGTAAAACTTTCTTACGAAAATTCGTAGAGCGCAGCGCAAAGTGGTGGGACAACACTTGAGAGCCAGCTTAAACAAACGACCGAGGTCGTCCGATAAATTACGGCTGTTGATGAATTTAGTGCTAAATTACAAATGAAATATTCTATATATATATTATACAAAAAAAGGAGAAAACAAAACAAAAAACCTAATCAAGAGAAATCAAATGATTGTAAAAGTGTACAAGTGAACATTTTGGAAAACAGGCAAACGAAAAAAAACGAAACAGACAACAAGAACAAATGGGAGCAGTATGTATTTTGTAAATTAATGGAAAGTCGAACGGGCGATAGTTGTTTTTAATGTCACGCTGCAATTGCTATCTCCGCTGCATCGATACAATTACTCTGACTATGTACTATTACAACACACAACTGGCACTACACTAGCTACTATTACTACTACCGCTACTACTGCTGCTCTGTTCGTATGATGGAAAAGATGGAAAACGAAACGAATAACTGCTGCAGCCCGTTTATGGGCTTGATAAGGAGGGAAGGAAAAAACGAATGAGAAACCTACAAAATGGTGGTGAAACGAACAAGAGAAACTATTAGATTTAATAAACGATCATTTCAACGATAGATTCAACGATTGCTATGTTTATTTATTCCGCAATACTAAATATTTTATGTGAACACATTTTTGTCTGCAGAAAATTGAAAAAAGAAAGACGAACAAAAGGAGGCAACAAACACGTGGTGTTTTCTTTACCGCAACACAACGCCAACTTGGATGCTCTACTATGCTTTTGTGCTTTTCAGACACATAATTGTATCGCCTAACAAGATCGCGATCGTGCATACGACTCTGCCGACAAACAGGAGACCAAACCCTGCGACTCGCCGCCGCCTGTCCCTGGCTTTATGTAAACAAGCTGATTAGGGGTTTGCGCAGATCGCAGCTGTATGATTTTCCTCAATCCCTTTCGGTGGGATATTCTTCTATCCGCTTGGAGGTTGTTCTTACCACCATGTCGTTTTCTTCGTCACATCCTTGATATAACTCATGGGGTAGGTTTTTTAAGCCTCCAGAAACTTGGAAAATGCTATTACGTGCGAGTGGTTACGTGAAAGGTGTTGTTATTTTCGATCGATAGTTCATCAACGAGTTTGTGGATTCAAGGGCTTGACGAAGGCTTAAACAAACACTGTATGATTGGAGATAATGTATGGTTGGTGTCCTTAGGGATCGCACAAATTATAGAGCAGTGCTGTATGGAAAGAGTTTGTAGGTAAAGGGGTGCATTCAATCATGTCGAAATTGTTTTGGAGGAACATATTTGACGGAGATATGAAAAAGCAACATCTAACGAAGGTAAGAAAATTTGCTGCTTAAATCGTTTAAACATTTGCCCAAACTTTTTGCTTGCTTTAGAAACGGAGCTATAAGGTTAAATAAGCCAATTTTTTTATTTTCTTGTAATGTTTATTTAGTTAGCAGTTCTGTGAGATTAATATTCTTGTCCAAACAAAATAATCTCTCGATATTAGACAGCGTCTTCTTTATTTGATTAATTTATAACATTCTCTATCTCTTGATCATATCGATGGATTTCATGGTTTTGTTAAAAGTAACGGTGGCTTGTTTATCGTTTCAATGCGCTGCCATAACGAGTGAGTCCAGCTCGGCGTACTGGGTGCTCTGTTTGATGATTTCCGAGTTGAGCGAGTGCTCCATCACGCCAATCTTGATGTCCATCTCGCACAGTTCCTCCTTGATGCGAAAGATCGCCTTCTTGATGTTGATCAGGGGACCTTGAATAATCGAGGCAAGAAACATAAGAAACACAGTTAAGAACAGCTTCTAGACACTTTCAACTTGGGATGTCCTTCTTGTGACTTACTGCCATCGGTCATCGAGTTTCCGCGCTGTTCCATCTGAATTTTTACGTTTTCCAGCTCGTTGGTGATCTTTGAAAGCTCGTGCTCGTGTTCCACATTTTCCTGTTCCGCCTGTTTGATCTGCCCGGTCAGCTGATTGTACTCGATCAGGATCGTCTTGTACTGACCGATCAGCTCCTTTAGGTCGTTGTTGAGGTGCCGCTCCCGACTCTCGATCTTCTCCATCACGTAGCCAATGTCGGATTGCAGCTTCTGAAGCTGACTGTCGGTTTCCTCGGTCGCCTACATACATGATTGGAAGGTGTAAGGAAGTAAGGTTATGTTTAGGAACCATTTCCGGATACTCACCGTTTCGATGTTACTCCGGAGGCTTCGCATCTGCTCGAGATGTGCTCTCCAGTCGCGTGGGTCCGTCTTTACGACCACCTTTAGCTGAGGCAGCACCCGCTCCAGCTCCAACCTCCACGCCTCGCTGTCCGAGAGCGAGTCCACCTTGTACTCTCGACCCGGTTCCTTACGGGCGTTAGCTCCGAGCGGTCCAATTCCAGACCGACCCGGATCGGAGAAGCTCAGATCGAACAGCCCATTGCGACCCTCGTCGTCACTCTCGTCACTAACGCCCGCCATCTGCTCCTCCTCCACCTTTTCCAGGATGATCTCGGAATCGTTCTCGATCAGGTCCACCATCGGGTCGTCCTCCTTGCGGCACTCGGGGCGCCGGATCTGGAACTTGGTCAGCTTGAGGGCTTGCGTCGCCAGGCAGTCCATGATGTAGACGCAGATCGGACCGGCGCCCTGGATGAGTCGGTTCGTTTGGAAGTCGGTGGGGACATCCTAGAACAACGTCAAATTCACCATATCACCACTCCATAAGTAAAACCACACCCGGTAACCTACCATCTCCTGCAGCACTTTGATTATCCGCGAGATGACAATGTTAGGATCGTCGAACTCCTGCGGCTGGTCGAAGGTTTTGCCGATCTTCCGTATCAACCAGGCGCAGATCGAGGTGAACATGAAGAACTGTTCGCCGGGGTTGAAGGAACGCAGGAAGTAGTAGCGGTTGATTTGCTTCATCTTCATCTCCTTCAGCAGCAGACGCTCGTAGTTGAGCAGCTTCAGCTTCTCCATCAGATCGTCCACCTGGAACGAGGACACGGACGATACGCCGCCCTGGTCCCGCTCCATCGCCAGGTTGTACTCGTTGCGGAACATGTCGCTGGGGATGTCCCTTCAAACACTTTCTTTTTCGGATTAGAATATATCCTATAAGAACTTTGCGGTATCAAAACAACTTTGCGCGTTTGAAAGGTTTGTTATGACGTACACCAGAATGCGGTTGCTATGGACAAACAAACGAAGGAAGCGGTTGCTATGATGGTTCCATCAAGCTACAACCGAGTGTTTGTTATCCTTTTTACCCAAATTTGCCATTTGTTATTTCTTTATAAACATTCCTTTTTCTGTAGCTTATTCTCAGCTGTTATTATTTAGAGAAGTTTTATTTTTGTTTAAAATTTAAAAGAGCGTTTCGCAAAGTTATTTGTACCAGCAAAACTCATTTAACTGAAAGCCTTATGCAAAAGCGTTAGAGCTATAAAGGCCCAGTTATACTATCGCACACTCTTGATTAAATCTATAAACAAGTAAGTAAAAATAAAACCATTACTTGTGATTCTTGGCAGTTGAGTTCTAAAGCGTTTTGTTCAACATTCAAACATGTTTTCCTAGGTTTTTACCAAGACGTAAACCACACATTTGATGAAGGGATAATAAGTAAATTTGTGATGTGTGGCAAATTCTTAAAGAATAAAGGAACCAGCGAAGATAACTAAAAGAGACGAACATGAAATGTGACAATAGAAAGTTGGCCTTTATTTTTAATGAAATACATATTTGGTTGTCCGATGGGCTTAACATTTTTCCACGTTCACGTGCGCTTTCCGCAACAAAAACTGAAGATACCTTTGACCAATGACCCTTGCGAAGACTTTCCTTTCAGGATCCAACATTTTAAAACGAACGGAATTGTCATGAATCCTGAGGAATACAAATGGAATTGAAAATTGGAATAATATTTATGTCGTCATGTGCAGCTGATGTAGATGGAATGCTTGGTAAATTGCTTCAGACCTCATGATTATTCGTCTGTTGCAGACGACACAACATGTAATTGCGATTATAATGTGCCTTTTTCGTTACCCCGGCGAAATGGAAACACCGCACGAACGCGCCAAACAGATCTTATCTCATTTGATACGAGAGAAGACATTATTGTTTCAGTAACTCGCTTCCCTTTCCGGTACGCAAGTTTTCACCTCATATTTAACAAATTTTATGTCTCAATTATGTCCCGTCGCCATGCGTGCCGAAAGCATTTGAGGATTTGAGGCATGGAAAAAGGTACTGTTTACACGGCGATAGGTGATTATAGCGTATGTGCGTTCTAGGCACCGAGCGTAACTGCGTGAGAGCGTCATTTGAGGCAAGGGCAGAAGTAATTAATAGCGTGAAGAAAGTTCTCCGTCCGTCTTTGCCGAGCGAAGACTCGAAATCGCACAACCCGAACGACAATGGCGTGGTGTAAAACATTTTCTCTTTGCGATAAATGAAGACTCCATAAATTAGCTGCAAATTATACGGCACGCTTCGAGATTACCATAAACAATGGTCGGTGTTGCTGTTAAACATAAGGTGTGCAGTATTTTCTTTCAATTAAAGACGTTGGGAAAGAGTTGGTATTTATTTTCTGTGTCTGTATTTTAAAATAGTCTGTTGTTTTTCATTTATTGATCATTTCATGGAGTTTTAAAATTCATATTGCTTGGAAAGTGTGACTCATGTTCTGCACATGCCATGTTAAAGACAAGAAAATGACAAAAATTACGGGAACGTAACAACTGCGCCACACTTTATTCTTATTTATGGCCTCCAAAATCCCGCCAGACATCCGATCACGGTCGCTAAGAACTGCAACAGTGTTCTTTAATATATTTTCCCCCGTTTTTTCCACCACCGGCAACGCTTATTGCATTGTTAAGAAAGCAACTGTGTGGGCCCCGGCCCATTTGGTGATGGCATTCCGACCGCGCGCGGGGCAACATTGTTGAAATATCTGCTGCGTTTGGAGGTGATTAACGATATATTTTAGGCGCTCGTATATTTTCTTGCTTGTTTTTTCGAAGCAAGGTTTCCTCTCTCTCTTTTTTGCGATTTTTCGGTTCGTAGGTCGAAACACCATCCCGTGGAATGGAGAAATGAGGAAACATGCAAACGAGCCCCAAATGCTGGCTTCATTCGCGGTATGTACCTTTTTTGCGGCTCCGGGAAGCAAAAGCAACGCCGGCGACTTGGATGCAACGGCAAGCGACGAACCTCGCCATGGCAACGGAGTTCGCACGTTGCCGCCTCGGAAGCGGGAATGAAGATGGAAAAAGGATGTTCGTTTGGTGCGCGTCCGTATGTGTAAAGTTTGGCGTAAACTTTAAGCACTGCAACGGCCCATGAAATATGAGCGGACTGGCGAGAGGAATCGCGAGCGCGAATCGATACCATTTTTTATGCTGATTTAAAGGTTTACCCATGCTGGGATTCGTTCTTGGGCGTCTGGGATGGGGGTTGCTTGTAGTTGGTAGAGGTTTGAAAAATTAAAAACATGTACTGTTTCATTATTTTATCTTGATTTTCTCTCTGCAAGGATTTTCTTTTCCTGGTGGGAAAGTTAAATGTAAAACACAGCTAAAAACAAACTTAAATGCATTGCAGCATAAGGGTGAGAAAACGAGCCTCTTCGGGAGAGTTGGTACCGTAGAATTGCAATCAGCTTCAGCAGCGCTCAACATGCAATCGTTATTTTAACAAGATAGATTATTCTGCCATTTTTCCAGGTACCAGCAAATTATTCTTGACTTTTCAGATCGCGTTGGCAGCTTTTGTACTTGACATTTGCGAGTTGTTGTGAATTAAAAAAGAACATTCCAAAAAGCATCAAGAGTGTAGAAAGTTAAAAATGAATTGTTGAAGATGCAGATGCGGTATATTAACAACGCTGTTTATATTGAAATCGTAAGAGATTTAATCAATTATGCTGTAGCATTAATAGGTAGTTGTTTGGAGAAACAAACAAAACAATTAAGGCAATTATGTGCGACACGCAGGAAAACATACAGATTAAAATAACTGATAAGCATGAACCGATGCATGTTACATGTTACTTTTTTTCTCATTGAGTCAAACCTATAAAAAATAGTACGACGATTCTGAAGAATGTATTTCTATTTTTGTTTCTATATGGAGGGATGGCTATTCTTCCCCGAACAAACCCATTTGCAAAATCAGTCCCCTCTTCACGTGGAGGCGCTTTTGCTAATGAGCTTACGAAGGGAAGTGAAGCGCTAGAAAACATCTGTAATTCCCGTACGTGAGCGGAATGGAAACGGTTCGGACAGTATGTACGCCCTGTTTTTCCCTCCGGGCGCACGCAGATAAATACAGGCATGCACATAAAAGCGCACATTCCACGCAACGCACCACGGCGATGCACCGGGCAACCCGTTGGTCGTAACGAGCCAACCAAATGGGGTGGGAGAAAACAAAAAACAAAAAACAAGTGAAAATACAAAAAAAAATAATAAACTACAACGAGCGCGTTCTTTGATTAACGAGAACTGATACTCGGCAACTTGGCCGAAGTTTGCGTTTGGCCTCCCTCCCTGTGAAACGGCTGACGGGTTTCCCTGGGTCGTCTGTTCCACCTCGTAGCCCCGGAGGGAGGAAAAGGGCGAAAACGAACACCCCGTTTGCGGATGTCCAGGGCAGCCTTTCACGCCAAGCTCATCTTTCGCTGGGGTTTTGTGGTAAAGTTATCGAGGCGCCTGACTCGATGTTCGCGCGGCTCGATTCCAGTTCGTCGGTGGACCGTGGCCGGTGGAAGGTGCCGTTCGGGCGATAAGAATACGCGAAAGTGAAGGATGCAGATGATACCGTCGGTGGATGGAAATGGAAAAAGGGGAAACGAAGAAAAAGCAACACCATTTTGCGCCCTGGTATGCTACAAGGTGAGACGTGTTGGGCTCATCTTTTCGTAGGTTATTACTCAAGCAAAAGCAAAAGCTAAACGAGCTTCGGACACGGTGCGAAGGATGTGGAAAGTACAGCAATGGAAAATGTTTTGCTCGAATGAATCGAAACAGTTGCGGAAATGGAAGAACCTTCTTCTTATGTGGCTCAACATCCCCAAGTGGGACAAGGCCTCTCTCCGAAGAGAGTTACTGTGACCGAAAGACGGTAATATCATAGACCGGTGGTCAGCCGTTCGTAATATCGGGGAGTGCCAGACTCGGGATTCGATCCCACACCTAATGGAAGAACCAGTTCTTCTAAAAAGTTGGAAAAAGATTCAAACACGATATTATAATAAGAAATGAAAGGATATAAATACATGATCTGATTTGAAAACAAATATTTATTGAAACACAAAATTAGAACGCGTGTTTAATAAGTGATAAAAATTTTCAAAAGCAAGAGATTTTAAGAATCAAACTCATGAGCTTTTAGAAAAAGATAAACTGGTACGGGCTTCATTGAATCATCATTCACGCTTATCGCGTGCCACACTGTAACCGGGGCAATCGCGGTCCAAGGTTGCATCAATTGCATCACGGGACAGCCCTATAATCCGGATTGTCCATGCTCCAATATATCTTGCTAAATGGTACCTGTCTGCGGGACAGGGTGTTTTTGTTTATTTTTCCACTGCGCCATCTTCATGTTTCTTGCGACCATGCGTTTTTCTTACCTTGATGCGTGTGTGTTTGCCACAAGCGTGCTAGTGGAGTTAGCAAGCGTCTGTTGCTAACGATCGAATGGTAGATATAATTGTACAAAAGTCCATCCATTTCTGTTGGTAACTCTTACCCGGCCTTGCTGCAGTCGTTCGTGTATGGTCTTTTTTGTGTTTGCTGTTTTTAGTTGTTTTATTTAATGTGAAAGGATACTTGTAAAATGGATGATGCGCATTTATAATATAATAGATTTGTTATAAAGTATTAATAAATATCTAGGAATTGAATTAGTTTCTTTGAGTCTTAGGGAAAAGTTGCCCCTTTTTTGTAGTTCCTTATCAACCTTAACATGTTGTTCATAGACCCAATCTTTTAAACGCAAAAGGCCATTAAATAGAACATAGAGCAAGACATCCGATTTTATTTATTTGTATAATATTCTTTTAATTCTTATTCCTCTCAGAATTCTATTTCAATTAGAGTACTTGTATAATCAAGGAATATATTTTATTTATTAAATTATGCAGAAATCTTGAAAAACTGTATTCATTTTAATAAACAGAACTTTTTGGCCGCCTGAGAACTAAAATTGATCTAAAAACTTGTTCGTTGATCACATTGACCATGCGCTAAGAGTCCTTGTCGTGTAGCGATATTATTTAAAATAGGATGCACACAACTGTTATAAGAAATCTATCGTAGGAAGAAATACCTCTTCTGGAAACATCATCAGAATTAATCGGTTTTGATCGATGTCCATTCCCGTCGCACGAACAATCGTCGAATACAAATAAAGTCTTTTAATTACCGGACGCTACAACGACCCTATCTAAACGGCCCCCTAAATAAACTGGCCATTAAATGGAAGAAAAAGAATAAGAAAGAAATTCGGCCCAGTCCCGGCGAACGACACGCCAACCGGCCACCAATTTAACACATATCCCGACAGTAGGACCTCCACAACAGTTTTCAACAAGATAAGAACTACACGCTGCTCGCATGATCATCATCGGCCGCGCTCGGGAAAAGCCGGTTCCGGGCGTGTGGAGGGAGGGCGGAAAATGAAGCCCCGAAGCGACCCAAGGAGCGACACTTCTGCGTCCTCCCCTCTTTCGAATCCCCGGTTCGGAAAGCAATGAAGTTTCGACACGAGAAACGGGTGAGAAAACTGATAACGAGGCGCAACATGCTCGCGTAGCGCTGGAGCATAAGCGGCCAGAAGCAGCATAACTTTTCAACCTACGTGGAGGTGGTGGTGGTGGTGATGGTGTTAGGGCTATGGAAGTACTTGTGGCCTTACGTGCTCGCCTCTCTCCCTCCCCCCTTTTCTTCTGGGTTTTCGGTTTTATAGTTTTTCTTTCTGTTTCCATCCTCATCTTTGCTTTCATCCTCAGCTCGAAACCTTCCGGCGCACAAATACAACCGTACACGCTATGTCTGGTTTTCTGAATTTCTGGTCTGTTTTCCGCGCGCATCGTGCTCCATCATCTCCGAGTCCGGCGCCCAATCGCCCGAATGGTGAAGTTTTATGACTTGTTTCTTCGCAGCGAGGCTCGTTAATAAAAGAAACGAAGTCAGGCCCGAAAATGATGGGCCATCCTTTTTTGGGGTGGGCTGAGAAAAGTGGGCTTAGGAAAAGCAGAAAAGCTTCCACCACACGCCTGGATTGGGTTGGCAGAAGAATGAAGATGGAAAATGAGGCAAAAAGAGTAATCAACTCCAGTTTGAATATTCGAAAGACCACATTTAGCAACGCGCCCGGAATGTGTCATCTGCTGACCGAAATCCTGAACGATCCGATTCGATTGGACAGTCAATCCCACCTAAACCGTTGTGACGGTAACAGGATTAAAGAGATAAGGATAAAACCAAAACACCGAACCCCCCCTTCTCCTGCAACGAAGGTGATGCGACAGGCAATTCCAAAATGGGGTGAATAACACCCCGCAAGAAGAATGATGGAATACCGCGGGGGCCAGCGGGCGCTGGAGGAACGGGGACGGGAGCGATCTCCGTCTTACATACCGGCATCATTATGCATGCCAAACTGGCCCCCAGACGGGGAGAAGAGTGGTTTTTCTTCCACGCAATATCTGCCTGTTTTGGCGTCGGTTTTTGTTAGTTTGTTTCTTCCAGCGTCCAGCGCTTGTTTGGTATAATTACAGTTTGCTGCATGAACTGCCCGAAACTGTAAGCTTAACCAGCATAACTAGAATGGTTCGGCACTGTGGGCGCACCGCTGGCCATAGTTTTAAGCTTTGTCATTGTTATTCGTTGATTGTATTGTGTTGTGTTTATGGTGGCTTATTTGGTAAGTATTATGTTATTTATTGAATTATTTGTTACGGGATATCTAACCATAATACCAATTTTAAATTGCATTCGAAACGGCAGCTGCTCCTTCATTCAAAGTTACATTCATATGTTCGTTTCATTGATGAAGTTTGTTTGTCATCCAAGTTGACACTGAACTTTAACAACCATTTATTGCCCTGCTGGTAGTCGAAACTCGGTATGATTTATTGCTCCATCGAGTTCTGTTTGCTCAACTGTAGCCTAACGACCTCGCACGATATCTTTAACTAAGGAGTTTTTCTTTTTCTAACCAGATTGGTTGATACTCCAGTCCCAACAGTGCGCTCGAGGAACCCATCATCGATAATAATCGATTCGGCATCGAGTCGAGCCTTTTTGGGGCGGTGGAGGCTCCAGCTGTATGATCGATCTTTCCTTTTTGACTCCGTTACCCACCTCAGCTCCCCGTTCCACCCTCTTCTGGTTCGCTGGCTGGATTGCTTATTGCTTTTCCATTTTCCATTTGCAGAATGCTTTCGTCGATTCGAAACATGATGATGATCTGATTTGTGAACCTGCCTGTTGTGATGTGTGTGTGTGACTGTGATGCTTGATGCTTTCGGTGGAGAATTTCGTGCATTTTCGAACGCGCGCGCGCGCGCGAGTTCTGGCAAGAATCTTTAGGCAGCTCATTTCTCAATCCCATCCAATCCACCCTTTGCTGAGGCTGGCGGGAATGGCCGGGCGTGCGTTTAGCCGGGTTGATAGAGGGTCAAAGCAGAGAAGCAAAGGGAACGGAGCGAAGAATAAGACCAAATAAAAGAAAAAACCGCCGACCATAACCGAGCGCAAACAACATAAACAACATGCCAAACCAGCAGCAGTAAAGGAAGCAGCATGCACGGAAGGTACACCGCAAAGCGTACGGCCGGCTAAAGCACCGCAACATAAGCAAATATCGAAAAACCTGCGAGAGTGAGCGAGAATGAGAAAATCGAGAGAGATTCAAGCCAAAGCGAGAGTATTTTGAAGTATAGTAAAGCGGGGCAAAAGTGCAAAAGCACAAAAATTAGTTTGTTATAAATCATAAAATTGAAAAATTGATATTTTCTTAAGTCCTCAAGTTTACTCGTTTCGTATGGATTCTAATGGATGTTTGGAAAAAAGAAAATCGAGAGAGATTCAAGCCAAAGCGAGAGTATTTTGAAGTATAGTAAAGCGGGGCAAAAGTGCAAAAGCACAAAAATTAGTTTGTTATAAATCATAAAATTGAAAAATTGATATTTTCTTAAGTCCTCAAGTTTACTCGTTTCGTATGGGTTCTAATGGATGTTTGGAGTTTTTCTAGTACAGGCATATCTTTTGGTCTACGGATGTATTGCTTGAGTCTTTCTAGTACAAGCATTTCTTTTGAAACAACCTTTTTGTCATATAAAACCAGTGAAGCAAAAGTGAGAGCTGTTTTCAATACACAGAAGCATGTAAATTCAACCGATTGATCAAAAAATATGAAAAGGCGGACTATTACCTGGGAAGCCATCCACTGTAGATGGAAAAAGAAACCATCCACTGATCAATGAGGGGAAATTTAATGATGAATATGATATTAAGTATCACATATCAAATGTTAAAAGTGAGATTTATGCTGTGCTCACCTTTGCCCGATTGAAGGGATAAAAATGCGCAAATTGTGACATTAAAATTGAAATTTAAGTGCCACATTTTGTAGCATACATATGAAGGAATGTCCACTTGAAATCCAGACTTTTTTAAAAATTCCTGATGTAAGGTATTTAGGTGTTCGCTTTTGCCCCGCCTTACCATAATCTTTTTCTCAGCGCTTTTCTTGAGAGTGAAAAGATTTTATCTCACTCGCCGGCCCGCTGTCGATAGCGAATGAGAACGAGAAGGAATGAAATGGCGCTCTGGTGAGATAGCGGGTCGCGAGCTCGCTGGCTCGCCTGACAAGTGGAGAAACTTAAGCCAGGGAGTTTCAGTACACGATCAGCTATCGAGTGGTTGCGTGCGTGGAACGTGACGGACATTTTCAGTCTGTCGTATCGATAGTGTTGAACGTTTTGCGTATATCACGATTAGTTGTTTGTCATTTGCGTGACTAGTGTAGTGTAAGTAGTTGACCGCAAATACGTTCGTAACTTGTGACAACTTCCCCACGTGGTAGCTGCGCCATAAAGCACACTGGACTGAAGGAAGACACTCCAAAGGAATGTGGTTTCGGGGTGTTCTCGCGGTTGTTTTTTTTGTTTTTGGTTATCGAAGTTTGTGGATTATTAATCCTCCCTGGGGGGATTCGAGAGGCTTTAAACACCTATCTTGTCCATTACTCCCTCCTGTGGTTATCTGCTTTCCCTGTTCCCTCGTCAGGGTCCACTTAAGCGTCCGCTTAACTGATACCCTTTAACCAAGTGTGTGCCTCGTAAACGGAATTATCGTTCGCGTGAGGAGCGTGTTTTCGTTCGATTTTATTTCCGTCGATCCGATCCCGGCTCGCGCTTTGTTCGCTCGTGTCAACTCGCTGGAGGCGCGAGAGATATCGCAGATGAGCGCGATTTGGCGCTATGAAGGTGTGAATTTGTGCAGTGTCATTTAAACAAGGCCATCCGGATCGTCTTCTCGCCGGGTCGGAGAAGTGGACGTCACCGAACCTCCCTCGAACGGACCTTAAAAGAGCAAAAGGAATGCCACAAACAGCGCGTCCTCGTGTACGGTGGATGCTACGCATACCAACTTCGATGGATCGCGTCATCATGTTTACACCTTGCTGCTGCTGGCCACGGGGTGTCGTTATCGTTATCGGGACGGGTGATGAGTATGGGAAGGTGCTATTTTTATGGAACCGCAAACCGGGCTTGAAAACATAGCCAAACGGTCATTTTAAGTATATGGCATCTTAGTGTGGCGAAGAGCCTCAAACAGTGTGATACATTTTAGTAAATTTAAAACAGACCCCACGTCCTCCCGTTTTTTCCACTTGAATATTGTTTCAGCTGTGGTGCGCAATACATCTCTTTGCATTTCACTGCTTGGTCCAGACACCAAATCGTGACGCGGTTCGCTCCCCGCAGTGGATGCGTAAATGGCGTACGTGAACGTCTGCAGTGTTTTTAAAGCCCCACCACCCTGTTCACTCCCAGCCTCTACTCTGGTGGATATTTACTTATTGTTACTACATTACCCGTCTTCGCTAACGGCACACAATTCCACCCTGCGCCTGTTTTACCCCTCGAATGTTTACCGTATTTCACGAATTGATGGACGCACTTCAATCCCAATAAATATCCAAATTTAATTTCAAAACGGCCATCTAAATTTGATTTAAAGGATGCACGTGGGTATTGTTTTACTGAAACTCAATGTTTTTTGAAAAAAAAAAACACAACTCTACATTATTTAACATTGTTATTGCTTTGAACGTATCTTGTTTTTTCTCGGATTGCTTCGATCTTACTTTGCTCTCACCTGTGAGAAGCTCGATATCTCACCTGAAATCCGCGGCGAGCACATCTCAGCTCATCGCGCAGCATCCAGTTGGTTCGAATTCCAATCATATGGTTAGGGTTATTTCTTGCACGATCGTTTGCTTGTTGTTTTCCTAGTCCGGTTGTAAGGAAAATCTGGATCCAGCTCCTACGCTACGTGTTTTGCGATGATAGTTTTCACACACCAGCAAAAAAACGGTTGGTAAAATAAAATATCCATCCAGTCGGGCGGAGTTTCGGAGCCGCACAGCAGCGTGCAAAAATAAACACCGTCCGCGTTGCACGATACACAGATGTGTTGTGTATTTTTCCACCCCTAAAATCCACCTACGCACCGCCGTTTCTTCAACCCACGTCGCCAGATGCGGAGGGTGGGCGGAAAATGGGCCAGTGTTGAGTGATGATTTATTTTTAATTATACTCATATACACACACACACACACCCTCACCACGTTGGACGATCGTGTCGGCATGATCGGCTGCCAGGCGTTATTCCCGTTGTAAAGATCGTCCAAACACACAGTGTGGTTAATATTTGTTCGCAGGTTTTTTTTCCGTGATTACGATACATGGCGATTCGATTGAGATCTCAACCGGAGACCGACTGCTGCCGGATGGATTAACCGCAAAACAGGTGGCTCAAATCAAAGCGAACGGTATATACGAGCACCACCGCGCAGCATCCGCAACCACAACGAGTGAGATGAACCACATCGCAACTCGCAGGGGGTGAGATGAAACAGTGAAACATGAACGGAGCGTGTGCGTGAGCATCGACGAGTGAGCCGCTACGCGTGATGTAGCGAGAAGTACAGATAATCAGCGGAAAACACGCAACGCGAAGAGTAAAATACCGGTAAAGAAATGCCGCTCGTCTTGTAAAATAACTCCACCGAGACGTGTGCGTGTGTGTAGGCTGGGAGACGAAGAAAAAGTGTACAAGACGTGAAGAAGAACGGGAAGAAGAAACGAGGAAAATAACCCTCGATCATCTTGCTACAAAACACAGGCCAAAGCAGAGAAGAAGCAAAACAACAACAGCAGAAAAAAGGGGGAAACCGTGGTCTCGTCGGAAGAAAACGGAAGACCGAAGAAGGGCAAAGCATCGTTAAACGAGCGGCGAGAGCCTAACTAACGAGAAAAGCGAAATCATCAGCGATCGTGGTGGAAAAGTTTGACCCGATCCTCAGGTCTTCAGGCGGCGCGGTCTGCTTGTTTCTTGGGACCGAAAAGAACAGTGTAAGAGAAATAAAAGTAACCGGGAACCTTCAAACGGGGGAGCATGCAGTTCTTCGAATAAATTCTCCCGCCGCGGAAGCTGCTGTGTGGTTATAGTGGTTTTCGGAAATGTAATCGCTGGATGCTGGATCGTCCTCGGAGGCAAGTTCCATCAAGCAACCCAGCTGCTAGTGAAGTGAAGTGAAGTTGAGTGTGGAGAGAAGAGTATTACCCCGTGTGTCGACAACTCCAAAGAAGATTCAAAATGACTAGGTTTGGGCTGGTAGCGTCAGTGCTGATGGTGAACTACTTGCTGGTGGCGGGAAGTGCCCTGGTAGCCGGTACCAACTCCGATTTCTCTAGTCAACGTACCTGCGAACCGATCCGGATCGAGCTATGTCGCGGTATCGGGTACAATGAAACGTCCCTGCCGAACATCGTCGGCCACGAGCTGCAGTCGGATGCCAACTTCACGCTGCAGACGTTCTTCCCGCTGATCCAGTTCGGTTGCAGCAAGCAGCTGAAGTTTTTCCTGTGCGCCACCTACGTGCCCATGTGCACGACGAAGGTCTCGATGCCGATCGGACCCTGCCGCAGCTTGTGCAACACGGTGAAGAACCGCTGTCATCCGATCCTGCAGGGGTTCGGCTTTCCGTGGCCGTCGGCGCTGGACTGTAATCGGTTCCCGGAGGAGAACAACCAGGAGCACATGTGCATGGAGGGTCCGGGCGAGCCACTGGAGGGTGAGGTGCTGGTGTCCGATCGGCCATCCTGCCAGCGGCTGCAGAAGTCGAACCTGTACGTGCAGCTGAACCGATCCGGACGCTGCGCCCCGCTGTGCGACGCGGACATCCTGTTCGAGCAGAACGAGAAACACTTTGCCGAGGTGTGGCTCACGTCCTGGAGCGTGGCAGCCCTCGGGACGGCGATCGTGGCCACCCTCTGCCTGATCCTCTCGACCAAGCGCTGGGACAAGAGTCTGATGCCGCTCGTCATCAGCCACTGTCTGGTGACGGTGGGGTGGGCCGTCCGGTGGCTTGCCGGGCGCAACGCAACGGCCTGTGGCTACGATCCGCAACTTCCGGGCGTAGCGCTTCTGCTAACCGACGGTCTGTCGACCGCCCCGTGTGCGGCCACCTTCCTGCTGCGGTACTACTTCGGTCTGTCGGCAGCTGTTTGGTAAGTGAAACAGAGAGACACACACCATCTCACAATTAGGACGTTGTTAAGTTTTGCTTTCGGGCTATTTTGGGTCAATTAGTTGCCAGCACTCTGACAGTTGCCACTTTTGGCTAACCAGAGACCGCAAGGCGTTACACCGCCGGCAGGAGATTGCGCTGTTCCAAATGGGGGAGACCTGATTACGCCTGTCGGGTTGGAGGAAAATTACTCTCGCATGACTTCTGTCGTTACCGGTAGACCTTATTCCTTGCGGGCGGACAAAGTACTCATTTGGAAGATTGAAACTTCCATGTCCACCAGGTTTTCCTTGTCCTCCAACTTAACGCAAAACCCCGAATTCCTGGAAGGTATCCCTCGGGCCTTTTGCACATCATTATACCATATCCATGTTAACCTGAACCGGTGTCAGCGGGGAAGAACTCCAACTGTGTGTTCTCCAATATTCCACAACGGCATAAAGACGTCCTCTGATGTCCAAGCTTCTGGGTTTTGTAGCTACCTGCCTATATTTTACGGCTGGGGACGATCGTATATCAACCATACCCGTTGATGGGTTGAAAGGAAAACCTTAAACTTTTATAGCTCACGTACGATGAAAGACTCTGGCTTCTGGGTTTCAGTTCTCTACGAGCTACTGACAGGATGTCAGTATTGATTATCCCAATTAGTTTATGGGCTCGTTCGTTCATTTGAGAAATAGCTGGTGATCGTAAGTCTAAGTACGCTATGGTTCTAATTACGCTTGTTTCCGACCCGATTGGTATTATTGTTGATCTAATTTTCTGTGTGCGATGATTACCAAAAAAAAGTTATATCCATCTTCTCACAGATAAACAAACAGTATAATCTACCTGATTAATACCAACCTCGAACGAGACTTCCGATCATAGATCGCGTAGCGAGAGATCGGCTCCTTCCTAGATGAACCACA
The DNA here is from genome assembly GCA_000441895.2 of Anopheles sinensis. Classification (NCBI taxonomy): domain Eukaryota; kingdom Metazoa; phylum Arthropoda; class Insecta; order Diptera; family Culicidae; genus Anopheles; species Anopheles sinensis. The sequence goes on along the minus strand of KE525231.1, from coordinate 1,652,534 downwards.
ACCCAATTACCCACGCAATCAATCCCCGGATGGTTGTTGGCGATACTCGCACCTCATCATCCGCTAAACACATCCGCACATGTGTGATTGCCGCTGGTGGGCCATTTTAACCGCTCATCTTCATGCTCAATTACATTGTTAGGTGCAGGAGAAGGTAGTCGAGTAAAAATTGAACCGATTTGGCGAACGGCCATGGTGTGGCGTATGAATGGGCGAGGATGGCTCTCACCGGTATCCACAGTGGAAGCGAAGGCCAGTTAAAACCGTTCAAACCGTGTGAGAAATAGGCCTCATTAGGGGCCAAATTTAGGCGTCTGATTATGCGCACCACTAATGGTTTCGGCTGGAACTTTCCGGTGGTTTGCGTAGGCTTTCCCGAGTCGGTGTTTCGGTGTCCGGATCGCTGTAGTTCCTCCTCCAAATCCGAAAACACCGGACACATTCTTCGCGTGTAGAATCCGTTCTTGGAGCAATTTGTTGTACAAACAAATACACCACCCTTGGGAAATGGGCCTACAGCGTTAGGACCTTCTGGAATGAGGGGGCCGCCGTGTGGAACGGGGAATAATTGTAGACTTCCCCCGTATAAACAAGATCTCTGATCGATGCTGAACTCTTCCCGTAATGGGGCCCGATGGATTGACCGAAACCCCCGATGATGCGTACGCGATCGTGATCCGCAATCTCGCGTGCTCCTTGGCGCGGAGCGTAATTGATAGACCCCCGGAGCCTCATTAGGCAGCGTCGGTGCAAAAGCCCTGCGCCCCCTTTGGCATGTCGTGCGGGACTAGGACTCTTCGGAGGTAGCGGTTGAACGAACGGGGGAGAGTACGATGATGGTCCATTAATCGAGCTTTCTAACAAGCTTGAGGATCGCGGCGTTTTTCGGTGTTCTTCTTCCCAGCGCTGAGGAGCCTTCCTTCTCGATGACGGTGGCCTCTCTGAAGAGGTCTGAACGAAGTGTGTGTGTGTGTGTGTGCATATGTTATTCTGATTCGGTCGTTTGATGCGGAATGGTTCGGTGAAGAAACGTACGATAATCATCTCCTCATCAAGGCGCTTTGAAGGAGGCTCTCCTCGCGTTCTTTGGTGTTTCTTCTTTCAAAATACCGGCCGCGTCCATTCCTTCGTTCCCTTCGAAGTTCGAGGACGTTGGGGAGAGGGTACGTGCGTTTCCTTCAACGAGGGATCGCCTCCGGTTCCCTTGGAAGACCCTGAAGAGCCGGCAGTGGGTTCGCGAAGGGAATACTAATAATCGAACACACACCCGACCAATCGGACGGTTCAATCAGATTCCGATGGAAAGTGCCAGGAATAAATGAAGGTGAATGTGGAAGAACACATCAAAACCGATCGAAAACAAGACCGAATGACCGTGGTTGCGCGATCGAGTACGTGACATGATTGTCTTTTTCGAAAACCGATCCCTGTACGGATGGATGTGATGTGGTTTGTCAAACAGTTTGTGCCGGTATGGTTTTTTTTCCCCGAACCCTGATCGATGTGAACATAATCAAAATCGAATGCTTGGGAAAAAGGGCCGAAAGCCACGCGAAAAAAGGAATAACATTTGGTATTCTCCATGGCGCAGCGCTAAAACAAGTTTCGCTTTCGGTTTAACAAGTAGTTTCAAAGCAGATGGCAAAGAGTTCTGCCGATTCCGGTTGGGGGAAAATAAAACAACGCCGAACGATGACACTTGTTGTCCACTCGAGCGTGGATAAAAATTCCTTTCGCCAAGTTAGAGAAAGGTTTCGCTTGCCAAAAACCGCGTCGGGGGTTTTGATTTTATGACTCCCGGTCGTTAAACGATTCACGGTGATTCGTGATCCGTCTCCTTTTTTATTTTATTCCGCTCCAAGCCAAGCTTATTAATTATTACCGCACACAAATGGCCGCATAAATGGCAACATCATTTAGTAGCGGGCAGGTTTTCATCCTTTCATCATCACCCACCGGGGTCGTTTTTAAAGGATGTATAATTTTTTTTCTTTCTAACGAGCGACTTTTTGTGGAGGAGATGGAGAAGAATTTTTATTTTCACTTTACGAGCCGGGGTGAGTTACAACGGGGCGCGCGCAATTAATGGAAGAAAAGACAAGAAATAGTATCACCACACCGGTAGAAGAACGCTGCGGGGCGAACGATGTCGATAAATTATGTTAATTTACGTCGATCCTCGTCGCGGTGTCCATCCAGGCAAGTTGTGAATATTTACTTACTTCATTTCGACGCGTCCTTTCCCGTCTCAAGTTCCAGCGGTTCACCAGTGAGAAACGCCGGAAGAATGAAGCACCAGCATCTTCAGCGTCTGTCGTTGTCGTTCTTTCTGTTTCTTCAACCGAGAGTTTGTCTTCTGGACACGGTTTGACATTCCCGGGCCGGAGAAGAGGGACCCCACCGGAACGGGATCGTAAATCACGACGTGAGGAAAATTGTATGTCACCCAAGGTTCCTCATAAGGTTTGGCCGTATAGAACGATTTGACAGGTAAACATAGCGCCATCTTGGAATTTATAATAACTAAACAAACATTCGAAATCAACGTTTGAATACAATTCAAAAACATAAAATAGTTGAATCATGATGTCAAACATATTTATATTAATCAAATAATACCAAAAATATTATTCGTTTATCAGTAAATCTGTTTGATTGCAATTTTAAGTGTCACAACCTTCAGCGACCCACATCCAGTGGCGATTCTAACCTCAAAACTGGTTCATTGGGGACTCATAATGTCACTCAGTACTATCAAGGTAAAGAAACATGAAAAGCTGTGACGGTCCAACCTGTAGTTCCAGTAATCTTGATGTCACCACTTTTACGATCATTAGTTATTCGTTCACCTTTGGCAAACTCCTCCGGTTGGCGATCGGTTGGATCGAAGGCTGAAGGGGACGATAAACGTATACCCTATCCCAACGGATCACCGCCGGATGATCGCCTTGACGGGGCGAGACGATGATCATCCGCCCCGGAGCATGCGATCGTGCCGGTTTCGGGTTTCATCAATTTCGAAAAATCAAAGTCCCATAAAACGCGTTAAAAAGTGTCATCAAAACCTCCAACCAACGATCGTCGCGACTTCCTTTCACTTCCCCCCCATTCCTTCCTTTTGGCTTTTGGGGTTCGGATTTTGTTGCGGAAGGTTGGGGCTCGCGGTTCGAGAATGTTGATGTCGTCGGAATGGCTTGCGTTCGTATATCTATCTTTTTTTTCTCCTGCGTGATCTTTCGAAGCATGTTGTTTTTTTCCCTTTCCCCAGTGAACCCCGGCGGATCTAGGTTGTAAAAGAAATAATTTATGTGATAGATTTACGAACCTGTCGAGGCAACCGGCTCGCTCCGTGTTTGCGAATACTGGTTTTTCTTTGTGGCTGTTTTTGAAATAATTTTCCATTTCGTTAACCGATTCTCGAGCGATTGTTGCCTTTTCGAACGATCCGGCTTGTGTGATCGTGGTGTGGTTTCGCACATTAACAGTTTAACTACCGCCATTTATCTCTCCAACCCGGCAGAAGCTTGTCTGGCACAACATGCTGGGTCGAGGAAATGTCTGCTCGTTACCATTAATGTTGTCACATATTACCCCAGTGGGGATCCTTTTTTGGGGCATTTCCGCTCCGGAAAAGGGCGCCAGAGGAAATTAAAAGAAAAGATTGACGAGGGAGGCATTTTATTGTTTCTGTTGCCCAAAGATTCGTTTGCTAACATGTGATCGTTTATTACTAGCAATGATTTCCTGGCTCAAATAATTGGTTTATTTTAAGGTCTTGTGAATTTTGTAGTGATGGGCGTAATGAGAAAGAATGAGGGAGTGAGTTGAATCTTACTATTGAATTATTGATTTGAATCCTAACGGACAGTTTTGAATCCTTAATAGGAATTCGAATTCCAAAAGAGTGAATGAGTGAGTAACAGAGTTGCTAGTCGCCACTGAGATTTGAATCCCAAGCTGAGATTAGAATCTCAAGGAGTGATTCGAATCCCGAGAGTGAGTAAAAGAGTAAATCCCAGTTTGGAATTCAAATCTCTGTGGCGACTAGTTACTCTTTTACTGACTCTTGGGATTCGAATCCATATTTAGGATTCAAATCTCAATGTGGGATTCGAATCCCTGTGGTGACTAGCAACTCTTTTACTTACTCATTGACTCTTTTGGGATTCGAATCCATTTTAAGGATTCAAATCTCTGCGACGACTTATAGCTCATTTTACACGTTTTAAATCACAAAAGAGTGACTTAATGATTTGAATCATCGTAATGATTGTTCACTCTGATTCAAATCTCTAAAAAGAGTTTTTATTAATCACTAGAATTTTGGAAAAACGAACGTTCAAGATGTTTTCACTTTGGTACACTTCACAAGCAGTTTTTCTTTTCCGCTTTTGCTTCCAACGGTTGCAACAGATTAAAAATTCGTAACGCAAACGATGTTGGTGTATCAAATTACAGACTTCTGGCGACTCGGGGTGTTGGTTTTCCAAACTCTCCCGAAGGATGTTTCAGGAAGTGGCTCCAAATTGCCGCTCGCTTCCCATTAAAAAAAAAAGGCATCTGCCCACTAACGACAAACACACGTTGCGGGCCGTTCGACATTCGACTCGGCTGTTTAGCGAACGCAATTAAATATATACACACACTGTTCCGGAGGATGCCGGGGACAAACATGTGCGCCGAAGAAATTCATTAGTCGGTTCTTTCCCGTCCCGTTTCGCATGCCTTTTCTAACATTCGTTCCGTTCGAAGGCTTTTTTGTTTTCCACAAATGCGTGTGTGAGTGTTTGTTGTTGGGTCTTGATTTTAAATTATTTCTTCCTTCGCTGCTAAAACCGGGCCGGATCGTTGAGAGGGCCCGGCAAAAGAGACCGCCTTAGCCCCCTGCCAGGGTCCGTTCGCTTGATGAGGATGGAAATTAGAATAAATAATGTATAATTTGTTTATAGTCTTTTTTTCCCCTTCGCCGTTCGGGGTCCGTTTTTGGGAAGAAATTTGATATTTTTCTCTCTCCCCCCGCGCCAACCTTTACTCTCGGTCGTGTGTGTTGTGTTTTCCGTTTTCCAAAGTGTCCTACGGATGCGTTCGAATTTTCCTTAACCCCGAGTGGCGCGCCGACGGTGAAGTGTGATATTCAATGTCTCGCCGGTCTCAAGTACGAGCTGATTTGTCTTCTGTTTTGATGTTTTCATATTGTATGTATATTTTTTCCCCACTAGGTTGTGGATAAGCTCTCTTGGAAACCGGATGCCGTTCCGGGTGTCGCGCGGGCTCCGCTTGCATAAATAATCACCATCACCGAAGACCCGGGCTCGCCCGGGAGGAGTTTAAATTAACTTAAATGAAGTGAGAATTTTGATTGCTGATAGGCGGCGGCGAATGCCATATGCGAGTCTTCCGAAGGTTCGCCATGGAACCCGTGCTGGGTTTTTAATGTGACCGACCGTTCGGGATCGTTGTGGACTGTTTTCAACATGAGCCGCACCAAATCATATCTCTCCATCAAATGGTACATTTTAATTTCATCCTCTCGCGTAAAATGACATAGAATGGAACGAATTCGTGGTGGACATTGCGAATGCAGTTTTAATATTTTATCTTTCCAAATTAATCAGGAATGGCTTGATGGGAGTGTTGGGCGAACTCAGCCAAGTGGAATGTGAAGTGTTCTGAACGGAACCGAAAAAGGATTTCATTTAACCGTTTGTTTTTCATGGCGGTCAATTTTCATTTCCAACGGTAGTTTAAATAATTGTTCCCGTGTGAGGCACTTTTCTAAAATGCTTCCTTTCCTCTCGGTAGTTGTGGCAATTTATTAGCCTCTCTGTAAAACGGCCATCGGCTGGACTGGGGTCTCCTCGCGCAACGAGTTGAAACTGTACATAGGTTCAATTATGCTTCAAAATACTCCACGCCAACAAGTCGAGTGACTCCTCGAGTCGAGGCGCAAAGGAGAAACGTTGCAAGCGAACGCCAGGGTAATGGACGCTGTTGGTAATCGAGAGGAAAAGCCATTGCCGACCAATCCATCCGAAAAATGGGGGCGCATTGGAACATCGTCGGCGGGGTTTCTAATAGGAAAGCGACCTCGCGAGCACCACGAGGTTCTCTGACTCTCGCTCTGAGGTCCGCTAGAAATTGGAATCATTACGAAAACAACCACACCATAATTGCCAACTCGTTAAGATGATGACGAGCGAGAGAGAGAGGTTGAACGTTTGCGAAAAACCCGGTACCAAAAAACGGAAAAAACTTTACCTATCGTGCCATCTCCATCATCGTCATGATCTTCTTCGCTCGCTCGTCATCAATAGGCCCACTTGTGCATGATGGATGGCGTGTTGTTGGCGAGGCGGCCGAACTCCAACTCCATGGAAACGAACGTGAGGAAAAATGAGGCGCCGACAGCCCGATTTCTGCTGCTTCGTGCGCAAACCGGGCGTCTTCCAAGCCAAGCCGGAGAAAAGCCAATCAATCGCTTTCATTCATCGTGGGCCACAAGTCAGCCGGGAGTTTTTCTTTTCGGTAAACCATCGACACTGGTGGTGCGCCTTGGTACTCTTGGGCATCGGATTGCGCAGATTGGACGCACGACATCAAATAGAGTAATGGATCATGTTTACAGTGCGTGTCCAAACAAACGAGCCACGTCGTATCTATAATTTTCTGATCTAACCCAAAATATTATTTCTCTGTATGTTTTTATTTTTCGTGAGTTTCGTGCTCGACAATTTAGTTTGTCTATGCCGGAGTAGGTAATTAGTTTGCTGGTAATGCTCCTACTTGTAAACATATAAATTACTAACTCTTTGCCTTTCATGATCGGAAAGGAGCTCTTTATAGTGTATGAAAAATCCATCAAAAAATCCTACGATATCAGATATCTTTCAAATAAAGTGCTTTCTCCTAACATTAAGATACTGATTTCGATTGTTATTGAGGAAAAAGATGCACAATGAACCATTTTTGATAAACTTGATTCCAGATCATCAATATGTGCCAAATACTGAGGATGATGATATGTTTTATGTATTTACCAACCAAATTTCTTGAACAGTAAAAATAGTATTTTTAAAATTTCTTGAAAAGTAAAGCTAAATTGTATGTTATGTTACAACAAAAGTAATGTGTTGAATACCGAGAGATCGGTAAGATAGAATAAAATGAAAGCGGGTACTAAATTGATTAAACTTTTAGTGTTTAGTATTTTGTTCTCTTTGGTAGTTAAGACAACGATCAATAATTATTCTAATATCTTCAATTCCTCACTCGGAATAAATTATTATTCTCTTTTAAATGTTCCTGGGGATAAAAATCGTCCTTTACTGTACCCTTTCGGGAACAATGACTAAAACTAACTGACCCGGGTGTCTGTGATTGTGTGCCGGGTCCACTTTCTGCCTTTGATCCGTTGAGCCGGTCGCGAGTGCTCGATCATTATCGGCTTTCCGCGTAACACGATGCTGGATGCGGCCGGCAGCAGCATAATCATTGCGATCATAATTAGATAGCGGTAGTGGTGGATTTTTCTTTCTGTACCCTCTCCCTCCCCTCGCTACTGACCTCCGGTACCCGGTTCTGGTTGGGGCGCGGTGCTGATCGTGAACTCACTGACAACATTTGTTTAATATACTCGCACACGTCATTGCTCGGAGGGCAAGATTTCTCGACACTTTTTCCAACGCCATCGAAGCCGTGGAGTTTGTAGTGTGTTTGTTTGTTCCTGTGTTCCCTTTGGGAAAATCTTTGCTGGGAGACACACCGCTCCTGCGCTCCGGAGTGGGGTGGAAGCTGGTCGTGAAAAGCCTTCTCTTATTTACCCCATTTTCCTCCACCATGCTAATGCTCACACTCTTACACCCAATCGCTGTCTCTCCTGTATTTTCTTACTCTTTCCTTCTCCACTTCGCCAACGGGAGTCTGCATGTTATTGTTTGTTGAGGCTGGCCAGAGAGGCTGTACCTGGGCCCCGGCGTTGCTCATATTAACAGCTTCGGAAGCGGTTGTTTGTACCGCGCACCTTTCCGCGGTTATTTGGAGTTCGTTTCACCTTTTGCTCGGAGTTGACGGAACCCTTCGCCAGCCCAACCTTCCGCCCCATTGTCGGCTTATTGACATAGATGCAGAATTCGATTTCTGTACAAACAAGGCAATGGCCAGTCGGTGTACCACTCCGGTGTACTCCATTTCTTGGACAAGTCAAAACTGGTCTGCGGTCGAGCCCAGAAAGGGGCGTTGGTATGGTACCTCGTTCATGCTCGTTATGTAGCCTGGGTATGATTGCCGGCTAGGAACAGGGTTTGGTCCAAGTGCTACCGGAGTTCGAGGGTGCTACCACCGCGTACCGGATGCGTTCGTTGCTGCTGATCAATATTTGAGTAATTGGGCAAATATGTACCTTACCCGGTTTAGGACCCACCATTAAGTGCGGTGTCCATGTATTCCCACCGCATGGTCCGAGACGAATTCCACTTTCTTTTCCAAACGGCAGTAGCGACCAGGTCCCAAAAAGCTCTACTATATCCGGGTCTCCCAAATGGTGAAACGTGGAGGTATTCCATTTGCTTTGTTCATATTGGGGAGTTGACCGTGTTTAAAAGATGCTGGGGACACACCTTAAAGTCAGATATATATTCCTTTTCCTATTCCGAACAGATATGTTTGCGAAGAATAAATAGTGTCCGGAAAGGTGGAAGAAAGCAGTTACGCAAACCTGTTAAGCGTAACGGGGTGCTGGTAAAACATATTAAATAAGGTGTTGGGAGACCCCGGCTGCAATTGTTTAGGTAACAAGTTTTTACAACCGATCGTGTACAGCCTAATCGTTGCTTGTTTAATGCAGGCTGGGGACTAAGATCTGAGATATAGGACTCTTGGTAGGGTGTGGTAAAAGGAGAAGTGCGAGTGTTTTCTAAAACATTGGAGTTCGATCAAAGCGTTCTGGTAAGGGACCGCCACCGTATGATCCACTCACACTGAACATTTACCACACCAATTTCAATCATTTTGTAGCTACAAAGATCATAAAACACACCGTCCACCAAAGGTTCGCGTTTGGGGAACCTCAATTGCGGGCGCAATAAATGGTCGTTCCAGCTCATAGCCAGCGCCAGGGAGCCGTTACACGGGGCTCGTTTCCTTGCGCCTGTTGCTATTTTTAATCACCAGGGCGCTCCCTATGCTCAGGTTTCGCGGTTTTCAAATGTTTTCGAAGCAAAAACCGCGTGTGGAAGAGTAAGTTGGGAAGTCTTTTGATAGGTACCAGCACTGCCATCGGTCATGCTACACCGATAAGCATCTAACAGACGATCGCTAATTGCACACGCGGGGACGCAACTAACTACCGGCTACCGAATGGGGACAGACGACGCGAGTCCCTCAACTCGCGTTACCTCCTAAGGAGACAGTGAAGTGGAAGTGTGCGCGAGGAAATAACCGAACACCGGCACGATAACCGGCTCCCGGCGGTCGGGAACATGCCGCTGAAAGGCGCGAGACGATGATGATTGTCTTGATCGACAACACCGCGTCCAGTCCGTTGCTGTTGGGAGCGCAAAAACTTGCACCTCACGTCTGCTCCTCGGCTCCTATACTCCTTGAACCGAGGTTGACTCCGCCGAAATTCTCCGAGCACCGAGACGTTTGACGGATTACTCTCGTTATGCATGAGCGAACGCAAAACTCCCTCGGTTCCATAAACTGGCTGGAAATAATGTGCTAAGGTTGTAAATTTTTCCCGCACAGAGAGGAGGATGCTGGGTGGTGCCTGCTGTGGGGGGTGGGGAACTCCAATGGAAGCCAGTGGTGAAAGATACGACCCTAGGTGTTACGGCTGCCGATCGGATGGACAAGATTTACTACCATACGCCTTCGTTACTGCGTATTACCTCCGCTTCCTACGGTGTTTCGTTCGCTCGCTGGCTCGAACTCTCGGACTTCTTCTTCTGGGACTCGTCCGGCGTCAGGAGTTGCGGCGAGATCATATTACTCTCGACCCTACAAGCCGCACTTGGGGTCTCCGGCAACAGCACACACCTTCGATTGGATGGATTTGCGGTTTTACAAGTTTCCATTCCCCCACCCAGCTCGTACTTCGTACTCTTCAATTGCGCTCTTCATGTTCCCTTTTGGGGCCGTATTCGGCTGGGCTTCATGTAGAGTTTCAGAGACTTGCAACTTGAACTCCAGCAAGCGGCAGTTCTTTTTTTACCCTCCCCCCAGCAGACCTTGTCCCCGATCTTCGGCTGCGAACGTACAGACTTGTTAACGTGTAAAAATTTACCGATCCTCTCGGTGTCTTTACCCTACGTTCGTTGGCTACCTAGCTCCCGAGGACTCTGGAGTACCGTTTGGGACACCTCCGTCCGCTGGTGGGGAGATGAACAAATTTGTCAGGTACCGTTTTCGCTGCATCGGGTTGGTTGGGTGTTGAGTGTTGAGGTTCCCTTTTTCTCGTCTCTCGCTCCCGGAGAGAAGTCAAGGTAATGATAGGCCAAGGGCATATCGCCACGGTGACGGTGGGCTTCATGCTGTTCGCATTGTGGCTTCAGCTCGAAAAACATTTTGCCCGGTTTTATCGCGCCTCTAGGTGTTCTCGTGTGTCACTCCAAACGGTATTTGGAGGAGAGTCTTAGGCTTCGCCGTATTTGGTTCGTGTTCTAATTTGTAGTAATCCGTTTAAATAACACATGACCAAAGGACGTACGAGGTTTCATTAGAGTTTTCCCTTAAGGAGTGTTATAAACCTTCACGTACGCTGTCACAAACCAACATCGGACACCTTGAGGGCTGATTGTGCCTTTCCATGGACACCTTCAGTCGAGGAGTTCAGAAAGTGGCTTCCATTCCATGGGCTTCGATGTCGGGAAGCCATTCCCATTGCTGCGCGGTTGTGCGTCGCCAGTGGAGTTACGGTTTTAAGTTCCGGCCTTCAAAGGGCTTCCGAAACCGACCTCGCCGACATATCTCACCAACCGTGAGTAGGTGAAAAGGCTTCGGAAGACAACGTTTCTTTTCCTTTTTCATGTCGCCGGGTTGTTTTACGGATTTACGAACCCAACCGTGTCTCCCGGGTTTGGAATGATTTGTCGGGATTAAGGGCAGAAGCCGGCACCAGTGCAAAGGTGTACAAACAAACAAGTGAATGATTTCACCGACCTCGCAACCGGGACGGCGTTCCTTATAAACTTCAAATGGAACGCATCCCAATGTCCCTAATCCATCATGGCTAATTACAACACTCGACAGGACACTGGAACGGGAAGACTCAAAGGAAAGGAAAAAGGAATTATAACAAAGCTTTACCATTTTTCGGAAAGGCTGAAAGGAAAACCCATCCCAGCATCCCGCTCTGTAGGACATTCCGAAAGCCTTAAGGGCTGCCAAGGACATCGGGAGCGGCTTTCGAAGGCAAATTTCCGACTCCTTCCTTCCTATCCTTGCACTTTTGCCATTCGTTTTCACCGCCCTGTTCAAACAATGCACACGCCAAGTGTCATAAGATGGGATGAGAGTTTTTTTTCGTGGAAGGGAAACAAATAAGCATGCGGGCGGTTTTGGCGGGCGGTTTGACTTTTTGGGCTTTTTTTTTGGGATCGTAAAGCAAATAAAGAAAGAAACAAGTTCGCAAGCGAAACAATGCCGATAACAAGGGCAAGGCATTAGAATGCGAGAAAAACGGGCTGCATAGAAAACACATATCTCTTCTTCTCGGACATAATTTCGGGCCAAAAAAGGATCTCCTTCCCAGGAAAGGAGGCGAACTAAAATGGATCGTTCGCATTTGGGCAACGTAAGAAATAAAACAAAATATATAAAACCCATCCCGACCCGGGACAGAGAAGAAAGAACGACGACGTGCGCACGCGTAAACGGGCAGATAAGATAAAATTTCGGTAAAGTTCGAAGGCTGCCCCCGGGAGGAAACCATTTTCGGCGCTCGGCAAAATAACTTGCTCCTTGACGCTCCTTGCCGCTCCGAGAACGGCACAAAACTCAAAAGGCGAAAACTCCGAAGACGGAAGGACGAGCAAGAAATTCCTACATGGACTGCAAATACCGATCCCGCGTCGACCGAGCGTCCCGCCGTCCGTCCGTTCGTTCGCCCGCTGAGGTTCTGTTTTGCTGCCCGGAAAAAGAAAAAGGGCCATGGCTCGTATTGCACCGTAGCTTCCTCCTCCAGAGGACTCCTGGGGCTCCGTAATATATTTCTCTCCACTTGAGAAAGCGAGCGGAATGCTGAAACACGGCCGAAAACGAGCGGCTAACGAGCCGAAGGAGAGGAAAACATAAATATCCAGACCGGACAACCCAAACATGGCCGCGCCGTCGAACATCGTTGATCGGCTGATGGTTGCGGCGCTGTTTTTTTTTCCGCTCTGGCGTTGCTTCCCAGTTCATTTACGTCTTGTCGGATGGCTTTCGTCCGTTTCTTGCTCGTTCTTTGCCGGACGAGATATTATTGTTTCCTTAACCGTTCCCTTGTTAAGGTGAATCTAAGGGATCGAGGAATAGACAGTAACAATTAGACGTCGTAGAGAGTTCCCTAGGAGGGGGTATCGAAGGGAATTGTTTTTCTGGAAAAGCAGGTCGGTGGGAAGATGGCACGTTTTTGTTGCCGGTTTCCCGAAAGCGGTATCTAGCTTTCGACCCTTTCCACAAGCCGATATGACAGCACGGTAGCAGATGAAAAGAAAGGGAATTGTGTGATGTGAGAGACCTCGGGCGGGTTTGCGAAAAACTCAGCGATCCCTCGGAATTGACAAGCCCTCGAGGGGGAAGTCGAGACCAGTGTGCAGAATCTCGCATACAAAACACACCCACCTAAGGTAAACAATTGTCCACGATCCATGTTCACCCCTAATGAATAAACAAACCATCAAATGGTGGATCATCCACCCCGACTCTGCTCTGGTCTAATAAATTGTCCAAATGTATCGCCAAGAAAGCGGCTCGTCTCTTGTTCCGATCGGACATAACCTCTAATGGACACAACCAAGGGGATGCGAGGGAACCATTCGAGGAAACGATGCGTTGCAAATGAAATATAACGCTTATTTGCATATTTGATTGATCTTTCACCCGAACCCCGTGTCTTAGCCTTGCTCGAGATCTTCTTCTTCTTGTTCGAGCTGAAGCAGGACACCCCGAGGCGAGCGGGAACTAATGCATTTTTAATGCATCGTTCGATTTATGGCCAGCGTGTGTGTGTGAATGTACAAACGGCGATTGTTGCATTAGAAATGGCCTTACTGGTCGTAAATCAATCAGCGATCGGTTGGAGTCCGGGTCCGCGCTTTACGACCAGCGTTTGGCGTTTCGTCTATAGTTTGCCTTTGCTAGAAAATGCGAACGAAAGGCCATTTTTCAAATGGATTCCACGGTTGACCGTTGTTCGAGTGTTACCCTTTTTCCACGGCCTTTATATCACTGACAACCGGTGCCCTTTTTAACCAGTTTCTATCGGTTATTGAAATTGCTTTTTAATTTAACCAGCTGGGAATAAATCAGCCACATTTTTATTGCTTTATTTATGGGCAAAGTTTCCAGCGATGATACATTTACACGCAAAGCAATGGTGAATAAAAGGTCTCTACCTAATGAATCATTCAAGCTGTGTATCCTTTTTGCATACATTAATGCTAATTATAGTCAATTTTCAAAGAAAAAGATAATACATTCAATTGCACAACTTGTTTGATCTAAGGCTTAAAAGAGGATTAAAATCCAACCTAACCAAGAGCTACTTTTCTTGAATCACATTTGAAGCCGGCAAACAACTTCTCCTCCTGGACGGATGTGATGGAATTATCCCGCGTCCAAGCGGACATCAAATCCGACGTCAGGCCTCCGCAATCCGACGGCTAACTGACAAAAGCTCTAAATTATCCGCGTAACGATTTCCCAACCGCCAACAGTCTGAGGCGGAATGCAAATGGAAACGGTGGATTTCGTTGTGTCGGTCAGAAAATTGCATCCAATCCTAGCAGATCGAGGCAGCCTGCAGCTGCGACTTGATCGCTTGCCAAATAATAATCCGCTTCAGTTCCGAGCGATCGTGATGATTTCATTGGCAGTGAGGGATGTTTTCTTTTTTGCTTTTACATTGCATGGATTTGCATCATCAAACCCACGGTTCGGTATCTGTTTTGATTTCTTCAATATTCCCTTTCGTCGCTCGTTTCTCCTTCAAACGAGCAGAATTCTTGAAAGGTGTGAAAGGGCACGAGCGAGGAATCGAACCGGAGTGATCGAACAAAAAGCAAACCAACAAACGAGAAGAAAGTGCATGAAGATCATATAGCGATAAAGAAACAGATCGCGGTGTGATTTTGAGGAGAAGAAAAAAGAAACGACATTGGTCCAGGTGGAAATAATCCTGGCCAGTTGTTGGTTTTAACACTTTCGAAAAGATGTGTCAGAAAGCGTTCCGGGGTGTTTTTAGATATTCCTTTTTATTTTGCAGTTTCCGTCGCTTGTAGTTAGTATCTTCTTTCCCCCCGATTTATCTCCATACTACCCTTTGGCCGAAGATTCCCCGTACCGTACCAGGTTCTTAGACCCTCGTCTTCCACTTTCGGTTTATTTTATTCGCGGCTTGGCGTGTAATCTTTATGAGCGAGATTTCGAAGCGCTTTTTGCCAACACCTTCCCTGTTTTTTTCCGAAATTGAGCAAGGTGAGGCCAGCCGGGAATCAGAAGAAAATGAGCGCAAGAAGCAAAATACATATACTGGTTGTTTCTTCTTCAAACCTTAAGACCTTCGAGGAGTTCCCCGGTTCGGAACCGGACCAGCAAATGGGGTGAAGAAATTTCCTCGGGTGTCAGATTGGATTTCAGACACGCTAAGCAGCTCGCCTTGGAATTTAATCCGAAGGGAGAAGCCGGAGAACCCACGGAGTCATCGTGTAAAAGTGTGGTTAAGGTTTGGTCCCTCGAGCACGAGCTCCTCTTGGTCGACTTGGGCGGTGGAAACGCTTGCTTTGGATTGGAAAGAACGGGAGGGACGAGAGGTAGGACAAAATGTCGAAAGGCTTGTTGAGAATAATTACAATTCCAGTCCCGACGGCAGCAGCATCGATTCTTGTTTGTTTCGCATCGACTTTTCTTCTTGCATCTCCGCCGCAAGATGGCCGGCGCACGGCATCCATTATTATTCTGGAACGAACAACAGACATCAACAGGTAACGCCCATCGCTCCGACTCCGAGCGAGATGCTGCTCCAGTGCCCGGTAACGAGGCCGCCTTCGAGGCCCAACTCCCTAAGTCACGATCCGTCCAGAGGGAGAACCGTCTTCAGCCGGTTATTGTGGCCATCTTTGTGGCCTTTTCTTTTCCCATTCGATCGGGAAGGTAAATGGCGGGATCTGTTGGGGAAGGTTGGGGGTTACCTTTTTATAGGAAAATTATTCCTTCGCGTATATGATAATTTCGATGTTCGTTTGGTGCGTTCGCGGTTTGCACAGCGGGAAACCCTCCGACTCCATTGTTGGAGTTGAGTCCGAGTTGAGCTCGAGCGTGCTGTTTACGATTTACATCTATGATCGAACGTTCCACGATCGTTTTGCCGACCAGATCAACACTTGAACCCGTTTCAATCGGGCGTGAAAGCGCTCGTCGGAAAGTGTCCCTTTTGGGGACTTTGAACCTAAGGCAAAGGAGTTCCCCGGAGCGTTCGAACGACGCTAACGATCATCCCGGGGTTCCTATTTTACTTTTTATTGACCCTTTCGCTGTTCGAAGTTGCACGTGGCTACAAGTGGGAAGAAGTTTTGATGGCAAAAATGAGATGACATTATAAACTATCGAGGAAGCAACAAAAGCTTGTTCTCGGAATGCCTTTGTGGTCGTCGCCGTCAACTCTCCGGCCCGGTGGGGATAAGATCAGCACGCGAAATGAAATATTTTGACAGCTTTTCACCCGTTCGAGTGGGGAGTTCTCGAGGAGTTCGAAGCACTCCGAAAATGACGGCAATAATTTCCATCCTACACAGACGGGGGCCGAACCGTCTTCAGATGGTCCCGAGCGTCTTGTTTTTCTCCTGTCCACCGACAGCTCCTTCCAACCCTCCCTGGAGGAGCAATGATGGACCAAGAAGACCGTCGATAGAATCATCATAAAATGGTGCGGTTGATGGTGGATTAGCGATGGCCGAAAAACGGAGGGGCGGTTGTAGTCAAAAACCAATTCGAAATCGATCGTTTCCGCATCCCCCAACCCCCCGGGGTGAGGTCCCAAACGCCAGAGGGGAGAGAAAAAAAGAAACCCCCTTGGTCGCTATAAATTGATCCACGATGGGGTCATAAATTTTAATTAATAAAAATAAATGCGGAATAAAATCTACAAAATAAAGCGATTAAGATTTTGAACGATTTGAAGTGGGCACGAGGGGAGTGCGTTGGGGCCTGCGGTCCAAAGCGTTTTTTGGGGCGATTTAACCAGCAGCTGGAGTTTTTGGTGCCCGCGAGGCGAACCACCAAAGTCTGATTGAATGTTGAGTTCCGATCGAGCGATAGAAATGGGTTGATACGTGGAACTTCTTTTTTTGCTTCTTTTTGAGTTACTCCCCGAAAAAACGGAAAAAAGGAGAGGAAATCAATAAACATTTCAAATCCCCTCGGGCTGTAGTTTATTCCACATATTTTCCTACTCCATAATAAAAAGTCCAAAAGGCGAAGCCCGCGAGGGGACGAAACGATCCAATTTAGAAAAACGTAACAAGCCTCAAGACACGGCCAAGGTAACTCCCGATCCGCGAACGATCGAATGATGCACCTCTGGCGCAGCCGATTGATTGGTTGGGAGAATAAATGACCGCGTGTTCGATTTCGTCTCTATCGATCTTTTTCGCTCGTGGATCGACGAGAGACCCTAATGATCGGTTACCGCCTTTCCTCGGCGTTTCCAATTTTATTACACTCCGCTAGACCACGGGGGCCTAGATAGGGGTCGTAAAGTTTACGCATCTACTTAACACTACAGCAGGGGCAGCTTTTGAGATTTGCCAAAATCTTCGCTAGAGGTTTACCGGCTGCGCAAACGTGTCTCACTTTCCTGCCGTTAACGAGCACCGCAATATCTGATCGGCAGGAGCTTTCATCACTAGGAGGTGGCTGGAATTGAGAAATGTACCCTCGTTCGGGGGCTTCGAATGGGTCGTAAGACGAATTTGGGTTGATTAAAATCCCGTACGAACTAGTTTGACAGTTAGGCACTGCTATTTTAGTGCCTTTCGATGGAATGTATTCATTTTTAGGATCTTGCCTCTAAATGTTATCCGGCCCAGATACAAGTGATCCTGATATCACCGGTCCGAGCTCTACCGGGGTTGACATCTTAAGCTGGCAGCTGGGCGTCTGGTTGGTAGGCGCTTTAGCCATTCTAATCCCTTCCTATCCCTTGGTCGAGAAAGCGCTCGAATAACAAATCTATCGGGCGTCAACAAAATCGTGCCAACGTTATCAAAAGCCCGTCCCGGGGGAGACTGGTGAGATTATGGTTTCATAGTGGCCTGCCGTTGGCCACTAATCTCGCTTATGAAATAACTTAATAATGGTCAGGCGTAGCCACTTCAAAAATAAAGTCACGTCGACCGATGGCGTGAAAATAAAATGGATTTGGAAGAGAATTGCTTGAGGCTTGGTGATCTGTTTTTCGATCGAGTCGAAACTCTTTAAACCGCCTTGGAGTCTTCACGAGGAGTCGTCAAAAAGAACTTGAGGAAGAACATGGTTCCATGGAGTTTGGAAACCCGTCAAAGGCGTAAAGCAACAGCAAAAATATGAACCAAACAAGAGAGGCCGAGACACAAGACACTGACGAAAAGGCGAGCGTGTGTGCTGGGAGAATTTAATTTTCTACTTTATCAGCCAGCACAATTTGTCATCTTTGACAGCCGACCAACCGAGATACGGCATTGGCTATATTCGGCGTCTCGGGTCCCTTGGAAACCGGCCTAACCAGTATGACATTGGAGGAGGCATTGTAACCATACGGGTACCAGCATGCGAAAGGAAGGGATTTAGGTGGTGGTATAAAAGTTGACCCCTCGGGCCGCATGTAACTCTGGTGAGATAGTGGCTGAAGGTGTTGGAGGTACAACTTTACAGGTCGTTTTAGTTTTCAACCTCAACAAGTGTCGCCTTTCTCTCTTGGGGAAACCTCTTATGCAGCAAACTTCAATGGACGCAGTCTCGTCTCGATAATTCTTGTTCAAATGTGCCAAGTGGCTCCAGTGGTCCGCTGTGAAGTGGCTTTGGGGCCCGTCATCGCGAGGCACTTCAAACCAATCAACCTCGTTGATAAATGATGTCTCGTCATCGGGGACCACGCCACACAAAAACAGAGACCAACTCCTAAATGGTTGGGGTTTGCAACGAAGAACCGGATATGCGAGCGAGGAGAGCAGCGGACACACGGGCACGAAACTAAACGGCTTGACCACGCGAAGAAGGTTAATTGACCCGTAGCCCGTAGATGTTCTGTTGGGGTCCGGGATGCGCCTGAGGCGCTTTTGGAGTGGAAACTCAAAATGTTGGACTCTAGGCCTCACGAAGACTTGAGCGTCGAGCAAATCCAAAATATCTTGATCTTGCTCACACACGTCATTCGATACAAGGGTGAGTTCTGACGGGGTGTCTTCGACCGTTCTGAAGCTTCTTCTTAAGCTATCCTATGTTGTTGCTTATTTGTGCATACCAGCGCCCAACCGTTCGCACCAAAGACATGTTAAATAACTCCGCGAGTATTAATCATTTCGTTCGACTTTGACAAACGAACGTGTCTCGGAGCGTCGTCCCGCATAGATGTGACGTCCAGGGTCTAGCTCCTACCCAAAAGAGTCGCCCGATGAAAGCAACCACGACGCGGTCATTTATCATTTCAATCTGGTTTTTTCCGAACCGATGCCCTGTCAGTTTCGGAAGGTTGAGGTTTGCGCATATCGCGTCGATCGATGTCGGTCGCTTTGCCGCGCTCTCGGTCGCTTCTAATCGCTTTCCGATCTCGCTTTTCAGCTCCGCCGTAAAAAAGATCTGTCAAAATTGAGTTTTCCCAATTTCTAAGGTCAGCATTTTGGCTAGCTTCGGGTTTCGGTCCCTTGTGTTCGTGTTTCAGATACAAACAGTTCTTCTTTATCCTATCACCTTCTCAAAGGACTCTGTGAAACCAAACAAAGCATCATTTCGTCATCAACGTTTGTGCTGATCAGATGTATTTATCAACTCAAAGGTATAGCAGAGGACGGTTACATTTCCATTGAAACTTTAAACGGTCCGCTTTTATCCGTTTAATCTATCTCACGAACGTTGAACGTTGAACAACGATCGAAGCCTGTTGTCTGTATCGGAAATTTAGTTTGTTTGATTAACTTTACGATCGCCCATGAAACAGGTCACCACCGGTTTCGGTTTCTTGCCGAATCATCCCCGGTCGCCGACGAAACGGGTCAATCCGGGATTGAACGATTTCCAGTCGTTGAGTATTTCCTGCCCGGTTGGGAAAGGTAAATGAATATGTGATCATAACTTTACCCAAGGGAACAGGGGTTTGAAATAGGAATTTTCCAATAAAATTCGGTGTTTCAGTAAAGGAGTTGCCTGGTTTCGATTGTGAATGCCAGACTCCAAAATGGTTGGACGATTTTTTCCAATTAAAAATCGATTCGATCGTGTCGCGGCCACTTAATTACACGACGGAAATGGCGTTCAGTTTACGCGGTTCGGATTGGGAGGTTTTTATGGGTAACGGTTTCGATTGACACATCATTTACGTGGGGAGGAGTAGGAGGAAGAAGAAAAACAAACGACCGACAAAGTAGGCTTTTGCTGAAATGAAAATTTATTTTAGCTTTCCCGGCGGTCGGCACCGGCGTTTGTGGTTACAAAATTAATCAGCCCGTAAATAATGACCTTTGGACGTCCGGCTGCCATGGGGAGAGGAATGGGGTTACATGCACTATGGGAAGTAGCGTGGAGGCGGCGGGCAATAATTTATAAGCAAACCAATCAACCAAACAGTGGTTTAAAGCGGTGGTGGAAGGGAAATGATCGAGAGAATGTTACTGTGGAAAAGGCCCCATAATTCTCACCGAAAATGAGGTGAAAAAAGGAAACCTACGAGGGAGGAATTTTCCAGTAGAGGTAAAGGTGGAAATATGTCGGGTGGAGAGGTTGTGCTTTGCCTCTTTTCCCCACTCTGGAACACGATCACGGAGGCTGGCCCGTGGAATGTTTAATCATCGGGTGATTTATTTCGATTGCTTTATTCTTCCCCTTTTCGGTCGGTTGATCGTTTTTCTTCGGTTGTATGGTATGGTATGGCATTTTAGTTTTATTCTTTTTTAGGAAGAGATTTTAGAGGTATAATATTTGCCAATCTTAGGTGTTGGGTATAACGTTTGAGTAAACAAAATTAATTAGGTTTTTTGTTTGTTTTATTTTTGTGACACGAACTTTTTCCCCAATTGGTGGTAATTATATGAAAGCAACGGACGATAAATTTGTGGTTTCTCTTTTGTACAAAAACCTGACCCGAATGGTAGTTCCAAGGCAAAACGACACACGCGAAACACACCGTGGATCGTCATCGGCTGTCATAATCCGTGTGGCGCGTCGTTAATCGCACCGTTTATCTTACGTATTTTAATTAAATCCTCCCGCTTCCAACGCGCACGCAACGGCGTACGAACTCGCGAAACTCGCCCGCCACGGACCCGCCAGGTGATGATGTTTGTTGTCTTTTGCCCCTCATAACCACCACCACCACGCGTGGCCAGCGGGAAAAGGAAGCGAACGAGAAAAGCTAATGACAAACGATTGCAAACACGATCGTGCTGGACCAAAAACAGGAATAAAATTAAAGCACAAACCCGAAACGTGAGATCGCGTGAGAGTCCCGTAAATCCCGCGACGCACGTATTATACGACGGGCAAATCTTCTACATTCTGCAGCACCCCGCCTTCCTTCCCTTAGGTTTGGTGTTTGGGGGTGTGCAAATTTTCTTCCGGGCCGAAAATTCCGCACAGTCGGATCCGAACCGTTAAAGCCGTTTATCTAATCGGGCACGGTAAATGTTGCATGTAAAAATAGACTTAACTAATTAGATTTTTTTCCGTCCCGTTGGTGTTTCGTTCCTTGAGTTTGTGTGTGTGTGTGCGTGGTATTACTATGGGCGCACGACTGGCTACCGGTTTTTCTGCATTATGGTTCCGGTTTTCGTGTTTTGGCTCCTTGGACCATTCGGCACAGTGGTCGGGTGATCGAAGGTGATTTGGACAAACATGGAAAACAAAAACACATGAAAATGATCGTTTCCATGTGATCAATCAAATGCTTGGCTAATTCACAGTAAAGAAAAATGTATTTTAATTAACTTTATTTTTAGTTTACTAAAGTTTTTTATTTAATACTAATAACTTTTCCTTTAATATTTCAATTTTCTTCCCAGGTGGATGATCTTGTGTCTGCGCTGGAGTAAAGCCGTTCGCCGGCAGCTCAATGCCGAGCTCGGCTCACCTTCCGATCTGCACGCCGAGAAGCCGGACTCGTCGCACGACACGCTGTTCCAGCTGGCGGCCTGGGGCATTCCGGCGCTGCTCACCGTCATCGTGCTCGTGGCGCGTCTGGTCGATGCGGACGAACTTTTCGGTAAGTTTAACTACCCGACCCGACCGTCCAATGTCGGTGTAGCATGTTGTTGTTTTTAGCGAAAACTTTACGAGGTTACCACTTCCTATTCCACCCGCTTCGTGGCAGCTTCAGTTTCCGTGCGCGGTTTGTTGTTTCTGCTTGGTAGTCACATTGCCTTCCGTTTATGACACCGCCTCAGCGGTGGTGGTCGGCGCTCCGGGCTTAGAAGTCAATGGCATCATCATCCGATTTGCCGTACATTTCTCCACCTCCATACAATGTGTCGTTCAGGAAGCGAAAGTTACAGTTTGAGTTCGAGTGCACCGGGTATTTATGGTACGGTTCGTACCTTTTCCTGCTTTTTATCAACGACCAAATATTTGCCAAGCGGTCACCGAATGTTGGATAAACAGAGCCCTTCCAAAGGGGGGCGCTCTCACTTGTGTCCCCCAAAACCGACGTCACAATTTGATTATTTGAACCCCATCTTTTCCCCATAACGCACCACAAGTTTGGATATATTCACCGTATCTGCCTCGCGCCTGAGGTGCACGCGCTTGGTTTCGGCGGCCCGATGTTGTTCTTGCGATAAACGCCCCGCAACCCGGCCGTCCTTTCCCTCAAGCGAGCGGTCAAACGGTTCCAACAAACGGGTGATGGCCTCACGCGTCGCCGGCTTTGCTCTTTGCCGGGACGACATATTATGACATTCTGCCCTGCCTCGTCGGATGTGAAGATGTCACACCACTATCTCTCCCGCCGATCACTGACACCCGGTCGGTTGTTTTGATAGTTCGGTCACCGGCGACGACTGCATCGGGGACACCGCGAGTGTGTATATGTTAACGTTGCGTTTATCTCGGGCGGGAGGACGAATGAAATGTGTCGTGTCGATGCCGCCACCCAAAATGTCCACCAGCTACCCCCACTGTGTTGACACAAGCGCGCGCAATATGTTCGTTTGACATCTCGAGCGATCCGCGTGTGTTTCTTGAACGCCTGGTGTTTTTTCTTCCTTTCCTTATCTCCTAATTTGATGCCTGCACCATCAAGCCGACCCTTTTCTTCCGCTGGGGCTACATTTTGTTGCACCGTTGTCTGGGCCAATTGTTTGCTCTGTTGGATGGGATTAATTTACTCGGATTAGAACCCGTTGGGCTTCCCGGCGTGGCTTCCTATTAAAAAACAAACCCGTGTGTTAGTAATTGCACTCATTTTCTTACGGCTGTTGTTTTGGGATGTAATCTAAATATTATTCTTCGGCAAGGCAACAACCATTCGGTGCATCCGATAAGACTTCAACTGGACCGCAACGCGGGCGGATAATTTCAAACGGTATGCCAGCAAATATTGTCGCCGGTGGTTTCGGTGCGTTTGGGTAAACGAGGTTCCGGGGTTGGTTGGAACAATATTTGCCTCTCAAGCGCAGGTTTGTTTCTGAGAGTGTTTTACTTTTCCCCGACAAGAAGCGGATTGGTAAACGGCGGATTAATTGCCTACAGTTGTTGTCGCTAAATGCGGTCACCTTGGCTAGATTTTCTTGATGAAGGGCTTTTAATTTTATCCCTATAAACTGTTTCTCGCTGTTGAAAACTGTTAATTAGAGAATTTTTATCTTACTATCGGGTATGATTTTATAATTTATTTAACGAATAAAAATAGTTTCTTTGTATTTTCAAAAATATCATGGAAGATATTTCGAAAGTTTGAAGTAAAATCCTAAAGAAGATGAACAACGACTTAAAGGGAAAAAGAGGTGCGCCAAGCACAAAACTGTGGTCCCATAAGTAATAGTTGAGAAATTGGGGAAGAAATGCGTACGCCTATTGCACAATTATTTTTATAAGCAGCCTTACTCCACTTTCAACATTTTTGTCATATAGCAAAGTCATTTAGCAAAGTTGATTAAAAGAGAAATTGATTGGTTTGAGAGGTCGGCCAAAAATATCGTTAATTTTGCAAGGAAAAATCTGAGTTTTTAAAAAAGTTAATTTTTGGGGCAATAATGCCATCACTGTTTGGGGCAAGAGTGCCACCCCTGTATCCGCTATTATTTTTCAGAATGAAGCTGCCAAAAACTGAAAAATTGTTGCTGAGTTCACATTGAAGCAGAATGGTGCATAAATACAAGCAGATTTCGTCCCAAAGAAGTTTTCCAGCGGCCGGAATGGAAAACCGTAGAAATGCCTCGCCATATAACTAAAACTCTAGGAAACAACTCCCGTCGCAAGTTTGAATCCTTAGTTTAGGGCGTTATGAGACTGTAACATTTAATTAAATGCTCTCTTTGTCTTGCCCCGAAGCACAAAAAAGTACATTATTTTCATCCATTTTTAAAACAATTATATAATAGTTGTTTTTGTGTTTATTTTTATGAAAGACAAGTGAAAAAATAAGTGTGAAAATGTACTAAAAATAAAGCTGGCATTTAAGAACAAGATTTTAGTAAATTACAGAATGAAACGCTTAAGTTGGCACACTTGCCCCAAACTCCGCTATAATTATTTTGATCGACTTATGAACAAATCAAACAGTGGGTGATATTTTAAATAATGACTACAGCTTCTTTTGGCATTTATCTGGACTGTTTACAATTCCTAGTGCCAGTACAATCTACTGGTACAATTAATTTATTATTCAATTAATTTCACAGTTCAACTATTTATTTTGTGTTTCAATTTCTTAATGTTATATGAGTGAAACTCAGCATTCGATCTCAAGAAAATTAACGAAGTAAACGTTACCACCGATCAACTTCGCCCCACAAGTCAACTCTCAAAACCCCAACAATCGATTTACGCCCCGAGGGAACGGGTCAAGGAACGCGCAAAAACAGTCAACCCCATCGATCTTGCGATCGGCGGCCGTTGATAGCGAATGCATTCCAGTGGAACCGGTGCATGTGTGATTGCTTTCGCGCGATAAACGAGCGTGAAGCGAAATGCCCCGCAGATAAAGCAAATATAAAAGGAAAATAGTCTCCATACTAAACGAGCCTAAAGTGGGATCGCCCAAACACCGCCCGGGGGAGATGAAAACTGGCCAACGAGGTGTCGAACGAAACCGGTTCGATGGAATGGCGGCGCGCAAAACCCGAGACCGATCATCCGATGATGCTGCTGACGATGATGATGATGCTGGTAGGTGGCAAAGCGAATCGTATTTCCATGCTTCCGTTCGGGATGCATCATGCATCCGATGCACTTCACACCCGAGCTTTCCTTTGGGGAGTGGGTAGCTTTTCTTCCTCCTTCTCGTTGCTTCATTTCGCTGATGGTAAATAGTTTTCCAACCACTCAGCACAATCCACTCGTTTGAGTAGGTATTATTTATGCTTGCGAACGTCTTCGGCCGGGCCTTCCATTATTTTTCGTTTACTTGAAGCAACTTTTTAATAGCACAAGAGGAACGCGAGGGATCGTGCAGCGATGGCTCTGCACGGGAATGTGCTTCGTTTCTTCCAGGCTAACCCATCGGGGCAGGAAGTTTCGCGCTCGTAATAATAGGAAATAAATCAATTCGGGAATGAGGAGCGACTTATCGTTGTTATGCGAATGCGTGTAGCGCTCGAGCCCTTTCGGCCCACGTTTCGTTCGAAACGAAAATGCACCCTCGTGGCTGCTGCAATATGGCAAGGAAAGTGCAAAGCAAGCAAGCAGGCACAAGAAATGTGCCTTATTCGATCAACACTTTTACACCCCACCTCGGCGCTCCTTCGCGATCGCCTCCCCGTGCAGCAGCATATTGCAGAGTCTGCATGTTTCCTCTTCCGTTTATGAATGATGGTCTCTTTCCCCATTCACTCGCTTTATCCCTTGTTCGCCGAAGCCTTTCAGTCCCTTTTTTTACTCCCCACGATCGACGATCGAGGTCACGGCGGGCATAAGAACACATATTTCACCTCCGGTTTTGCACGATCCCCCCACCTTCCATGGTCGTGTTGAACCAACATGGCACCGCCGAAACAATAGCGGTGTCCAATCTTTTCCCTTTTTTAACTTCCCCATGCCTTCCTTCGGCCCGGCATTATTTGCCGAGATCGCGAGAGATCGAATCGCAAACGATCGATCATTCGCCAAATCATTATCCTTTCGTAGCGTTGCGCTTGTTGTTCCCTTTCCGACGCGAGTTTTCCTTTAACGAAAGGCAGGCGGGTATGCCAATGTTGTCCATGCCTTTTGTGGAATACCCGTGAGAGGAAGAGGGTGGGATAAGGGGGTGGATGTTGGGCTGCAGGGTGCATAACATAAAATCACGACGTCGAAGTGACACGCGGTGTCGACAGGTCGGTGGTGGTGTGCTCGGTACATGGCGCGGATGCAGTTGCCATGTTTTTCTCGGGTTCGTAGGAGGCCGGAGGTCGGGGGTGGGGTGGAAACAGGGGAACACAAATGAACCGCAAGTCCTCCGCTGCGTTCCTTTAAGGTTACTGTTTTTATGGGCCGGAGAAAAATGTGCGTAATGACATTCATGTATGCAACGGGGGTAGGTTTCGAAATATGTAAAGGCACAGTGATGGTCGAGAAATTTGCATAACATTGAATATGGGTTTGTTGTGTGTTATAATGTAACTAATTTAAAACATTTTAATATATTGGAATTTTCCTTTCAGTTATTTGAAGAAGTATTTTTAAGTATTGCAAAATGTCACTAATTTGTAAAATGATGGGAAATATACTTCATCCCAGCTTCCCAGGAGAAAAACCACATTTTTACGGAGTTTCTATTCCTCGACAATTTGTATTCAGACGATTTTAATTCCTTTGTTCTAAAGTAAGCCAAATATAGAATAGTCAATTGTATAAATAATTTATCAATACAAATCTTGAGGGAGAATATAAGATTGGAAAATACGAAACAAAAAATTATTTATCACTAGATCTTCTCACTGTAAATTTATTCTAGATTTGTTTCAAACCACATTCTCTGAGCAAAAATGTGGTCGCACAGAAAGCATAAATCTGCTAAATGAAAAAAGCCCCTTTAAAACTGGCCTTAAAGTAGTCTTACACCAAAAAGATATTCATGTTCAAACATAACTTGTGTTTTGAAGAAGTAAAACATTCATCACAATAAATAGTGAATATTACAGGCTAATAATCTAAACTCATATAGGGATAAAAGGTAGTGTAAACCTGTGATGTGTGATAAGACTGATTTATTAATTAATTCATAGCGGTTGAACTAGCATCTCGTTAATAAATTTAATGATCTCGAAACCCCCAAAAAACTCCAAACCGCGGTTCGATGCACATGCTCCTAATGAGAATGATCTTCAAAAGTTTAACGCCAGATAGTCTCACATTTCTTGTTCCTTTCCTTCGTATGCTGATGCATCAATAACTAGCATCGCTCCAACGAATCAAAAAGAGCACGTCAATCGACGCGTTCTACAGTCGGATGCACTCATTAGTTATGCTCGTTAGTTTCAGCGCTGTGGAGCTGTAAATCTTCTAATTTTAGTTGTAAGTGACAGGACCCGAAGAGGGGCCCAAGTTTAAAACCCACCGGAGCATGCAACGGTTTCCATGGGCTACTTATCTGCGACCGTAAATTGGTGGTGAACGATGTTTTCAGTTGGATGATCGTTAGAGACGTTTAAAATTTGACCCATCGTCGAAAATGATAGGTGTTTGGTGCGCAATAATGTCATTAATTTATTTAAATTGGCAATTGACCAGTTTAAACTAGAACCCCTAGAACAGCCATGGTTATGATCTTCTGTTAATGTTTGCAACCGATCGATCGATCAAAACCATCGCTCAACATCGCTATGTTTTGCCTCGGCGCTCTCTGACATTGAGTGAGTGTCGGCGACAGCCCCTTACCGGGCTGCTTCTGCCGCCAGGCCGGCACTGATAAGAGCCCAATTTACTACTGGTTATTTCAGATATCGACTCATCGTCGTTTGAGTCTGCCACTGCCTCCGCACACCGACATGACACTTGACGCTCAAGTGTAGCCGCTCTGTGGCAA
Source organism: Anopheles sinensis (assembly GCA_000441895.2). Lineage (NCBI taxonomy): Eukaryota > Metazoa > Arthropoda > Insecta > Diptera > Culicidae > Anopheles > Anopheles sinensis. The sequence goes on along the minus strand of KE525231.1, from coordinate 1,624,930 downwards.
CAACACGATGAAGCGGACGCTGGGAGGGTTTGCCGGGTCGCAAGGTCCCGTCGATCGATACCGGGGTATGCGCCGGGGGTGCTAGAGATATGTCCCGAGTCAATCTAGTCGAAGTACCGCGCCACAGTTTTTGATTGATAGGCTGTCAACAGCGACGGAGCAACAATGGCAATCAGCACCCGACATCAGCCACAGAAGCCGTGTCGGTGTGGGTTTGCGATACACTCTGTTCGATACCCTCCGTGGTTCCGGAGTATCGCCCAACTTCAGAAGAACTCAAACAGTTGACAGCTATTTTCGTGCCGGTTTCTCGCGCGCGGATCTTTTACAAACCCAACCCGCCAACTGCCATTTCTTCGGCGAGTTATCTTAATTTGGGTCAATCAAGCATCCGTCTGCCTAGAACTAGCTTCTCCGCAACATCATCAACTCGTGTCGTTTTCGTGGAATTTGTTTTCGTTTTGCTTTGCAGAACCTTCCCGAGATACGCTTCTCGGAAGAAAGATAATATTTTCGCAAATTGAATACATCACTGTTTAGTGAATTTAATCAAATCAAGCATAATACAGTTTGCATCGGAGGGTATCACTTTATTCTATTAAAAACACCTTGAGAATAGTGGGACCATACGGACGAACTACGAAATTTAAAAAATCATTATCAAAGTATTCTAACAATCATGTCTTCGTGTTTATCAACCTCTCTCTTATCAGAACAATGTAGTGAAAGACGTTTTTCAACCGCTTCTAAAAATAAACAATCAACATGGAATCTGTAGGAGAAAATTGAAATTGCTAAATACTAACATACTTCAAACAAATTCAAACTAAGTTCTTCGGCAAATTACAGGAATAGTCTCAAGCCCATTTAAATTGCGCTTTCTTTATATCAACTCACTTTAAACGTGCTTTGTGGCTCAATGCTTCATCTTTTCCAGAGAATTGAACGTTAGGTTTTGTTTCTTTTGGCCATTAAAAATATCCAATCCTACTCAAGATGGATCATCTCCTTGGATTCTCTAGACAAGTTCTTGAAATGTTAAAATTTGATAAGTTTTTTAAAACTTGCTATTAAAAATACCCAACGGTCCTTCGCATTATGTTTGTTATTATTCTTATCTGAGTTGGAGTAACAATGTTGTTTGGTGCCAATAGGGGGAAAACGAAGGCCCACATTGTTGTTGGGGTGGTAAACTAGGGCCAACAACCGCCAACAAACGCTCATGTGGAGCCTCGACCATGCATTCGTCTTCCATGACTTCTATGCCAACGCGTTGGAAGGTGATTGTAAATCAACGACACCCTATCCATTACATTCTCCACCTCGTTGCTCGCCCCAGCGTGGGGCGATAAGATATCGGACACCACCTGCCACCTTCCACGTCAGCCTCCCAGCCCGGAAAACCGTTCGCGAAAGCAACCACCAACACCGGTCGGAGCTAGTCGATTGATTTATCGTCGATACAATTTGATTAGGCTACCGCACGGGAGGACGGCATCCGAGTGGAAAACCGGAGCAGGGGCTTTCGGTCAGGCAATTAATAATTTATATGACGATCGATCGACACAATGACGAGTGGTTTAGAGGCTCGAGTCGATAAGTTTTTGGGCTTGATTTGCCTCGACATCCGGTGTGCGTGAAGGATTGGGCTCCAGTTGGCTTGAAATGATGGAGCGCTTTCGATCCCGGAGGTTTTGATTGATGATTACTATCGAGAGGCACCAATGTAAGATATGTTTCGCTCGACATTAATTTTAATCTATAGTAGGGCTTTTGATTAGGTTCATATCAGCAAGGACTTAAAATTTGTTCACATTCGAATTGGGTTTCACTTTACTCGTAATACAGTGCCCGGGCAGGTTTCTTCTTGGCCATTTCTTGTATTCCATCATTAACCATTCTCTTCGGACAAAAGGAAATCAAAAGGATTCAACTCAATGGAAAACCTCTCTCAACTCGCGCAGTATCATATTACGGCGTTCGAAAAATATCCTCAAACCGTGAAATTTCACACGCTTTTTCCGAGCGCCATTATTCTACGATCGTACTCTCCAGTTGCATATCCGGCCGATTTTGGTGCTTTTCATATTTCATTGCATCGTTTTGCATTGTGGAAAATGGTTTTGTGTACTTCCATCATTGTCACCAGCTGTGAACGATCGAATTAGCAGTCAATTCTTTCGGACTATATATTTTTCATCATCTGAAAAGGTGTGAGATATTTAATTTTCTCTTCCATCCGTTCGAGTTGATCGAAGCGCAAACGGTTCGTTGCTGGAACTCGTTTTTGGGGGGCTGTCGGGACGCCTTTTGTCATCCGAGCTGAAGTTGTTCCCTTTTGCCGAGAATAAATACTTATGCAGGCCGAAAAAAGGATTAAAAAGAAATCCGTGCGCGGCATGCGTTTGAAGATGTCCCGACCGAAGACCATCCTTTTTGTCCGATGAACGTTCAGCGATTGGAGGAACTTCCGCCGTTCAAGACAATGGCAAGAATGGGTCCTTTCTCTTTTTTTGCCCCCCGGTGGCGTGTGTGTATTCGTGGTGTAATTTTGTTATCTAATCTGCATGTATGTTTGGGGTTTGGCTTGTTTGCAAATTAAAGGGACACCGATGTATGAGTTGCGTACGAAAACGTGATTAAAACATCGTGTTAGATGGAGATCCTTAAAGTCTTCAATATGATCTGTATAGAATTTTTCCTTAATAATTTTGTTGAATATAATATTTTAATAATATTAGATGAAGGTAATGTTCTTTATTTATATATTTTTTGGGAATGATTCTACGAAATACTATTTCAACCCAAAAATAAACATGTTCGAAATTAAAACAGCAAACCTTTACCTTGAACCGTGAGGAGGAAACGCAAGGAGCAGCAAAACAATGCGATCCTTGCCTTATAAACGCCTTGTTCGCGAACGAGCGGAGCATAAAACAAAGCCCACAAATTATGCCAACGAGGCGCATAAATCATGCTTCTTTATGCTTTGCCAGCGCACCGAAAGCTTGTCGCCGCGCGAAAAGCTGGGAAAACAATAGCCCCATTCAAACATGGGAAGCAACAAACAACGTATGTGTGAGTGCGTTTGAAAAACCCTACCAAAACATTCCAAAGGGCAAAGAAACGGATGCTGTAAAGACGAAGGAACACATCGTCGACGGGTTTTGTGCGCAAAGTTATGCTCGCATTTTTATTTCCCCGTTCCCTTTTCCGTGATCGAAATCTCGATCGGTTGCTTGCCGTCTGATCATTGTTGTCTTTTTTTGTCTTGTATGTGTGCTTATTTTTCGGTAGCTCTCCTTATTCGGCCAAAATGAAGGAATAAGGCACGGTTTGCTAACGAACTCGAAGCACAAAAAAAAAAACCTAAAGGATATTGGGAAGGAAAAATCGAATGCAAAATTCGACCCCGGGTATCGATCGTGTATTGTTGAGCCTCCGATCGAATTGATTCCCCCGACGGACTTTTCCTGCATTCCCCAACGAAGCCGGCCCGGAATGCATTCAATTAATGGTTGAATTTATTCTGGTCCCATGGATGGGATATTGTAATAATGTGGAATAAAGGAGCAGTGCAAAATAAAAAAAGCCACAACAAGAAACTACCATGTTTCCTTATTTTATTTTCCTCTCTGGCGGCATATTTTTGCTAGTAATTTATTTAAATTGCAAACATGAGATGGGAATCGTGGCGGGCGCTTCCGACGTTTCTGCTACGGCCAACCTACTTAAAGGACGTTGCTTGGGCGAAATATTTTCGTTTTCGTTGTTCAAAAGATGGATTTTTCTTCTTTCCTGGTTTGTCTTGACTTGTATGTTTGTTTGTTTTCCTTTCGCAACTCGTTACCGAAATGAGAAATGAAACCGAGAAAACAATAGCTTTTGTGCTGGTTTGCTTTCTTCTGTTCGGGGTTGTGCCTCAAGTTATGCTACTGTATGCTGCCGTTGCTGCAAGGGTGACATATTTTCCATTCGATTTGCGTCTGGGTGTGTTTCAGTAGCGATGCGAAAATACGAACGGACGCAAGAAAAATCTCACGATGAAACGGAATGGTCGTATAAATAAATGTATGAGCATCGCAATGCACCGTTCATGTAAGTGTATTATCCATTGCATCTGCAGTTGCATTTGAGCGATTTTTTTTTACATACATTTATTATTCTGTGAGTTTAAAACTTTATATAATTTAAAAAATTTATGTAAATCGTTCGCCAAGCTTTTAGCAATCACAGAATACCGATTGTAACAGCTGCAAGAAAATTTCACACATCAGCCCTAGGAGTCTGTTCCGATCCCCGTTGCCACAAAAAAACCCCCACCAGACCAACCGACAATCTCCACCGTTTGAAAGCGGGCACATTCGCACCTGCCTGGCAGCCACAGCTCGGCTCTGATTGCAACGCCAACAGAAAAAGGGCCTGTCAAACAGTATTGCACATTATTTTGCACAAGTTATTGTTATTTCGCTTCTCGTCTACGAACGTTGCCATTCCTTTACACGTTCCGTTGCCAGAACGGAACTAGAGGGAAAACAATAAACCATCCCTGTTACGTTGCATGAAAAAGGAAAAGAAGTCAAATGTATATCCTTCCAAAACACAGTGGGGTTTGAGGTGGACAATTTGGGAAATAATAAGAAATGATTTATTGTTACTGGCAATTGACTTTGATGGAATGTATATGACAATTAAAATATGATATGAAATCCGTATTAGTTTCAGAGAGTCATGTGCAAATATTGAAAGGAATGAAAAATAAAAATAATAACGTCATGCCTTAAAAATTGTCTTATACCAGTAGCCTCATGATAACAATAAATCCTCAAAGCCACAGTTGAATGAATTACTGTGTTATTAAAGCCGATTTCAACTTTCACCCACCGCGAAATGTTAAACGTTTTGTGAACCTGAAACCTCAACCGAAAGAACCTCAACCAAGGCACTTGGAAACGCATGACAATATCAATGTTTAACCTGTCATAAGCCCAACTTTAATTGAACTTAACACCACGGCTAAGTTTATTATTAAGATCTGAATCTTTTGGTTTGGACAGTTTCGCAAAACGATCTTTTTGATTTAACTTATTTGTAGCTCTCGTAAATATCGTATTTTTAAATAGCTTATTGGCATATATCATAAAATTGCATTGTATTGTGTGTTTCATAGCGAAGCAAAATTAGTAAATTATGCTGTTACTTTGCTTTTGGAAGATGTGTGCCGTGAATTGAGAAGCAGAAAAAAATTTACGGGAGCCTCAGAACTTTTAGTCCAAACCCTTTTCCAAATTAGTACAGCGCCATGTGGCTGTCCATAAAAAAAGCCTTTTTCAACCTTTTAAATCAGTATTTTATTTTTAATTGTAAATTGAAATATCCATCATTTTACTTTGCATTTTCCCACTGTGCATCGAACGGAGCTCATTACGCATACGGGTGTGTTATAAAACGGAACGAAACGGTTGAAACCCGTCGGCGGGAAGGAGAATTGCATCTCGAAAGTGCATTCCAGCTGTTGCATATGGTGCATTCGAAAAAAAAAGAAAAATCAAACAAAATCACATGGATTGCATTTTGCTTCTTCGTGGCAGGGAGTATAGACCATTTTTTTGTTTGTTCAATTTTCGTTAAGATTTCCGTCGCCGCATTTAATGTTTCCCCATGTTCTTCGGCTACGGTTGTTAGTGGTTTCTTCTTTTCTGCACACACACACACACTCTTTCCTTTATTTTATGCTTCCCGCCACCAGCAGTTTTGACCACCGCTGATTTGGTGAGGTGAGATTTTACGAGCCCCGTTAGTGCTAGCTTTAGCACACACTTGGCCCCTCGGATGCGTTCTGTGCGCCGGGGAGAGGGGTTAACATTGGCCGTAAAATATTGACCCCTGGCTAAACGCACTCTTGGCGATGCCTCTTAAGATGCCCTCTTAAGACCGAGTGTGGCAGTGGCCATCACTTTTGTCCGGATTTGTGTGCGGTTTCCCCCGTTTTCCGGTGTTTCTTTTCGTGTTACTCATCTGTTCTCAGCTGCTTTCCGTCTTGGTGGAAATGCAATTGAATGTTTTATAATTTTTTCATTAAACATAGTTTAATGAATCATTTATAAGTTGTTTAGTTATAGTTATCAGAAATAAAAAGGGGTTTAATTTGATCAGAAATAGGGTTTTCTCTGACGTAACAAGCATTATTATCACCTGATTAATTCCAACACTGTTTGTTGAGTTGCGCAAGGTGTTGATTCGAGGCTCGGTACGATCCATCTCCCTAGCACCTTTTAAATTGATCGTTTTTCCACGCTGCTGGATCGAATGCAACCACAGGCCGACCGATGTCGGCTTTCCAGAAGCTTCCAGAATTAATTAAAAAAACACCAAAGAGAACCGAACCAACTGTCTGACCTCCCGCCGGGGCTGTTCTGATAACAGCGAGCTGAATTTTCCTCTCACGGCTATCCATTTTCCTCGTTTCGTGGGTGCTTATAGTTTTTCCCAAACTTCCCGAGAGTTGTTTGTTCATGCGAGATAAATTACAATAAACATTCGGAGAATCTAATGATGCCGCGCTCCGTGATACAGTACCGCGGTGATGGAAAACTGCCAGCATGGGATGGGGTGCAGCGCACGATCACCACCGCCCATTTTCTCACCCGAAGAAGTAATGCCTTCAAAGATCTTTTCCGGAGTCCGAAAGGTCACGGGTCGCTTGTCTTGCGAGATCGATGGGCAACAACTTTTTGGCCCAAATTCAGGTATTCCCCTGCTGGGAGCTCGAGATTTCTGTTTCCCTCCATTCTGGGTTTTCCGCAGTCTTAACGTTTCTTTCATTTTACCAATTTGCGTGCGTAACCGACAACATCGATCTCCTTCATGTCGGGGGTGTGAAGGAACGATTTCCAACATTCCCTATAAACTTTCCTCCGGGCTAGAACCCTTGCTGGGAATGAAGTATGTGGTATGGTGTTCCTTAGAGGCTGGAATTTAACGACCATCGAGACGGTCTTCAACAGCGGCTCATTTTGATTAAATTGATGTAACAATTATACCTTACTTTCACTGATTCTAGCCAACATCGAAGAGATTTATTTAATGTAAATTAATACCTGTTTTAGTGTTTAATAAAACCCTTAAAATTTGGACGATTTCCCCTTTCATTTAATAAATGTTTGATCTTTATTTGTTGCGTCCAATTTAACCTTTTTAGCGGTATTTTTCCCGCAGCGCATCCCATATGTTACATGTCAGCCAAATACACACACACACACACACACACGCCCGTAACATGTTGGAAAATGTTAAATCCTCTCGTCGGTGAGCTATGCGTTACACCGCGCTTCAAACCCCCGCGTGAGATGATGTTTATTTATTATTCCGTAATTTATTGTTTGATTTTGTTTGGATAATTAATTCGTTCGTCCGGTTGCGCGGGTGATCTCGGGGGTTGGCAGTTGATCGCCAGGTAGTAGTAGAAGGGTGAATGTTTGCTCCCGCTTTTTCTCGATCGTCCATTTACTATTGCGAGATCTGGCGGCATCTCGATGAAACGCGGAAGAAAAATGCCTCTCCACGGGGCGTTCGACGGTTGAATGCGATCTAGCGAGCGCGTGTGTATTTTTCCTAGTGGTTTTGGAGAAACTTTTGGAGAAAAGAAAAACATATCTCTCTCGAAACGGATGGCCAAGAAATGAACCATTCCAGTCTGCAGCGGGCGAGTGAAGGAAATCCCTTTTAAATCACTAATAACTACAACCGTTTCTTTTCCGTCCTGCCGAAGGGTGGTTTTTACAGCACACTCATTAGCTCGGTTGTATTTTCCGCGTCTTCGATTAACGTTGGTGTTGACAGGCGAAAGAACACATTTTGTGTGCTATTTATTTTTCGACTCTGACGCTCGGCGGTGTGATTCGCTGAGAGAAGTATGAAGGAACTAAAGGTTAGGAGTTGAGTTAAATTGAATTTGCGATTGGAATTCTGATCACTTTAAGGCTCGAAATTTCCTTTCCTTCCTATGAAAAGGCTTATGGAAAATTGGCCAAACATTTGCAGAACTTTGTAATAGCAAAAAATGGATCACTCAAAGACACAAGGAATGAAAAAGGACCAATCGTAATATGATGAAAAATTGGACTTGTTTTGAAATCAAGCCTAATTGAGATGTTTTCCATAATGTTACATTCGTTATGCTTATTAATGGAAAAATAACAATAGTTCTGTGTGATACATTTTATGCAGTTTTAAGCAGTTTTACTTTATTCAGACCAGTTAATCTAATTCTCTCTTTCTATAATTTACCTAGCTTCGAATAGTATCTGCTCAATGTTAAAAACCAATCTTTGAACAATTATTTAAAGAGATCCTTTAGAGCAGGGGTCGGCACAAGTTTTCCGGAGGGGCCACATGATGAAAAAGAATCCGCGGGCCAGGAACCTAAAACGACGTTTCAAAGTTTTGGCAGTGGTATTAAACCCCATTTAACGGGACTACCAATTTAATAATCCTGTTATTGGAAAGTGTTACAACTTATAATTTGTTTCGATATTTATTTTTATTGAGCTTTGGACTTTTGTTCATTGTACTTAAAATTAATCTCTTGTAGTCTACTGGAAATAAATACTCCACCCAAATCAGTTTACTGCCGTATTCTCAGTAATTATGATGTTTCAAATATTGTGAGCCAGATTTTGTTTCGTAATGGTGTCGAAAATTGTGGTGCTCGAATATATTGGAAAATAAACATGTTATTTTCGCCGCTGGATTCAAGATGAGATGTACCAAACTGTGAATCAATATTTAAAATATAATCAAAAAAGTCTATCATATAAGTTGATGAGGAAGTCGTCTGCTATTTAAAACCTCAACAGTTTCATCGAACTTTTTTTTTTGGAAAAATCAAAAGTGTTTTCGTAAATAAAGCAGACAATAATTGAGATGTTTTTTTATTTTTGTATGTTGCCCCACAATATTCTTACGGATAAGATAAAATTACCTGGACTTTGCCGACCCCTGCTTTAGAGTGTCTTTGATACCAAACAACCATTGATAGTGGAAGGTTCCAGAGAATTGGAATGAAACCCTAAAGGGACTTCAGTAATCAGTAAAAATCAGTAGATGGTTGTTTGTGCATTGTTTAGTTTGTTTTGGTTGTTTAATAATAGCAATCCTTTTTCTAAATAATGAATTAGTATTTAAAATTACACATTGTCTTGTAGACTAATGTCTCATTCCTTTTCCATTTACCTTCCAGGATCCTGTTTCATTGGAAACCAATCCGATAAGGCACTGCTGACGTTCGTGATCGTTCCGCTGCTGACGAGCTGGGTCATCGGCTCCGGTTACCTCTTCACCGCCTACCTCCGTAAGCGTTCGGCCGCCCCACCCCTCGTCCACAACCTTCCCGTGCACATCCACGGCATGGGCAAGTTCCTGTTCATCTACGCCGTTCCGAGCGCCGCGCTGCTCATGCTGATGTTCTACGAGTACGCGTGCCGGGAAAACTGGCTCCAGCTGCCGCATCC
>KE525231.1:1531998-1615398 GCA_000441895.2 Anopheles sinensis | reverse complement strand
GTTGGTCCTCGGATCGTTGGGCTTTGCCGAGGGCGCAGTGGGAGTGGGGGACGCGGTGGACCAAGTAAGCTACCGCTCGGTGGTGGAAGTGTGGGCGGTTGCGGTGGCATCGGTGGCGGCGGTGTTGGTGGCGGTTCCGTCTACAAGCAATCGATGGGACCAAAGTTGGGCGGGTTCGGAGGCGGACCAACGTCCACCTACTCGACCGCCTCGTACCAGACGGTCTGTCCGCAGAACTCGCTGGTGTCCGTGTCGATCGGGAAGCTGCCCCCGTCGCGACACGGAACGCGCAAGTATCCTTCCCACTCGCACATCAACCGGAAGCCGCGCAGCTACAAGATGTCGACGCAGACGATCAGTCTCACCGGAAACGAGACGGTACTGTGAGGCGGGGAGGAAGAGGAGGAGGACGCATTCACGCACGCGGGTGTGAGCGTGTGAAGTTGTGATATTAATGTTTAAAGAAGTGTTTAAATTATTTAAAGAAAACCGAAATGTCACCGGTTTCCGAGGGCGGTTTAAGACTCGGAGAGTAGTTTTGATTTCTCTGGACAGTCTGCGATGTAACACATTTCTGCAATCGTTAAAGAGGACTAGTAAGTTGCAAACATAACAGAAAACAACATAAGAAAGGATAAAAAATATAATCAGGAATGAAAATAACAGGGCAATGAAGAAAAGCCATCAACGAAAAGGATTAAACCGGGTTGACGAAGAACGGACAAAAATGAAAAGTGAAACAAAACAACCAGAAAAAAGAAAGGATAAAAAGGAAACCCCTCGAAAGCCGGTGGCATGTATAGTATAGCATAAGAATCGTTTATTTCGAGCTACTTAAACGTAAGGGTTTAATTATATGGTAAAACGCAAACGGTTCGCAAACAATTTTGCAAACTGCAACACAGGGACAGGTTCGTTCGTGTTGTTCGTGTTTCGTCCGTTTTGGGGCGATTTGTTTTTCGGACGACCATGTTGGACGAAAGGAGTGCCTAACGACGTGCCACAGGAGTTGTTTTCGTCCGAGAGAAGGAGTGTTATTTTTGCCAAAGTGAGGATTCAATGTTTTTGTAGAGGATCCTTGTTTCATCCAGTGATTTCTCAACTCACCAAAAACTGGTGTAAAATTGACAGGAAATGCCGTCGACAAGCTTACCTTGTAGACGTGTTTTGTCCTGCAATTTTTAGGAGAAAGTGTTACGCATGTAAAACCCACTTAAAAACCCTCACACCCTGAGGATATCATTATCCTTTTCGCATGATTTCTCTTCGGGACATGCGGGACAATTTCTTCAAAGGCGTGTCTGCCCCGGTAGCCCGGCGATGACGTGACGAAGTTCCATCACAACACAACACATATCGGGCAGGAAAACAGGCACTTTTCCGATCCTCGTTGCTCGTTTCGAGCGCGTTGTTAATGGTTCGCCAAAATATACGTGATCGCGCGGCGAATGCAAAACCGGGGGTTGTTTGTGGTTTTATTTTTACATCTTTTTACGTTTATTACACCATCGGAGATCAGATTGAGAGTTGGTTATTTTCTGTTGCCTCTTTCGTTGTGATTCGCTTTCCGTTCGAGTGTTTGTGTGTGGCGTCAACATCGCGTCCCTCAGCGAAATTTGGAAATAATGGCAGAAGGACGCAGGAGCGAAACATGGTAGATAAGGAAAACCAAAAGAACAAACGGCTTTACTCAAAAACCACACCAACCCGAGCTTTCCTTCTGCGTACGCGTGTGTAATTTCATTGCACATTTTTCCTCAAATGCACCACATCTCGTTTCTTTTTGCGTGCTCGCTCCAATGTTTTCAGTGCACAAAACAAAAAATGCAATCGATTTTTGATTGGATTTTTTCTCCATTTATGCTGCGCCCGATTTCCGTTCCCGCCGTATCCCGGTTTGGTTCGGAGATTTATGTAATGCTTTTTGCGCCAAAATCGTTAAATGGTGGCCCATGGCTCCAACAAGCTCGAGAGAAGGTTTGCGCTTTTCTTGTCGGAAGTAAACTGCAATGAGGGTTTTACGAAAGATTTCTACTCTCCGAAACGGGGGTTGCTTTTGGCAGCAATGCGATCACCACCATCTTTTGCACGCGGTAACATGATCGTGAAAACGGTTCTTTACGAGGTGCTGAAGTGTGTGGCGAGCGGCTGTGACCTTCTTCTTTATTCCTTTTTCACTCGTATTGGAACACATATTGACGGTTGAAGGAAAGTGTGCAAACATTAACTATCGATAAATACGTCCTTTCGGTATTTGGTGGAAGGGGCAGAGTGGGGATCAAGTGTGGTGGAGTAATTTTTTGATAATAGAACAGCTTACGATAATGTGTGGTTATTATGGCCAGACCGCCGATGCAAGTAAAGCTCATTTTGGTGTGAACTTTCAAATATGGATGAAAAATGTGAAAGGTTCCGCTTATGGAAATAATTTGACGGCGTCTCCATCCGACGTTTTAGTCCGTAAAACGCATCCAAAACAAGCGAAACGGCAAAAAGACGAACACCATGTACCCCTGGGGGTTGCATCATCTCGTAACGAGATTGTACCTATACAAAATGTAAGCTCGATCGTGCTCAGAAGGGGAATAGATTTAAGCGATGGTGAAACGCGAATCCTACTTCATTGTTCTAATTAGTAGTTTAAGGCTTTCCACGCGCCGTGCAATCCCCGGGCCGGGAAAGCATCGCAGCGTCCTGTGCCATTTATGCGATCTTCGCTGTCTGTTCGCTGGAAGCTATCGAGTGTGTGAGTGTGTACATATGATTGAGAGACGGAAAGTTAATGAAGAAACAGTTACTTATCGCAGCTTGTAGTCGAACCGTACTGAATAAATATTAAAAAATAACACAAATGCTTAACACTTTCTACGCAAACGTACTCTGTGCCTGTAAAAGCTAGCTGTAAGAATGGCAATCAGATAAATTATGGTCACCGTAGCGGGGATATAAGCTGCCGCCTCGGAGTTGAATGTGTAAATAGAAATGCTTAGAAAATCTGTTAGTAATAAACACATGTGTAAATCTTTAGAACGTGATGATTAATATTGTGGCTTTTGAAATGAAAGAAAATGAAGAACCTTAAATTTTTTGTAACAAATTCATTCGTTTCCAGAAATGTGGTCTGTTAAAGACAGTGGCGGATCGTAGGGTTAGCAAACTAAGCAATTCTTTGGGGCTCGAGCTGTCGAGGGTCCTGTGTTTTTTGCCCATGTTTTATCAAAGTTTAATGTTGGAATTATTTTCGCAAAAAGTTGCCTGTTTTTTTATCTTAAGCGAGATGAGTTTAATTTGCATCCGAAATAAAGAATTTGTAAATATGAGAGCAATGCAAATAATCTATCCGCATTGAGTTTTGATGAATAACAGGTCCCCAAAGAGAGGAGAAAAATTCTCAAAATAGTAGGAGGATAATGGACTTATATGGGTTAGCAATAGCAGTATCCTGCAAATTTCATAGTGTATAAATAATGCTTGAAGTTGTCATAAATGTTTTTGTTTCAAACATAGGGCTTTTCCAGTTTCAAAGCGGCATACAACTCGTCTACTTTCATCATCAACAATGATACTGTCTTGGGAAGTTGTTGATCTCCCATCAAATGAGTTGATTGAAAACATTAGATTGAAATAAGACTGAGGTAAATCGAAGTTAAATCTAAATGTGATTCTCATGTTGTCAACGGCAAGCAGAAAACCGTTGTATTCTTTGAATTTAAAAATCAAAAACAGGAAATGCCTATTTAAACCTTGGTCTACGTGGAACAGCTTTGAAGTAGTAACTTTATTTTGAACCGGTTTCCACCTCAGTTTCAATTTATTCCGCAAGATGGCACAGCGATTGGTTTGTTTACAATTATTTGGCGCAAAAACAAATGTCAAAATAAATTGTTTATATTTCGGATCGCGTATTTTAGTGCGATTTCTTGAGGAAACGTATTTCCAACCAATTGTTCGTGTTTTTAAGTGTTATTTATTGCCCGGAAATGGATCAATATCCTACCGAAGAGGAGGAATATGAGCTGGTGTACGGCGACGACCTGGACGCGATGAACGACATGGACAGCGAGCCACCGCCACCGGAACCAAAAAGTGGCCCATCGGCACCAAGTACCCCTTCCAACGGTCTGCGGTTTGCGAGGGCCTCAAGTGTTTCCTCAAACTTTCGAACACCCGGAGGACAGCTGGAAACGATCGAAGAAAGTCCACTCGCTAGTCCGGCCCTTTCGGTCATCACCCGTGGCAGTAGCACCACGCACAAGCGCCTGTTCGATACACCCGGTCCGTCGTCCTCCTCGAAGGGTGTGTATGGCCGTGCCGCATCGACACCTTTCCCGGGTACGAACGGCTCACAAGAGAACGCACTGCAAGCTTTGCAACAAATCGACGCCAACCCACGGAAACGACGCCTTGAAGCGCTGTTCGGTGACATTCAGGACATCGAGGAGGAACCACTCGAGCTGTACGAGTACAGTTCGCAGAAGAAAACGAAAACCGAGGAAGAGCAGGACATGGAGCTGATCGAGCGAATCCTGGAGGCACGCCAGAGATTCAACACCGTTGCGAACCCTTCCAAACCGTCGATGCTTTCGCGGGCCGAAGCGTTGCATCGGTTCAAGATGGACAACATTTCCCGCGAGCCACCAAAGTAGGTCACTTGGTGTTTAGTTTCCAAAGGAGTTCAATATACTCAATACAATATTCTCTTTCTTAAACAGATGGCCATCGATGACGGTACGAAGAAACGATGAAACCATTTACGTTCGGTTCCACTCGGAGGAGTTTGAGAAGAAGCAAATCGATGAACTAAATTGCGTGAAGGACGGATACAATGGCCTTCTGGGGGCGGAAAAGGAACGCATCTGGCGGGAGGCAAATGAAATCGTAGGATTCTAAGCTCGATGAAACCTTGTCGCATATATTCTATACATTTGTATTGTGTCATTTTAGGTTGCCAAACGCTTAACAGAACCGACCAACGCAATCGCCACTCCCTCAGCGGACGTGGAGGAAATAATCATTCCGAGCGAAAGTGGCAGCGTTCTGTGGGTGGAAAAATATCGACCCCGCCGGTACATCGATCTGCTCTCCGATGAAACGACCAACCGGTCGCTGCTCCAGTGGCTGAAGCTCTGGGACAAGGCGGTCTTCAACCGGGAGTCGAAAAAGGCCAAGGACGCACACAACAAACCACAGCAACAGCAGCAGTTGAACAGCTTTAACAAGAAAACCGGACGCTTCGAATCGAACGGTGGATGGGTGAAGGGTGGTGGACGTAAACCTCGCTCGACACTCAACACCGAGCTGGACGAAAACGGCTGTCCGGTGCAGAAGGTGGCCTTGCTTTGTGGACCGCCGGGTCTCGGGAAGACCACACTGGCGCACACGATCGCCCGGCATGCGGGTTACACCGTGCGGGAGGTAAACGCCTCGGACGACCGGAGTCCGGACGCGTTCCGGTTGGTGCTGGAGAATAGCACGCAGATGAAATCGGTTCTGAACGAGGAAAAGCGACCGAACTGTATCGTACTGGACGAAATCGATGGGGCACCGGTGGCCGCGATTGAGTTTCTTCTACGTTTCATCGCCGGAAATGGTTCTGCCGGTCAGAAAGGTGGAGGTAAAAAAGCAGGTTCTGGTAAGGCGAGTCGTGATAAGTTTGTCCTCAAACGACCGATCATTTGCATCTGCAACGATATGTACGCACCGGCGCTTCGGCAACTCCGGTTGGTGGCTTTTGTGGTCAATTTCCCACCGACGGAATGCTCCCGGCTTGCGGATCGGTAAGGAATTTGTCCATCGTTCTCTCAAAGGAATTCTTTACAGTATTATCTTTACCCATTTAAGGTTACTTACCATCGCGAAAAGGGAAAATATTACGACGGATCTCTCATCGATGATGGCGCTGGCGGACAAAACCGGCAACGATGTACGAGCGTGCCTTTCGATGTTGCAATTTTTTGCCTGCGCGAAAAAGCCCATTCGCCTAACCGATGTCCTCAAGTGTAACGTTGGCCAGAAGGATCGTCAGAAGGGATTGTTCAGTATATGGTCATCGATTTTCCAGGTAAAAACATTTCGACGGAAACATATTCATTCGCTAATTCTTTTACTACATCGGAAAGTCGGTGTTATGCCGTTCAATTCGAACGCTCCCCATTGCGACCGAAAGCGGACGAATGGTGGCTCGCTTGGGCGAGAGTCAACGCGTAAACCTTCAACGGTGAAGGACCGGTCGGTTCGATCACTTTCACCCCCGTCGGCAACCGGTTCTGGTTGTCCGTCGTCTCGGTGCCCCGGCTGACCCGGGTCTGCGTGCCCTGCGATTTGGCGCGATAGATTTGGGTCGCCTTCGGAAGGGCACGGCTCGATTCGACCGTCTGCACGGCCGAGGTGCGCTTGGTGCGAAGGTTTGCCAGACGGATCGCTTCCCGCCGATAGTCCCAAACGTTCCAGCGGTACTCCCGGTCGATGTTGGACGGCACCGGGTGAAGGTCGGTCTGTACCTCCTGGTCGCAGGTGGTGGTGATCTTCATTTGAAAGCCTTCGCTTCGAGGTGCATTGTACGATGAGTGTACCTTGTCGTAGATGTTCAGCAAGCAAACGAGTTGAATCTTCTTCCGGGCCGTTTCGACGATTTTGTAAAAGTATCTGAGGGAAAAAACGTGGTAATTAATCAACGGATTTAAAAGTCCTTCCATCTATAGTTACTTGTTTGGATCCTCGTCAAAGAAGACGACCGGTTCGGCAATGTTGAAGAGATAGTTTTCCTTTTGCATCCGGCACACTCCCATATCGATGCTGCCCGGCATCAGCAAACCTCTTCCTTCGGCCACATGCCACAGGCAGAACTTGAGCAGTTGAATCTAGAACGAGGTCAAATAAGATGATTCAATTGTTTCTTTTACTACCGACGATCTAACGTTTTCAGTAACGGGCCAGATGAAGAAAAATAATCTAAATCCGCGAGCTAATTATCTTAAACGACTTATTTTTAAATGAGACATTAAACCCTTTTTGAATGGAGTATCAATTTCATATGATTTATTCCAATCAAAACAATAATACAAAATTGGGTAAGTTCTCCTATAGGAATTTGCCGACCCTTGATCTTCTTTGAATACTGGACAAATGTTTCTCCATCTCTCAAAAACGTTAGCAAATTGTCTTTGAAAGCATCATCAAATATAGCTGTTTTTGTGTTTAGAATACGTTTGACATCGTTTACATTTATATTGAATCCGTTGTGGCCAAAACCAAAGTAAACCAACTTCGTGTAAAGTTTCGTTCACACTTGCAACTATATCGCGGAGTGAACATTTTTGACGTCTGCCGAACCTCAAAATACAAAAGAGGCCGAGGTGATAGAAAAACGTCTAATCAATCCGTTCTTTGGCCTACAAGCTCGCTTTAACTGGCCAAATAGGTAAGACAAACTTAGAAAAGATGGTCATTGCTATATAGAAGGGTTGATCGAATTGTCGGCTTTTTCAAATCGTAAAGTTTCTCTGACCAACCCTGTATGTAAGGGTCCTACTTCTCAGGTCATGGTGTAGAACCGAATAAGGAGAAAAAGGAATGCAAGACAAGCCCGCACGACGTGTAAAACTTTTTCCCCGACACTATAAGTCTCTCTCCCTAACTTACCTCCATATTGTCCTCGAACTGCACGATCTCGCAGTTCTTTGGCTCCACCAGTGAAAGACGCTTCCCCTTCACCTTGTTCAGCCGATCCACATCGGTTTGGATCTGACTTTCACCGAGCAGCCGGTAGGCGAGATCGTCAAAGCTGGCGCATCGTTCCGTCAGGCTCGTTAGCATGTTGCTCATCTGGTTCATTTCCGATAGGAGAAAGATGAAGTTTTGAAACTGCAACCAGACGCGGGTCAGTTCGGAAAATTTTGGCTACAAATGGAAAAGGTGATTAAAGGATGATTTTTCGTTAATTTGGTTGTCTTTCCTGTGACGTACAAACACTCGATCGGTTGGGATGGCAGTACGGTACTGGACCGCCTCGTGAATGCGCAGCAGCTTCGCCTCGTACTCCTGCTTGCAGCTGTCGATGGTGAGCTTCATCGCGGCCAGCTCGTCGATGAGCTTGCGCGTGTAGACCTCGTGCTGGCGGTACATGATCAGCAGGTCCTTGATCGTCTCAAAGTCCTCCGAGCTGATGTTCTCCGGCAGCAGCGTTATGATGGACCGGTTGCGCAGATCGTACGCAATCGCCGCGTTGAGGGCGCTCGTGAGCAGGTTCACCTTGTCCATGATTTCGCACAGCGTAATTTGGAGAATCGATTTCGTCGATTCGTGCGATTGGTCGAGAATTTTCGGTACTGCAAAAGGACGAGTTTTGTTTGGATCGAAAACTAAGGTACCGTAGGCTCACACAACTTACAATCCGCCATCCCGTTGGCCGTGTTGCCCGAGTGCTTGTTGAAGATGCGTATGCCGGCCACGATCTCCCGGATGTCCTTCAGCGCCATCAGCCGGTCTTTTCGGTCGAGCGTGACAAACTTTGCCTTATCGCTGCGCGACATCACCGAGTTGAGCGCACGCATCGTTTCCGCCAGCACGTCCTTCGATTCCGGGTTTCCCAGTCCCATCGTCATCACGATATCGAGGATCACCTTGTCGAAGATGTCGTCCTGTTCGTCCTTCGTGATCACGTCATTGTCGACGATCTCCTTCGTGAGTGGGAACGTTTTCGCCTGCAGATTGCGCGCATGCTTCTCCACGATTTCGTCCTTGTCGAAAAAGTTGTCCAGGAAGTACACCTGCATTCGGAGCGTCACGAGCGCCGGCGATCGGTCGTCCGCGAGGAGACCACAGCAGGCTTCGACAAAGTCATCGTGGTTACGACGATCCGCACTGAGCGTTTCCATGAACAGCTCAAACTTTGGGTCGAGGCTGAGCAGATTCATGACGAAATTGACTAGCGGACGGTCGTACCGGATGTTACGGCGTTCGCAGTTCCGAACGATTTCCTGCAGCAAAGGCACCAGGGCGGTATTCGGCTCGAGAAGACGCGCCCTCGGAACGGTCACCAGTGCGGACATGTTGGAAAGGTTGTAGCAAACTCGCACTATTTCATATGGCTCGTTGGTCAACTTTTCACGTTTGTAAAACAACACCGGACCGCGAGGACACCTTACCGAATCGACTGAACTTTCGACACTGAACCAATGTTTTATCGGTAGCCAAGGTTAGGGCCTGCGTTGGAATGTTGCTTCGCTATGCACGAAGGACTATGATGTATGCCGCCGTTGCTAGGAAGTCCAAGTAGCCAAAGCTACCCTCATGTTGTTGCTATGGATTGTTATTAGGGGGGAATGGACGGCCTACTCCTTTCTCATATGTTTACTGTTGAAGCCGTCGAAAAAAGAAATCAGCTGATAGAAATGGGAAATATTGATGGGAAAATTCATACGGATAAGGACGATAGGGGCAATATGGAGCTACTTTTCAATTTGTTTATTTTCTGCTTGTGTAAACACAATTTTCTATTAAATCCGAGCTGTTGCTTTTAATTTTGCATGAATATATAAAAGTTATTTAGCTTTTCCAATTGTGAAGTAATAACGAGATCGTCCTACTTTTATCTTCTAAGAATAGATAAATAAGCATAATTTAAACGTTGACCGTCAATAGCAATCATAAAATACTAAATGCAAGCAAAGGAAGGGCAAATCAAAATACTTTTTTGCATAAAGGCTTTCTCTATTGGAATTCTCTAAGAACTTGTCTCCATTTCTCATCCATTTTGCCCCCAACGACCCTACAGTTGCTTAGCGGGGGGAGAAATTGTTTCGTGCCTGCAGTTCGTTAACCGCTGCATATAAATCAATATGCAGACAATGTCCTACTTCTTCCTCCGAGCCCAACAAGTGCCATTCAGAAGCGAAATAAAGCAAAAACAAAAAGTGGGCCGGGGAATGCCCTGCCAAAGACGGTGGAGCCTTAAGGAACCGAATGGAACATAAATTCTAATGACGTCGTTCATTTCTCTTTTCGTTTTTATTACATAATATTTGCCCTCAGTGTCTTTTAATTCTTTATATTTATCAACAACTTGTGTGGGGGAGAAAATATCAACAGTTGTTTTGTTGTTATTTTGGGGGGGGTTGTGGTGCTTTGAAGCGAATTATTGTGACCTATAAATTATGTTCTTTAGGTAGCGAATTGTATCCTAATGTACTTCATGGCACAAATGAAGTATTTCTTTTAGAGAAACCAAACATATCTTGTTTGAAAATAAAAATCCTTTAGCTGTTCCTATCGTTCTCACGTGTCGCCCTTTTCTTCACAGATACAACGCCCGAAGAAAACGATCACCGCGGATCCGGATGCAACGGTGACGGACGTTGTCACCCTCACCGACATGTCGGCGGCGACACGCATGTCCAACGTGCTGGAGGTGATCACGATGGCCGGCGACTATGAGCGGCTGATGCAGGGTGTGTACGAAAACTACCTCCACCAGAAGATGCCCGACGCGGACATGTGCGGCGTGGCGGAAGCGACCGAGTGGTTCTGCTTCAACGATCGACTGCAGCGGACGCTCCATCAGCTGCAGAACTACGCCATCTATCCGTACCTTTCGTACGCGTTCGTCATGTGGCACTATCTGTTCGCGACGATGGCCTGGCCGAAAATCAATTTCCCCAGCAAAGGATACGAGGTAGGTCTTTGAATGAGGATCCTGGTAATCTCTTTTCCTTACGCCTTGCTATAAGATACAATTATGCGCTCTGTTATTCACTATCCTCGCTCGAATGGGGGTTGATAAAATGTTGCAAGTGTAATTAACTCGAGTATGAAATCCTGTCTTGCATAGTGCGTTTCCCGGGAGGAGTGAGTTGTGTTTAAAAATAACCTTCTCTTCTCAACCTCGCACAACTGCACGAAGGACCCTGGCGGCGTTGAAAATATGCCTAAGCGCACTCTACGTTAATAATCGTTTGGTTGTTAGTGTTTTATTAATTACTCCCCGGTTGTTCGCCAAAGAATTCGCAAACCCCTCCGGGGGGTGTGGAGGAGTGCGGGTTTTGTTTGCATCATTCGTTGTGTCCCCGTAGGACGAGCGTGCAATCTAAATAGGAATCTCTAATTTCGTATGGCAACATCTGAAGTGCGCGTACCAGTCATTCAAATTGTGGGCGACAGGGCGCTAGTTGCGTTGGTCAAAAAGAGTTTCAAAAAAAGAGAGTGATTAAATCAAGGTTTTTTTGAAAAAAATATTTGTTAAACGATGTAAAGGAGACCACTCCTTAGAAGAAATCGTTTATTTATTGAACATATAAGGATTATCTCTACAAAATATTTGACGTTAACACTAGAATCCAAATTGGGGTCATTTTGACCCAAATATTTTTTATATATAAAAAAAGGCTTGTCTTAAAATCTAAAGTAGCATCTAGGAAAAATAATTTCATATTTTTTTGTTGGATCAATTCCCAGGAACAACTTGACTATCCCTAGAATGCTTTTTAGGGGTCATTTTGACCCCTGTTTTTCAACACGCTGCAACTTCGTCAGTTTTCAAGATTTTTTAATTCCATAAACGGCTTCTTTTTAGTCTATTTGTTAACTACCTTTTGACGTGTGTCGTGTTTCGATCCACTTCACCCTTCCGCCGCTTGCCCGGTACATAGTAAAAAAGAACGAGATTTCGCGAATTTCAAAAACTGAAAAGTGCATTTTTTTGCAGGAAATTTTTTTAAGTAAAAAAAGATGTGCGCTATAAATCTTATACATTAAACCACCATTAAATCCTTAAACGCCAAAAGATCAACAAAAATACTTAAAAGTAGGCGTTGACGGATTTAAAAAATCTTTAAAACTGACGAAGTTACAGCCTGTTGAAAAACAGCGGTCAAAATGACCCCTAAAAAGCATTCGGGCAAGTTTTCGAATCAATGTACTCTAGTGTTAATCAACGTTTCTCTACTTCATCGATTTTGCTGTTCTTTGGCCGCATACGGAATGCAGCTGCATCAGTGTGCAAGTTGCAGCAACGCGCATCCCTTATCATTTGGTCAAATTCTAACGAGCCTTGCTGCAGAACCACTTCACATTCTTTACCCCATAATGGCACGGTGTCAATTGAAGCGGTTCCACCTTCAACATCCGCCTTGGGTTGATTCCAAACAACACTACTTCCCTCCCCGGTATGAGCCCCCGTTATTACACGGTCACGGTGTGATCGAGCTTTTCACTTCGAGAGGACACATCATCGTCACGTTTTTGCACACTGAACGTCGGTGGTGATGGTGTGTCTTCCCTCATGCCCTGGGGATATTGTGGACGTGGCTTTCCACAAGTGTATGGCCGTTCCAAATATACACACGAAGCCACCGAGCCAAGGTTCCTTCCGTAGGGCTGATGATGACGAACGGATGGGAGACTCTGGTTAATAGAATACACACAGTTTAAACATAATTTACACCATTTTAAATAATTCTTTTTGTACTTTCAACCACATTCTCACATTCCGGAGGGAATAGCTGGTGGTCTTCCGGCTTTGGCGTAGCAACACAACACCGCGCAATGATGTTGACACGGGAGTCACCGGCTGAAAGAATGTGAACCCGGGCTAAGCCGGTGGCTTTATAATGTGCATGTGCATTCTACACCCTCTCCTCATTGGGGAATCATGCACTAGTGCTCTAAAGTTAGAGGCGAGGAAACGTTTTTAGAGTTAGAACGACGGGATGGGAGATGGTTTTCTGTGAAGAGATAATTAGAAAACCCGAGCCCAAGTCTCCGTACGTGGATAAGTAAATAACGGTTATAATGCGGTTTTCCACCCACCACCGACCCTCTCTCCCTCCACGGTTTGGGTATTCGTTAGCTGCACTCGGAACACCGTTGCATCCCCATCGGAATCCCCATCGTCGGGAGCACTCGTCCGGGTTGGTGAAGCATAGATGTGTTTCTTGCTCTGCCCTAATTGAGCTCATAATCGTGTAGTGTGTCGCAAGCGGACACCCAAGGGTGGTAACCCTTGGCGGAAACACTCTGTGCTTATGACACGACATAATTTTGCGCCGGCGAAAAACTCATCAAACGCCTTTTAAGTTTCATTATTTTCGTGCCTGGGTTTTTTGGAGGAGCTGCCCATTTTAATGAGCTTCTCGGCTGGGGACCTCAAATAAAATTCCCCTGAATCACACATACAAACAACACCTTTGCATGGCACATAAGATGGTGTCGAAAGACAAGATTGTGTACTTCACGGGGTACCAGCTAAAGATTTTAGTTCCCCTTTTTTTGGAGCGAATGTAAAACACGCGAGGGTGGCACATTTTTTAACAAGCTGTAGAAAAATTATAAACTGACGAAAAAAGGAAGTAAATCGAATGAAACGCTTCATCTTCGGGTGTGTGTATTTTTACATCAGGACAAGGATCGGATTTTTTTTTGGGGTTTAACTTGCACCACCGGACGGAAAAGGAAATTAATTCCCACTCGAGAATCTCGGCCAGCGGGCACCTAATGTTGATGACGATGACGATGATGATGCTGATGTTTCGGAAGGCCGTTCCGGTCCGTTAGCGAAAGGATCGGTGCTGCGGCTCACGGATAAAAGAAATCTATTTGGCCCGCAGGTCCCGCGGCTTCGGAGAACAACGTGGATGCGAGACCCTTTCGCGGCGATGAAGTTTGGCGAGTGTTTTCATGAAATGATTCTATTAATTATTCAATATTCATTTACCCTGGGATCTGGCAGGTTTGTTTGTTTTTTGCTGTACAACCCCCTTGCACTTGGTCAGAATCGCCAGTGAAATGGGCCTAAAACGCGTCGAACGAAAGGATGTCGAACGGTTCAGGTTTTTTTTGAGGTTCAAAAAGATTTTCAGTTTTTTTATTGCACCGCCGTTACGCGTGGCTTGTTTGTACACTTTTTTCCAAGCGGGTCCTGGTTTCTCGGTTCCGTCCCGATCGTGAATGAGGTGCGGGGTTGGGTGGAGGGATTAGTGGAGCTTAAGTAAAATTGCGTTGGAAGATTTATATAATTTTCCCTTTTTGTCCTGATGCTTTTGATTACGTTTCGCAAAGTTGTTGGATGTATTTTATTTTGTTTTTCAAATTTTTCCATTTCCCTGCTTTGATTTATTTATTGCTTTCTTTTTGGTGTGGGTTTTTTTTCTTATACGAAACAAGGAAATTATAAGAACTGCAGGATGTTGTTGGATTCGGTTTGATGTTTAATTGAATGTTTTATTTTCCCTTTTTCTTCCTCCCTAGCACACACAAAAACTGGCCAGCACGAAGCTTATCTTGACCGGGCTGCGGAAAGGCATTTCGGCCCACCTGAAGGGCATCGGCGAGGGTTCGAGGGTGCTGATCGAGACGATTCCGTTGCTGAAGCGCGTCATCAACCCGTCGCTGCGGTCCGTCTCCGTGCAGTTACTTACACAGAAGTGAGATTTTTCTTGCATAGGAAAATAATCAAAAGATCCTTTTTTTAATACAATACCTTCTTCTTATGTCTGGTTGTAGAGAAAAATCCGACCTTACGCACACGGTCGAGGTGATGGCTGACTTTGGGCTGAACTACATCCAGCTGAAAACGCCCGAAGGCACGTACCAGTATCAGCTCAATCCGGATCTCGATCAACTGTGCCACTTCAACGGGAGCTCTCCGCAAAGCTCTACCTACTTTGGGAAGCAGATTGTGGCGCGCGAAGTCGAGCTGGAGCAGATGCGACGGGCCCAACCGAAGCTGGTAGGCGGCGATGACGGTGGTGGTACCAAGGGCAAGGTGGCCACCAAACCGGGAACCCACCGATCGAAGGAGAACGGAGGACTGTTCGGTAAGGGTGGCAAACCGACGAAGGACGCTCAGAAGCCGTCCCCGCCGGAGCTGCCGAACCATCTGCGCACCCTGAAACCGAAGCAAATTGTGCAGAAAACGAAGCAAGTGGTAAGTACGCGGGTTCGATGGCTGCCATTAGCATACCGGAATTGGATCCGAGCTAACTAAATACTTGTAGAAACAGAGCGGAAGGTATAGAACGGTACAAAATCTATTACCTGGTTCAATCTATATGGAAAAGATGATTGAAAATATTGAGCCAACAATCAATCGAACCTGTACAGGACCGAATCGAGGACCGAGACTCTCGACTTACCGACAATGAAATTGGAAATCAACCGGTTTGTTCGCAAATTTCGGAAGCGTATTTGGAAACTTATCCGCCGTTTATTATTGTTTGATGACGCTGATGAAGTTTCTCCTGGGAACGATCCTTAGACACTGGGGTTTTTTTTTATTTCTATATCGTAACCCATCGGTTTATGGGTTCGAAATTGACGGCTTATGGTATGATTTGGTTGACTCTCAGTATCGTCCTAGTTGCATGAATTGATTGTTTTTTCCGGTTTTTTTTCGTTCAAATCAGGGGCCTCTGAATGTACACTCCATTTCCATTGCTTTGTGCGCAACGATGTATCGCATTTCCATTAGCATACCCCTTGATTGATTATTCTATCGCATTTCGATACCCTTCGTGTGCGCCTGGTGTCTCGTTGGTGTGTTATTGTTATCCGTTACCTTCTTGTTTCTTGTGATCACGAGCTCCATTCGGTCGCATGTATGCTTTCATATACCCCTTTGCCAATTCATTGCGATGAAGAGTTTTATTTATTGCCCCTCTCCGCACGCGCCGCTTGTTCTCTGTCTCGATTTTATTTGTCAATTTTTGGGTGCTTTTTCGCGCACCATGACATGAGCAAGTTTTCGAAAGGCAGAAGGGTATGAGTTTTTGGATTCGCGCGCGTGTTTCATGCTTGCGCTCGGGCACAAGGAATTCAAATATTATTTTCAATTTTCATACAATTTCGCGCTCAATATTGATTTCAATTTCCAATCGCTCCTCTTCGAAGAGCGCAGTCAGGGTCTTCCCGTGTTAGGTGTTTTTTTTTTGTACAGAATACCAGGGTATCGATTCGGGTCGTTGAATTTTGTTGGCCAACCAAACAATCAACCGAGCGAAGCTCCCCGATGTGTCGCCCTCGGTGTGGTTTGTGTTGGTGTCGGTGTTTTCCCACCCAAGGCACATCCTTTCGACTGTCCCGGTAGTTTGCCAATATAAGTTAGTGAACTGAACTGAAGGAGGGGTCCCCATCGTAGGGGGGGGGGGGGTGGTGCTTTTCTTGCTTTCTGGGACCAATTTTTCCTCCCCCAAATCCCATCAATATTCCCCAACCTGGTGGAAACTTATCCCAGCTTTGCCGAGGGTGTTGGCCATCGCACGAGCAGCAAATAAAAACGCACCCCTCGCAAGCCACGTTTCTTTCCCTTCCGTATGTGTGTTAGTGTTTGATGCTGCAAAATAAATAAAATAAAGCATTCAATATAGCGAAGCATAAGTGTGACGGTCTTTGGCAGGCTCGGATGGTTGGCTAGGGGAGGCATTAGGATCGATCAAAGATCTTCCCCCAGTATCGTGGGGGTTTCCCGGTGGCTCAGAAGAAATAAACCAAAAAGTGGGAGTGTATGTGACGTGGAAATATGGCGCCCCTTGTACACGGGGAGTGGAAGTTGTTGTTTGGGAACGGCGGAAATGGACGGAGAGGATGAAAAATTGTAGCCAATTTTGGATACATTTTGGGCACTTCTTATCTTCTTCTCGTCTTGGGTTGTATTTATATTTTGCGAACGCGTGAGATTCCTCACAGAAGCAAAGGATTTTCTTCTAGCTTGTAAGCAATCCTTTCGTACATCGATGTTTGGTACACGAGAGTCAGGAAAGACGAGGGGTTTGGAAGAGATAATTTAGAGTTATGCCATCAAGGATCAATTTGAAATGTAGTTTTTTATTATTCAGATTGATTGCATACATTTTGCCGCTGTACGCCTTTCTGAGTCGTTTTTGCATGTATTCTTCCCTCGCGTGGAATACGCTCGATATTGCTTTATCATCGTATCACATATTCCACCACTCGCTCTATCGTCCTCGCCATTGTTTTGGTCAAGTCAGAGGTTTGCAATCTTTGGTCCGAAAATGAAACCTCGTTCATGAAAAAGTTTCGATCCTACTCGTGGTTAACGTAAAGTAACTGAAAGTAAAGATAATTGATAGTATTTTCTTTGGTAATTATATTGGTATTTTTGGAAATTGGAAATATTGAAAAAGAACACTTTAATAGGGAAATTTTGAGAAGAAAAGTTTCAATAGCATTAAAAGTATTGCAAATAATAGCAATAAACCAATAAATTGGTGCGTAAAATCGAATAATGGTTTGGATGGTTTGCACCCCTGCTTTAGTTGAAAAGAATTGAATGTTTATTATGTCACCAGCGCGTCTCTGTAAAAGGGTTGTTATTTATGATGACTTATGAATTATGGTAGTGAATCATGCTTCTGATATCATACATTCGAAATAGTTTTCGTTTCTGTCCACATTTACTCTTATTAAAAGAGTTTTGCTGAAAGTTTAATGCGTATGTTTCTTTTTTACCATCGCAAATCTCGCCAACATTCATTTTAGTATGAAATTTGGTTTCGTTCTTCGCCATTTCGTTTTATTTTCTCCGTTAATCAATCGCTAATGCCCGGCTTTATGAGATTGATTTGAATATAAATTAAGCTATTTCTTTTTCGCGCTGGATATCGCATAATGTACCTCAAGATTATTTTCCTCGTTTCCTCGCTACCGAATTCGCTCGTTCCATCGTTAAAAGGATTGATTATCGTTGATTGTTGATTTATCATTTATCTTGCCTATTCGGACCCCGCCCCTCTTACGTGCCCCGCGCCGGCAAATTCGAACGTGACGGCGTGGATACATGTAATTTTCCCCGAGTTTTTGCGGGTGGAGTTAATGCATGAAATCATTTGCTTTTCCTCCTCTACTTCGGATCGTTTACATGCTCCACTGTGAATGCTCCGGCCAAAGCCACCCTCACCGGATACCATTAGGGGATTTATTGTTCGCCAGTGACCCAATCACCGTCAAGTGCGGGGTTTGGTTGGAGAAAAAATGTGTATATATATATTGCATTGCCGAGTCCATTCCGAGTCGCACCATGCAGCAGGACATCAGCAGGAAGCCCCTGCGGTGGTGGGGAGCTACCGGAAGGGCTTAGGGATAAAGGGAAGCGTTTGCGTTTTCTGAATGCTTAATAAAAATAAGATCATTTAGCGGAAGAGTGAAGAGAAGGACAGAAGAAGGCAGGAGGAACAGCACGGACACCGGAATTGAACGTGCCGAAAGGAGAGGAGAGCGGGTATTCGGTAACCAAAAATGTAGAAGTGCTGGTAGATTTCCTTCTCTTCCTTTCTCCTCCTTCGGCTTTCCCCGGATATGTCGTTCCAGGTCGCAAACGTAATCGTTCGTCCGTGAAGATAGAGAATATTATATTATTCCGCAACCGCTACCATTACTGGACTCTCGTTCGCTTCAGAAATCCACCTCCCGCTGGGTTGACTTTGGCAATTTCCTAGCATTCGGTGACGTTGGTGTTGGTAAGAGTTTTCCTTTTTCACAAGGATCCTTGTTTGAGTGGGTGTGTACGTTCGTTCGTGGCACAAGCAGGTCGGTCAACAAGGCGTACAGCGATCCATATCGAAGATCCAACGTCCGAAGAACGTAAATCTTCCAGTGTCCACGTCCGGTGCCTTGGCAGCGCGTGCTTCACTTGTGACGGAAGTGCTCGAGGTCGACTGGACCGACTTCGAGGCAAACTCATCCTTCGATGGCCAGTTCGGGCTGTGCGATGGTGTTAGAATTGTTTAGGATGCTTTTATACGGATAATTACATAAACCACCGCACTTGTATGTACGAAACTCATTGGGGTTAGTTTTTGAAGGGCTTTATTTTGTGTTGTAAATTCAATTCGTTTTGAATTGTCATATTTCTCGGTTTTGCGTAGTTGTTTTTACAAAAAGGATGTATAATTTATGCATATTTTTCAAGCATACCTGTTATTTGTATGTGTTATGTCTAAAAGTTTCGTACATTTTATTTGTTTCAAGTAATCTTGTATTATACTTGTTTAATTTTTTTCATTATCATTGTTTAGTCATCTTGATTCAATTATCGTTTTCTTTTTTTTCGATCAAATAAGAAATCTATTCTTCGCTAGATTTTTACATTTTTGGATTTTAATTCGAGGAACACCTTTTGTTTGACTTATTCGTGAAGTAAAACCGTTTTAATTGATTTTCCGAATCTTAACCAAAGAGCGATCCCCTAAATAACTACTTTATCCTACCAGAATGCATCCGTTTTATGGTCACATTTATGTTTTCTTTTTTTGCTCCGGGAGCAAATCAGTGAAATAAACATCACCTCAATTGATCGTTTAACCGGCAAGGAATCTTTCGGCATTAGCCGGACAAAAAGAAACGAGTCCTGGTGATGCTGGGAATAGCAATATTTCTTCCTCCTTTCCGTTGAACACGTTGCAAGTGGCTGCGTTCCATTCTTTCCGTTTGGTCTACGATCACTATTGCCACTCGAGGGGCAATAAAAGTAATCATCCTTTCTTGCTATACTGGACTTCCGGTTATAGACCCGGCTCCCCTCCCTTCTCTCGACCCGCCAATCGGAAGCCGGTCGCTCGTATCGTTGGCGCACAAGCACAAGGAACCATCCCATCGGTAGACGTGCGCTTTGGACCGTCGGAATCACGCAACATGTGAAGAAGGAAGAAGAGAGTTGAGGCACTAAAATGAATAGCGGCATGATGGGGGGAATGGACATGGGACGCAAAGGAGAGTGAGAATAATAACACAGAATCACTGTGAAACCTTCCGAGCAGCCCGAAAATTCCGTTCGACGTAATTCAGTGTGTTAAACAATTTTCCGAGTAACGGAAACCCAAACGAAGGGAAATTCGGTTGATTTATTTTTATTGCATCTTAACGATGTAGATGTGTTCGGGATCCTCTTTTTCCTCTCTCACTCTCTGCAATGTGAATTGCTATGAAATATAAAGCTGAACGTTTAGAATGAATGGGTTTTAGTAAGTGGAGAATTGATTATTTTATATTTAGCACTTTCCGCAACGATCTGGCTTGGAAGTTTCGGTGTAAGATTATTTATATTGCTCTCTGGAAAAGTTCGCCAAAGGGTTTTCCTGTATCTTTGAATGTAATAAAATTTATTTAAGAA
Source organism: Anopheles sinensis (assembly GCA_000441895.2). Taxonomy (NCBI): domain Eukaryota; kingdom Metazoa; phylum Arthropoda; class Insecta; order Diptera; family Culicidae; genus Anopheles; species Anopheles sinensis. Next base: position 1,595,279 of record KE525231.1, on the reverse strand, counting down.
AAAAAAATCGTTTTGAGAACCATAAATAGGATCAGTAGAGAATATAAGAAATATCTCTTTCTGGTGCTCATCTATTTAAGCCCTTCGCTTTCGTGACAGAAAAAGTTTTTCCCTTCAAATTGTGGTTTTTTGGGAAAACTCACGTTCCTTTCATTGGTTGCACTATGCCATTTGTAATGTTTAAGTTCAAATTAGGTGTCAATTTACGATAACTTGCTTCCTATCTACCATTTTATCCCTCGAGGTACGGAACGTTGGGTGGACAAACGGACACACTTCTGACCTCGAAAAGGTCATTTTTCCCCCGTCTTTTGGGAAAGAAAAGAGTTGCATCGTCTTTGTGTTTGGTTTGCTTTTCTTTTAGTTTTCAAATATTCGTCCGGAGGAGGGACTGCCCTGGCAGTGCTTTATAATCTCCTACTTTTTCTCAATCCTTCTGGCTGATAAACTTATTGTTTTCTTTTCCTTCCTTTCCATCTCCTTTTTTCTAGACTTCGAAGGACTTTTTCGGTCGTATCTGCACGAAGGAAACGGCGCTCCCGGTCAAGGAGGGTAAGTTTGTGCTCTGTTCGTGTGACAAATCAAATTGTTTATGTGTCTGGAGATCGTTGGCCGCAGGACAACAGGGCTCGAGAATACTTGGTTTGGATAAAAGGACTGGACTTTATGGATGTTTATGTTGTTGGTTTAGATTTTTGTTATACGAACTTGAAATTAAAATTATATCACTTTGCTTTCGTTTTTTCAGGAGGAACCGATGCAATTGTGAAAAGCCCCATCTGGTATCGGTACAAGGAAGGATTTAACAACGCCGTGCGGAAAGACATCACTCTGCAGGACCTCATGTGAACCACAGGAAAACATTGAAGACTTTTATTCATACGAAAAAGCGGTTCGAAGAAAATTAATGTTTTTCCATTGCAACATTTTTTGTAAATAAAGATGGAAAAAGACACAAAAAAACAGGAGTTCAGAGTATTTTGTTTGTGATATTGTAAACCATGAAACAAAATCAGTTTTGAATAATGTTTTGATTCTTTATTGTTTACTTAATCATCAATTGAACCGGAAAGGGAACAAATTGCTTTTCCATCGCAACATGGCAGAGCGTACAGTTGGTTTCAATTTTCTTTTACATTTACAAAAGCACCTCCGATCGTGCGCATTGGTCAGTGCTTGTGTCACAGTTCTACGAGGGGAAACGCTTAATGTTGAAGTTTTTTTTCGTTAGCATCCTGGTTTTCTCCCTTAACATCTTATTTCTTAACGGTTGTAATATGATGTAATTATGAAGTGTTTTATGGAATACATTTTTTAATCAACATACTATCACGCTCTAGTCGGGTTCTACACTATTTAACTACAATATTACATGTGAGATTCGTTACACGTGCGGAATGTGCCTGTGGAGCTCCCGCTGGAGAGAACGCTTTAGTTGTGATATTAATAAGTTGAAAACTTTTATTTTATTGCTGAAGAATACTGAGCTGAGCCTGTTTATACACTTTTACCTGACGCCCCACTATCCAAGCGAGCCTAAGTCATTTTGCATTTAATATTAAAATACCTATATAGTTGTTCTTCTCTTTACATTCGTCTTGTTAGAGGTTCGTTTAGCTTAATGTATGTTATTTGATTTTTTCGTAGGGGTTTCCTTATTGTTTTGCTGTGCAGAAATTGCAAGACGAAGTACGATTTGAAGAATGTTATACAACTCATTTGTTTGATTACCGATTGCCTGAACGAAGCACTAAAACTGAAGTTATGTCTCTAGTACGAAACTATCTAACTAGTTTAAATCTATGTATAAGTCCGTCCTTGCGTTCCTGGCTTTTTATTACTATCCACCTTTTTGAGGTTTGCAATACGGAGGTTTAACAAACGCTTATTCGCTGAATCTGGGTTCATTCAGCTATTGCTAAGGGAAACTTTACTCGTTCGATTCGGGCTTTTCCGGGACATTGTTGGCGTGCGATCGGACTGGTGACCGTGGTGATGGTTCAGAATGGAGCCCCGTGTTTCCCGTTGATCCTGACGGACTGTGCTGTTGTGTGGTACTCGATGCGTTATTGCTGGTCACGCTATTATTGTTATTGTTGCTGGCGCTAATATTGTTGTTATTGTTATGGTGCATGCTGGCCAGATGGCCACCGAGATGATGGGCCGCTGCCAGCTGCTGCTGGTGATGATGGTGGTGATGATGGTGCATCGACAGATCGCTGATAAAATCGGATGGCTTCCGTCCGGCGCCACTGAGCGCCGAATGGAGCGTCAGCGGTGGCAGATGGAACCCGGGGAAGGCAAGTCCGGCGGCAGCGGCCGCCTGAAGGGAGTGCAGCAGGGCGGCCGAGTGCTCCTGGGCCTTGCGGCGCAGCTCGGCGACCGAAGAAGAGCGTGGATCGGGCAGAGAGCCGGCACTAACGACGGAACTGGTGATGGCGGCCAACCCCGAGGCCGACGAGGTGCCGATGGTGCTGGAAGGGGAAGAGGAGGTGCAGGTAGGCGAGGACGAGGGTCCGGTGGTGGTGGGCGCTTTCACCGGGCAACAGGAGCAAAGGCCAGGGAAGGCCGCTGGAAAGGAAAACAAAAAGAGAAACAATAAGATATTACGATCATTCATTTGTATTTCTTTATGTTCTAGAATTGTGTGCGGAATTTTAAAATCAGATTTCAGATTTTATTTATGGAAGTTTTATCAAGGTGTACTAATGTAAATTATCATGACAATCAAGTAGGCTTAGTTTGAAGTATGAAAGAGACGGTGAGTGCTAAATCAGTTTTGTTCACATTACTAATGTGATCATACTAAAGAAATTAAAGCTCATAGATCATGTAAGAATTCCCCAGAAGCCAATATTGCGGTTTAAGTGTTCCTGGTGTAAGTGATAAATAATATAATGTCTGTAAATCATTAGATCCTATGGATCTATTTTCATCCAGATTAGAATAACCTAAGCTTATAAAAATCACTAGAAGCGTCATAAACTTTTCTCTAGAATATTTGGTACCTTTTTAACAGATCGTACCGTCTGCTTTACGTTCGACTGACGAGGTCGTTTTTGGTCCGGGATTGAACCCCTTAAAATTATCGATTACGGCCGGCTTAAAGTGTTGTGCGCGTGCTTCCCGGCCTTTTGCCTTTCTCTTCCAGGAGTAACAATACAACCATTCTCAACATCATCATCATCATCAGCATCATCGTTATCTGCCAGGGTGCCTCCTCGGTTCAGGTTTAATCCGCTTAATTTTACCTAACTCAATTTGCTTAAACAATCACCATCCCAGCCGAAAGTTGTGCTCATCTCATTAAACTTTAATCGAATGCGACGATAAGGATAACGGACCCCCGGCCGAGAGCGAGCGGTGGAAGAATAAGGGCGAAAGGCTGACAAGTGAAAGTGTAAGCCCGCACCAATCATTCTGGATGGAAATTGTGGAGCGCTTGCGGGAAGGTGGGTTCCACCGACTGGGCGCCTCCATTTGTTATCTCGTGGACGACCAGGCGCCTCCATTCAGTTCCCGGTAGCGTAAATGTAAAAATTGGGAGCAAAATTAAACCGAGAAAATGGCACCCCTTGGTTCACAAAACGACCGTAAAACGACCGTGGCTCGGTCCTGGTCCTATTGTGTCACGATGGCCTGTGGTTTTCCACAGGTGTCGTATGATCCGTTGGAAAATGTTCACCATTTACAACGATTTTCTCCATGCTTCACGAAACTGAGGAAAAATCCATACCGAGGAAAAGGACGCTTCTGTTGCGGAGTTTTTTTCTGCGGAAAATTTTGAAAAACTTTCTCCCATAACAATGTGCTTTGCTTCACGTCGTCTTTTGCTTTTGCATAAAAAAAGGAACACGTTCGATCGTTCCTCCTCGTTTCCTGTTCTCTCCTTTCTCCGACGCCATCGGTAATGATGTAATGAAATTTAAATTTATTTTTACGGGTGTTTTAACTTGATATTGACGCTGGTAAACGAATTAAGAGGCGATTCCGGCGAGCGGAAGCGTTCGGGGTGGCCATTGTTTCGTGTCGTGAGCGTGTGTTTTTCCTAAGCTGAACGTTCCGCCCTGGCAGCAAGTAAAGCTGGGTCGGTGAAACGAGTATCCCATTTGCCGGAACGGCTGGCTCGTTTGGGAAAGTTGTTACGGAAGTAAATCTTTCATGAAGCGAACATTTCGAGGCAGGAAAAAGCTTAGAAACGAGACTTAGGTTTTGCTCACCCTTAAATTTATTTTTGACTGTATTTTTGTTCTACTGCATACGTTACAGAATTGTGTTAGCAGAGAAGTTCATAGGTATCGATTGAGTTCTAATTTTACCATCCAAACAAACAGTAGAACATTCGAATTTGTGTAGAAAAGTAGGACAGTTAGCATGTGTTTTATAAGTTATTAAACTATCATAAGTTATGGAGCTACTCCATAGGAAACTCCTCAAGGGGTTAAAAACAATTGAAAAATACCATATTTTATGAATTATTTCCTTCCGGAAACCTAATACACGTCTGTCGCAAAAATATAAAACAATAATAATTAATAAAAATAAGTTTAGTAAACTAAACTAATTATGAGGAATTTTGGAGCAGTTATGAACAAGGAGAAGGTATTAAATTCTAAGTAAATGAAGCAGTTTTCTTGATTGTTAATTCATTAATGGTTGATTAAGTTGGAAAAATATTAAAATCACCTAATGGTATAAGAAAAAGAAATCTTTTTATCAAAGAATACTCTCCGTTTGTAATATAATAATGCATTCTGCGCATCGATTTTCTTCAAGAACCCTTGGTATCATCACTCATCTCATCTCACTAGCGGTAGACGCAGCTGACTAATTCAAGTATCGCTAGCATAAATCTTTCCTTCCGCAAAACCGAATTACAATTTTAATGCACGAGAAAATTGTTTCTGGCAGCACCAGCTCAAAAATGTTCGCGAAGGACGAGAAAGAAAGTCTCATCAGTTCGTCCTTCAAACTAGTAGTCACCAGCACACGCCAGTCTGGATTAGACGTAGACGTCTATGTGGCAAGTTGAAACACTTCCTGTGTTGGAGCTAGGAGCACCCAGTTGCTCCGAGGCGATGATACGACGATCGTGCAACGGAGCAAAAAGGTGCCTGGCTTGCGTTTTGGATGAATAATTGAGCTGCAACTAGCAAACACTAAAGAAAAAGGAGTATGCATTCTTCGAGAAGATACCGGGAACGTTGGTGAGCTACCTCTCCCGGTGCACTTCAATCATCCGGTTGTGTCTTAAGTGAAGAGGAAAACTAATCTTCTTATCTTCACCCATTCCGGTAGCTCTTTTCACAGTGGAAGCAGCAAACGTGTCTGGTGGGTTGCTTCGGAAGAAATACCACTGCGACGGAATGTTCCGGATTCTTTGAACTACTAGTTGAAGGTTTCACGTCATCCTCGGATGGCGTTTCACTTGCGCCAGACACACTCCTCGTTGTCCTTTGGTTGTGGTTTTCCGCACCATCTTTTGCCTCGCCTTTGGCTCCATTCCTTCCGATCCAAGGCACGCGGCCAAAAACACATCCCCAGGTGCAGTTGATTGCCTTCGCTTTTCGTTTATTAAATTTTCCAACGAACGACCTCCCAATCTTCCAGCCAGGCGAAACGATGATTCCCGAAAACTTCACCTTTTTACCGCCACGCCACGAGGTTTGCGGTGCTCACAGCACAGCACGGCATAATCATGCCGTTAAAGTGTAATTTGATGCTGTTTAAATTATCAATATTGTGTACAGGTGAATAATTAATTAGCATCACTTCGGGAAACCCCGGATGTAGCGTAAGTTGCTCAAGGGTTTCGTAAAGATGTTAGTTTTATCGCTCTTGCGCCACAATAGTGAACGATTTTCATGAGACATTAACTCGAATTACGATCGTGAATGCTAATGGCTTTCATTTTATGAAGTTACTGTGCAAAATTCACTTGCTAATGCTGTTATATAAACACTCTTAGATGCGTTGAAAATGTTTTGGATAACTTCAAATGGATTACTTAAAATAGAAGTTATCTTACAGTTATTTTCCAAGCTTTTTCTTAATTATCATCGATTTTTAGACACGGTTAGACATAATCTTTTCATGAATTAAGAAAGCCTAAAAATGTTATGGTTTTATCTTCAATCAATCATTTTGGCATAATATTTTCATAAAAGATGCCACTTTATGTTAAATCTCAATGCTAGCAGAAAAACATTCCTATCAATTAGAGTTTTGCGTGAGTATTATAAAACATCTCCTTTTTATTTTTAGACATTATTAATTGGTTTGATTCATTGGAAAATTAGCTGATTATTTTGTTTAGTGCTACAATTTGTTAATTTTATTTTTCTTATGTCATATTGCACTTAATTTACGAAGAGTTTAAACAATGAATTAAAATAATACTAACCTTTGAGACTGGGAAACAACGGTGGCGTAAACTGCGAGCTGAGAGACGCCAGATGCGGCGGAAGGAACAACGGTGGTGTCGTCCTCGGTTGCGCATTATCCAACACCGGTCGGAATCCACCATTGCTGCAATGGGAAAGAGAGACGGAAAAGGTAAGTGAATGACTTAGACTTAGGGCAAATTTTTGGTTTAATAGAACGCTCCAAATTCCTACGAGCATCTTCGAAACCGATCGATAATCGGATGGAAAGCCAAATTACGCCCTCATCAACCGCCGGCAGTTCCGGGAAAAGCGGCCGTACGCGACCTGATGGGCCGCCCGACGTCGCCGTTTGATCGTATTTCATTAGCGTTAATCTATCTCCAATTATCGAATTAACGTTCCCACCGGTAAGCTGCGCAAAGTGCGCACCTTTTTTCCTCGTCCTGTGCGCTTTCACGCTTATTACATTAATCCTACACGCCGGCTTCGGAGTTGGCGTTCGTCAAAATTACATCCACCGTTTCCCCGACGTTTGGGCAAATGGTAGACTCGAGTGGGTGAAATTAGCCACCCTTTTTCGAGGGAGAAAGAGGACGTGAACGTTCGCCCGCAATCGTATGAAGTTCGCCTCGCTCGTCGGGGAGCTTATTTCGAGGGGAATTTATAATCAACAACCCAAACCCCAAGCCCTCATACAACCATTCACCATCGGGTATGACGGATCGCACCCTCCACCGGGAACCGTAGTATCCTGGGTTTTCGAAGGAGTATTCTTTTGAAATTCAAATTCCCGAACGCGTGCAAATGAAATGAACCGCAAAAGGGACGATGAGGGAAGCTTGCCCTGGCGGAGTTTAATCTTCTGTGGCAATATTAGTATTTGGTTTCGTGATTTTCGGTGCCCTCCGAGGGACTGCAGGGAAAGCTTTACTCCCCAAAAACATGGCACGGTGGTGTGTTGATTTTCGTAATCATTTATTCGTTTCCGAAGCTGGCGGTTGTGTTGATATTTTGTGCCTTCTTTTACGAGATTGCCCAAACCATCGTGTTGCTCAAGCGTTCGTGATGTAATTTACGCTTCTTAATTTGCTAATTCTTATATCAAACAGCTCGTGTACGATGAGTGGGAAAGAAAGTGTTGCTTGGTTGGAAAAGTTTTAGGAAAATCTTTGGCATCCAACCAAAGGGAACCAGTGTGTGTCAAAGTCAAAAAATGTTTTAATTAAAATCAGCACCTTCAAACTTTTGCTTCCCGTTTATTAAATCAGCGAGGTTGACATTTTCTTTCGTACACGAAACTTCCTCCATACAGTTTTTATCTACATCAAATGTATCATTTTCAACACCAAGTCACGCTCAAGAGTTGCAAAGACGGTTGCTTTTAATTATCAAACACATCGGCCGAATCTAATTATCGTGGCCGAGCCCGAGCCTAATTAAATGGCACCGAATGGCACACGCACACACTCACATGCCTCGTGCCAATCACGAGAAGGTGTGATAATTTCATCACCTTCCAAATAAGATTTAACACACCCGGGAAGGTCCGGCAGGACACATTCGAACGTGCGGTTCGAACCTCGATCAAGCGCCCGAGGACGTAAGAGGACTTGGCTTTTCTTCGAGCGACTCATCAATGATTCAGTAAGCTTCACTCTCCCGCTCTCTGGTCAGTTGCCGGTGATTTGGTTAATTGTGTTTTAAATCCTTGCCCGGTGATGTCCGGTCGTCCGGAAGGGAGTTGGAGAGGAAATCTTCCAAACTGGCAAGAAAATTGACTCACCCTTCACATCGTAATGGATTTTATGCAATCGGCTATTCGGGAGGATAATGTCTTCTGCTAGACGTGTGGAACGACTACGATGTGCTGACCGAATGGAGGTGTTTTGGGTGGGGTTCGGATTATCTGCATTCCCGGGCGATCTGTGCCCGGAGCCTTAACTCTGCCTAATCCGGCATGCCCGGTGTTGGAAATCAAATTAGCTAAAACATATTTCAGCACGTTGGCACAGGGTAGGTTCTGCTGGGTGATGGGGCGTTGTAAATGCAGCATGATGCTTCGATGACTTCAAATAGTTTCCTCCTTCCTTCTACAACCTCTCATTTGCCATCCGAACACCTTAATCCTTCCGATGGGCAGACCTGATTTCCCCACTCTAGCCATTTTCTTGCATGGTTGTCTTCAAAGGTGAACCGGAAGGGCCGCGTTTCTCGGGCGTGTTGGGCAAAGGTGGTCTTGTTTAGACGCTTCACCCGTGTAAATATTCAAATGGAAAATCGAAACGGGTTGCGCAGAGGTTTGAGGTGCGTTATCGGTTGGTGGCGGTGGAAAATTATTAATTCAATAAAGCACACAAACACGGAACTTCGAGTATCCCGAGCAGTGCGAACCGTTTCACGGAAGGACGGTTGAACGGATTTTCATTAAGGAAAGAGCATAGGCGAGCATGGGAGGTTCAAGTTGGTGGAAAACCCATCACTACCAGGAAGTGGCACGAACGAAGACGGTGGTTGTAGGAATTGGGGCGAAAGTGTGTGTTTACAAGAAAACATCAAACGCATAATCCGTTAAATAATTAATCAAATAAAATGTGAACCCACCCAAACGGTTGTTTTCGTATGCGAGTAGGAAAGCTAGAAAAGATTTTAAGAGAAGTAAACTTTACCACCTAACGGATACGGTCTTCCCTGAACTGGCCAGAAACTGTACGGTGTGTCGGGAGCAATAAACATGTTTTTTTTTCTAATTCTCACGAAACGGAGCTAACATAGAAATATTACTGCATTAAAACATTTAGATACATTACGTTCCTTAAGACCTCAACTTTGACCAAGGATAGGGCCCTAAGTAAAAGTGAAAATCCTCCATAGTTCGTTGCGAAATTGAAACACAGTTTAATGGAGCCTTAATAAATCTTAGACATTTTTTAAGAAAAGTTTTTCCTTCGATATTAAACACTGTTAAAGTAACCAAAATATATAAAATGTTCGTGAAAATTAATCTTTCCACATAATAATGATCAAATTTATTTGCTTTGTTGGCAGCAGCTCAAAAGAGTTACTAAAATAAAATGAATCCACTAGCATAAATTGAAAGGGCCAATATATTATGCTGTTTGATAGGTAATTTTGGAAGATTATTATAAATAATTTGAGTCTCTTACATCAAGTATGATCTATCTGTTTTATATTTGTTTTCTTGTCAAAGCTGTTATTCATACTAATAACAGTTATTTGAACTCTTGAAATCGTATTGCTTGCAGGAGAAGTAAGCATTATAACAACACTGATTATAGCCATCTATTCACCCTTTTCGATTTCTTACTTTGCATGTAGTATTGGGTTGTTTCTGTTGTATAAAGAATTAGAAGGTACTGAAGTTTATAATTTTCTTATGCTCTGAATTTATAAAAATTCTCCAAAATTAAATATGATACGGTACTTTTCTCTTGCAACAAACAGTATTCTCACCCTACGTCCTTCGAAATACACACGCACACTTTGGCCAGCAATCGAATTGAGCACTTATGCAAAACAAACGCGGATGAAAATAAATTAATTAATGCCAATTAAGTCTCCTGCGGCAAACGGGGTTGGCCTAATTGATCTGTCAGCTTCTCGAATCGCTCAATTGGACGCGGACGGCTGACCGTTCACGCCCGCAAAGCCCGCTTGACGATGCCAGTGGCGAAGCTTTCGGAAAATGAGCATGTGAAACGGGTGTCGCCAAGCGACACACAATGATCCTTGGGACATTGGTGAGTGTGGACATTCCGAAATTCCTTCCGAACCTCAAGCAGACCCGTTGAGGATGCGTTCACGGGTTTGGAAAGTACCGGACGGACGGGTGAACCGTGCCCGTGTCTAATTCGGATGATGAACAAATTTTATTAGTCATAATTAAGATTAATTAATGCATTCAAAACTGTTCGGCGTGGACACTCGAGGGACCTCCGGCTCGAGGCTGTACGAGCCAGAGACACGCACATTAACAATGGGTCGTGAACATCTTGAGCCAATCAAGCCGTTCCCCGACGACCGTCAACTGATCGGCATGGTTCGGGAAGGGCACGCGATCCACTTCTCGGGAGGTGGATTCTTCAAGTGTCGCCCGACACTTGCCACTTGGAGACGAACGAAACAGCAGCCCGCTTTATCGCGCTCGCTATCGAATTGATTTGAATAAATGTGAATACAATTTAATTTACGAATCACTTGGAATAATCGGTTGTCCCACCATGTCACACTTTTTCTTGAGGTTTTTTTCCTAAGAACTCGCAGATTGATTCGTTGCATAGGCACGGGTTTCCTTTGTGAACGAAGAAGTGGGTTAACTTGAAATTGAAAAAGTCTTGGTAGACGGAAGAACTTCAACTTGAGTCAAGAGAAGTAACAAGTTATTTGAAGGATGAAAAATGATTCTTAAGTCACTTGTGATGGAAATGTTGCCCAACATCACGCTTAATTTTACTGCAATACGTGATTTATCTTAATTTTCAAGTATAACAAGTCTGCTGACAAAAGACTCGAAACGTCATTGCAACTTTCTCAACCGTTTCACGAAGGAAAAAAAATTATTTGTAGGGTTATTTGTTTGAAGCTAAAAATTTTTAAAAATCAAACATTATTTATAACATTGGAAGGAGACCGCCGAGATGTACTTGGAATCTCTTAATGTTTAATCTCTTGTTAAATAGGTCAGGTGAAAAAAGATTTAAAGTTCTTCTTAGTAAAATGTACAAAGAAACATACGAACATCGATGCTAAATTTGAATAATTTATTGAATCTTACATTGATTTTCACCAGTGTATTTTATTTTATTTTTCATATCTTATTCTCTTTCATCAAATCTGTTCCCTTCGCTGTCTTTTCCTTCTTAGTGCCCTTTTGAAGGACAATGGATAAGAAGAGTGGGAAAATATTCCCTTTCATCGGCACCGAATACCCCTTTTTCTATGTCAACCAGTTCATCTACTCAAAAGTGTGTCGCACCGTGAATTTTCCTCGACATTTGGTCTAGAATTTCTGAATTATAATATCTATGCCAGGATATCCGACCCCAACTCCGTCACTGTGACTTTCCACATCGTCCTGCAGATCTTTCCGTTCTACTTCGTTTGAATATCGTTTTAGCAAATTATCCTTGATGCAATATTTAAGAGAAAAATGCTCACTTTCGGGTGGAGCCCATTTCCACTTCTCTTCTGGTACGCTGCTTAATCTTTTCCTTTCGTTTTTCCACCACTCCCTGGTTGGGGGTTTTCTTGCGAGCTCTAGAAAGCGCTCGCTTCAACTCGGTTTGCTTAAATTATGATAACAACAAGTCCCCTGGGATGCGTCACACAAAAAAAGAAAGAAACGAAATGTGTATTCCAAAAGGAAAACATAACACAAAAAATGGTAAAGAAAAGAAGAGTGGAAAACAAATCCAAAAGAAAGCATCGTGAAATGGTAGAAATGTATTCATTCGAATTATAATTTTATCCCACTTGCTTTTCTTTTCCGTTTCCTCCCTGCTCGAGCCGTATCGGGGTGACGGTTGGCTTTCGGCTGCCCGAATATTGAAACATTCATAAGGACACTATAGCCTAGCGCCATGGGGGGACGCGATGGGCGTAAGGTTGAACCGACCGTCCGACAGTCTTTTATATTCCTTTTTGTGTTTCTTATCCATTTTTCATGTCGTATGTTTCTTGTAGTTTTTTTCCTTCTGTTTGCTTTGATTTTTCTTCCCAGTTGCCCGGTCTTGGTGGATATCAAGTTTTGATAGTATCGTCGTTTCGGGACGCCAAGAATCCTTTTTTCCCCTTCAACTTGTAAATGCAATCAACTCCGCCCACTTTGTTATGTTTGCCATTTCGATTTACCCTTCCACTTTGGCACACCGCGCACAGTTATCAATTTTCCAGCGTTTGATACACAAATACAAATAAAGAAACTAGTTCGTTTTTTAAGATGAACAGAAATATGCCATGATAAAACTATTATGTTCTTTTATAGTGTAGAAAATTCCGTTTCAATCAATGTTATACTTGATAATGTACAACAGAGATAGAAAATTCGAGGTTTAGCTACAATCAGAACGAATGCATAAGGTTTAATTTCTGTAGTCCTCCAATTTAACACACTCAAAATTGGACCATGCTTCAGAAATCTTTCTCTAAGCTCTCAGATGCACTTAAATCTTTAATTATGACGAAAGACACTGTTTCTTTATAAATTTATCAGTATACTGAGTATAGTGTTAGTGTATTTTTCCATATTTTTCCTCGTTATTGTGACTGAATCTACTTTTTTTCTTTCTTAACATCATACCAAACATTTTTTTTACAAAACTAGAAAAAATATTGCAATATTTTAATCTCTTTAAGGTTAACCCGTAAAAGCAATAACCACCAAAATAATAACGTACGAAATTTATATTTGAGAATGGAATTCATTTTAGAAGAATTACATTTACAATTCCTTGCAAAATGCTTTCTTTATTGTGAACACGTATACTAAAACTGGAACACTGCTTATGATTTCCTATTTTTTGAATCAACCACTTTGTGCCTGCGCGTTTGCATTAATGATAGCTTCTAGGGAAATCGAGAGTATCGCGAAAATGAATAAAAAAACAACCATTTATCCCCAACCGCTAGCCTCGAAACCACCACCATTTAAAAAGAAAAAGAAAATGCAACCTTCTATTTGGTTTACCGGGTTTTATTGGCCAAAATCCACTTAGCCTTCCCGAAACGTTCGCTTCGAGTCGTCATCTCGCCGTGCGCTTTTCCGTGCTTCCATTTACCATCCAACCACGCTTGGTTGGGGAGGGTTGGGCTGGCGGGATGGAAGGTTCCCATCTCTCACACGCTGCGGGAAGAGATCCGCTCCGAAGCATCCACATTCACCCGGCGACTGCATTAAAATGGGCTAAACTGAATTTTATTTCATTTCGGCAATCAAAAATGCATGATTTCAGCGCATGATCATCCCAGTCCAGTTTTCTTGCTCGTTCTTATTTTCCACCCACCGTGGAAAATGTCTTACCAATGGGAAGCAGCACCCGATTCGGGCCCGGCAGCACTCAAAAGCATCAGCGCCATGAAAAGCGCCAAGCTCCCAATTTACTAATTCACGATGTGAAAGTGATGTTTGTGACACCCCGAACCCAGGGCCTCTCCCACTTCCTGCTAGCCCTCTTTACCATCGTCTCGCCCACGCTTAGCTACGTGGGGATGAAAATGCTTCCTGGGTATCATCCCCAAATCGTGCAAAATAAAAAAACGGAACACGAAAGAAATAAAATGAAAATTCCAGCGAGAATTGTAAATGCGGATTGCTCCTTCCAACAGTGTATGTGTGTGTGTGGTAAAACAGACACAGGAAATGGTTGCATGTGCGAAAAGTGAAAGAAAATGTTTCCATCCATCCATCCACCCACCAGTCTTCGTCTGACGAGTCCGCGAAAATCCCCCACACTGTGAAGGTGCCTTCGTACCGTATGACATGATAATTCCCTCTTCGCTCGGCAGCTTGGCCATCGTGCGCTGGTAGGAATCACACGGGGAACTCCCAGCGGCCCCGAGGCGGGGCGGGAAAAATGCAAATTATACCTCATAAAATATGATGATGATAAAATTTTATTTCATCAAAAAACGCGCCACATCACCATCACCACCACCAGCACTGCGTTGAGTGCACGTCCAGATGTATGTGTGCTCGAGAAAAACCTTTTCCAGGCCGGTGGAAAACGGAGCGAAGTGGAGTGGTTGGCAATAATAAAATAAAGAAAATGGCTTCGTTATTCGTTTCCATTTTTACACCCACCCGAATTACGACGCTAGTAAAAAAGAAAAACCATCCTCCTCTCCCATCAGCCCCCACAAGACGAGGGGAGGGGGTGCTGGGAAAACCGAAAATTGAAGCCACAACTTTAAAAACCCAGTTTTCTTGCACGCCTCGAGATGAGGCACGGTACGAAATTCATATGCAATCAAATAAAGAGATGTTAAGTCTGATCAGATCAAGAGAGGGAGGAAGAGATAGAGAGAAAGAAAGAGGAGTAATTCCGGACAGTGTGTGTGTGTTTGTTTTTTTTTTATGTGTATGATGCTGACGTGGAAAACCGGCTGTATGCATAAATTAAGATGCCAATGAGGGGCAATTATTGCATTTTGGGGAGGTAATTGAAACCAAAACACACAGCCTTACACACACACGCCCTTGCACATTTGTCCTTTTTTCCTTTCACCCACACTTTCACGACGCTCCAGTGTCCTCACCGATAATTAAATACGAACCACTTTAGGCAAACTGATTCCCCATGCGCAAATGCAAATGTGATTTCTCTGTAATGGGAGGGTCGAGCGTGCATGATTTATGCAGCATGTAAATAACTTTTTCGCCAAAAAGGGAATCAATTATCAGAGCGAACATCAAACGCCTCGATGTGAACATTTGTGTCGAACGTTAGTTGTAACGACCATCGGCATCGATTGCGGAGGCCGGCCTAATGGAAGGGTCGGATTAAGTTAATTAATGGATGAAAATTCACCAGCCTGAACTCGTTAATGGTGACATTATTATTGCTCGGCTTCGGTTTTACTTTGACAGCATAGGAAACCGTTTTCGTTTCGTAAGAACACTATTTTTAATCACCTTGTTTTTGCAGGAAGACCTGAACGGAATGGTTGACGTGGAGGTTAATCGCTATTTCACCAAGTTGGTTAAGTAACCACTATCGCTTTCTCGTGCCCGAACGTGTGTGCTGGCCAAAAATAAGAACTGGTGAAAAGATTACGAAACCGCTCAGAAGTATTAGCTTCTGCTTCGTGATAAGCAATAAACACGTGTTGCCAACACGGAGCGACGAACTTAAGACGAGTTTACGCACTTTTTTGTTTCTCTCATAAGCATTTTTAATTCGATCTGCAGAATGTTGCAACACTTGTGACCTGCACTTAATTTGAAGGGTCAGTGCAATCGAATGCAATCTCAAATTAATATAAACTTAGTGAAGCAACAAATGATAATTACACCAATAGGTACAAACCTTGAACTTGACCATTAAATGGTCCAAAAAAGACAAGATGCATCTGCCAGCGTGGTGTTTATAATCTACGGTCGTAAAATCAAATTTAATTACCCCTGTATCACTGCCGGCAGTCAACGCTCGGTGTTCCATTTGGGATGACAATAATAAAACAAAACGGTACGTAGATTACAGTCGTCCGTACAACGGCGACGGTTGGAAGATGCGATTGTGTTTTTCGTATTTTTTGTGAGTTCGATTTCCGGCGCTCGACTGGAAATAAACTTTGAACCATTCGTGGCCAGCGAATGCATCGTGCGCTATCAGTGCACGACCCGCGATAATGGCAGTTGAAATGGAATGGAAAAAGCCGTTGCTAAAGAAGCGAAGACACAAACGTTCCTCAAATGATCTATTCATTATCGCAGCAGCGAATTGACGGACTTAGAATCGGCCCATCGGTTGTTTATCAGCTGGAGAAAGAGAGAGGTAAAGGTCGACATACAAAAAAGCCCCACTATGTAAAGACATAATTCAAAGGCAAGATCATCGGAAAGAGTATGGGAATCACGACTAAAAGGTTCATATTTCAAGTCTTCTCTATCTTTTCCCACAAGGCTCGACCTACGGAGGGCCACACTCGTGTCCCAAACCACCGTGTGTGTCTGTGTGTGATAAGGATCCTTTAATGAGTTTCTTAAAGTGACGGTTCGGTTGATGATAAGACGGTGCTGTCAAATTTCACCGCGTCGGGTAAGACGCGCATCTTCGCTGATAGCGTGCGCCAACGGAAAGTCAGAAATCGAGATGAATTCGGTGAAAACCCATCACACGAGAGTCGAACGATAACGCCTGTAACGCCTGTTGTAACACCGACGTGGTATAAAAGAATTCCCTCGAAGCCGGGTGGCGTTTCATTCGATCGTAGCAACCGACGCGGGAAGCACGGATACCACCGGCAATTAAGAAGCATTTGGTGAAGCAGTCAGTGAAGCGTGCAGAAAGATGGCCTCGTACAAGGTTGAACAGCTACCGTCGCCCCTGTCCGTGCTCGGTGAAGGTGAGTGCAGGTGCAACGAAGCTGTGTTACCCCGGGAACCTTGGCCTACGGAGAAGGGTTTTCGATTTATTTCTCCTTTCTTCGTCAGGTCCGCACTGGGATGTGGAGCGGCAGAGCCTGTACTACAACGACATCTACGGTGGATCGATCCATCGTTACGACTACGCGGAGAACAAAACCTACAACGCCACCGTTGGTAAGTTTAAAAAGCCAAATTTCCAGTGAAAGTGTGTTCAAACGTACAACAAGTGCAAATGTAACAAGTGCTTTTATTTTTGATGAGTGAAGTCGACAGGTCAGATGATGTAAGACCAAATGGAGTAATCACCAGAATTCCTTTCGCAATTGTTTGAGGAATTATTAGTGAATCCAGAATAACGATAAAGAAACAGCTGAACCCTGGAAGTTTGAATTTAGAAATCTCGAGAAGGTTTAATCTATACCCTTATCACTTGAAGTAAACACTTTGTGGTTACTCATAACGCTCCCTCTAGATCCTTATGTCTAATCTGTTAAATTTTTTGGAACTCTTTCAGATGGCTTCCCGGTGATCTCGTTCATCATCCCGGTGAAGGGCAACGAGCGCCACTTCATCATCGGCACCGACCGCAAGGTGACGCTTGTTGACTGGGACGGCCGCTCGGAGAAGGCCACCTTCGTTCGGACGGTGGGCGAGGTCGAGCCGGACCTGCTGGACAATCGGTTCAACGACGCAAAGGTGGACAGCCGGGGTCGCTTCTATGGCGGCACCATGCGGCTCGAGGCCAAGGGTGACATCTTCGAGATGCGCCTCGGCACGTTCTACCGGTACGACGCGAAGCTCGGCAAGTTCGTGACGCTCAAGCAAAAGATCGGCGTCTCGAACGGGCTCTGCTGGAACGACGCGGAGAACCTGTTCTACTACATCGACTCGTGCGACCTGGACGTCAAGGAGTACCGGGTGGACGAGAACGGCGATTTGTGTGAGTATTCCCCCGGGTCTTGTTTACCGTTTTTCTTCAGCCACATGGTTATGACCTTGTTCGTTTTCCTTCTGCTCTTCGGTTGTTTACGGCCGCCGCGCTTCAACAGCCAACGAACGTGTGGTGATTGATTTCCGCGTCAACGGCGAGAAACCCGCGTTCGTGCCGGACGGTATGACCATCGATGCGAACGGCTCGCTGTACGTCGCCACCTTCGGTGGATCCACCGTCTACAAGGTGAACTCCAAGTGAGTAAACGGAACGTGTTTACAACCTTCCATTATTGATGTCGCTGTTTACAAAACAAAATTCCATTTCTCGTTTCATTTCGCAGAACGGGCGAAGTGGAGCTGGAGATTAAGCTACCGTGCGAGCAGGTAACCTCGGCCGCCTTTGGTGGACCGAACCTGGACATCCTGTACGTGACGACGGCGGCCAAGGAGTTCAAGACGCCTCAGCCCGCTCCCGCCGGTGCACTGTTCGCCGTGACCGGTCTCGGCGTGAAGGGAACTCCCATGTATCCGGTCGATTTGGACTAAACGGTTCTCGGGCCTTATTCTAATTTAATTTTTCACAGGATTTGAAATATTGCGTATATGAAGTAGAACCATAAATACAGTTTTACCTTTAATGACTGATTATACTTCCCGGCATTTGTTGTTAAAATAAGAGCAGATGAACAAATAAATCCGTACGAAAATGAAACAGATTGTTCACACCGAATGGCTTCTAAAAGGTTGTGCGAACGATAGGCCACAGTTTGAGGTCATTCGAGCGGAACCGTGCCAGTTTGTGGTGTGCTACAACTGCCGCTGGCATCTTAACCGCGTCGGTTATGGGCCGGTTAAACGTTAATCATGTAAATAAATAGCCCACCAGAGCTAGAAAAAAAATAACGTAAAGGAAACAGTAAAATATCGGTAACGAATGGAGAAGTGCATGAAGCCAGTTAGGATCCGAAGGGGTCCTAGACCACGCAACCGACCGCATCCGGAACCGGTACGGGATTTGAAGAGCGCCTGAGGGAATGCAACTCCAGGGGTAACCCTTGCCTCGAAAATTTCCCGTCGCTCGGGGAAAATCCAAAATACCCCTCCTCGAGTGTATGTTTCAAACTCCCTTTTCCTCGCTTGTATCCCACCATGCGCGGTCGCTTTCGATTGACCTCGGCCGGCTCGAATCGCATCAATTATTTGAAAGTGTGTTTAATGACTTCCGAAACCGCGGGCGGTTCCTTACCCGTTTTTTTTTATTTTGTGGCAAAGGGTGTTTGAGGGTGCCTTTTTTTTATTCATTTGTTCGTTCGCTTTTGTCCGCTTTTATGCCGAGATTGAGGGATGAACATCGCTACCCGTCGCTTTCTCCGAAGGGGTCAGCATCACCACACGCGCGCTATTAGAGGATATCGAGAAGTGCCTCCTTTCCAAACCAGTGTGCAGAATAATAAAAAGGAAAACATGCGGTAAAAAAGCAACACACAGAAGCCACAACGTGGAGAATGGAAAGGAAGGGGAGAAAAAATGGGAAAATGACATCGACCGGAAAAAGGAACACTCCAATGATAAATGTCTTTGGCGTGAGCTGGGTGGAGAAAATCTTGTTTGTTTCCATCGTCAAATCAAGTCAATTTTCTCCAAGGACCATTTTTCTCCCGCAAGAAAAAAGATCATCCAAGCCAAAGGGAAAGGAAACCATGGAAACTAAAACCTCACTTGCGCCTGTAATGTATGCAACCGTTCGGTAGCGTAAATGGAGCGAGTTTTAATGGAGCGAGCACTTGAAGCCCTCCCGGAAGTTCCCTGCTTGCTCGGGAATGGATTTCTTTCCTTTGTTCGCCCGCTTTACGGGGGGAGGGTACCGATTCATTAGGGGCTTTGACGTGCGGGAGGTGCAGTGGGTTTTCCCTGGCATTATTTGCAAACATTTAGACCCCGGTGAGGGCGACGTACCCGCACTTCAGTGAGTGTGCGCTAAATTGACGCTAAATGCTAATTTCGACTGCAATGTTCAAATGTGGGTGTGAGGGAGGGGTGAAAGTACGCAGGAGAAAAGCGACACTGCGACGGGTATGACGATGGCCGAAATTTACCACCAAATTTCCCTCCATCCCACCAAACGGTTTTGGTAAATTAAAGAGGAAACAAAACGCACACCCGAACCACGATCGTCGTGGGGAGGGTTTTCCTTTTTTGACATCGTTTGCGCCGAAAACTGCTGATGTCATTAGACCGCCCCTGGTCGGGGGTTTTTCCAACGTTTGCTCGTTCGATTTGGCACGCGATTTTCCCGAGATTCTCCCCGGTGTAGAAGCCAGCCTGCTTCCGGTTTCCGGCACAAACACACTTCTCTCCGCTTAGAGCTTCTGGTACATGATTTTATTGTCTCTCTTTCTTCCCGAACAAAGATTGCGTAAAGTCTACATCAAGAAAAGCCCAATCGAAGGACGCAAAATCAGACAAACCCTCGGTATTTTCACTTCTGCCTTTCTTCGTCATTCTTTCTTGAACGCCCTCTGAATCAGAAGTAAATTACTGGCGTTCTCCTCCTGGGACATCTTCATTTCGGAACCCCTGGTGCGTTTATATCGAGGCAGAAGAATTTTATTGCCATTTGATGAGACTGCAATTGATAACACTATTAGGGGTTGGGATTGAGTAGGTTTGAACATTTGATTTTCTACGGATGTCGGAGGTTTTGGTTCGTGTTAGAGATTTGTTTTGATTTGATCTATTTTGTTGAAAAACGAAGATTTAAGTTAGCAGCAATTTAAAACCGGAAGACTTGTTAATAATTCTCCACATCACAAAATTATCAGAATATTTAAAATATTGAACAGTCATATAGCTGGTTCATTGAATTGATTAAAAGAATTCACGTTGAAGCTGTCAAAGTTTTGAATTTTTATTTATTTGTCAGATGAGTTACTTTCAATAAAAGAATATTGTCGATAACTGTATACATTTTAGTTTTACAGTTCAAACCATTGAAGGTTATTTTGCTTGATGGATTCTTAGAAATCCTTAAAACAAATTTTACCTGCATTTCCCACTCTTTCAAACGTAATTTAATCACCCTTCAGTCTCTTTTCTACCTCAACGACCGATTTTTCCGAACACCTTAGAAATAAAACAAAGAGAAGCTGCCACCGGGCTTTTCCCTTGACAGCCGAAAGCCAATCAAACTCCCAGTGGACGCTCACGAACGTCCCTGAAACGTCGCTGATCCTAATTGAATTCAGTTCAAATTGTCTCCGGACTGGCGCGGCAAAAAAGAACCAACGTTCATAACGTTGTCCCTTTTCAATCGAGCAACGAAAGAGTGATCACCTCGGGAAAGCAGCCACCAAGATTCTGCATCAACCATCCTCCAAGGACATTAGCATGCGGCGCGGAGACCGTGTGACTCCACGAGGAGGAAAGAAATCACGAACCGCAAGACGGTATGCACTTTCTCCTGCTTCCAAGTCTTCATAAAAGTTTAAAAACCATTTCTTAAGACGTTTCTTCTTCTGTATTTCTTCGTCTTTCACGACCAGAATGAAAATGGTACCCAAGCGATAGGAAATATGAAAATGCAGAAGTTTGCTGGCGGCAGTCGAAGCTATCGCTTTTCCCGTATTTCGGTCCGGTGGGAAAAGCCGTCCATCTCGTTCCTTCATTCTTTTTTGGCCGTAAAAAAAGGCAAAAGGGTATAAGAAAGGAAGCGTGGCAACAAAATCGAACCCGCTGGGAAAGAATATTACGTTACGCTTGTCAAAATCTACTTAAATCAAACTGTTCACTCGAGCCATCGAGCGGAGTCGGTATGACCCCGAGAAGTCGGAAAAGAGTTCATTAGGGGCAATGGCCACGATCGATTCAAGTATGCTTTAAGCCGTTTTTTTTGTAGAGGAAAAATGGTTTACGGAATCTACGAAAGAGAAAATCCCTTTTTAGGCAGGCCATAACGTTCGTTTTATGGGACGCTTAAATTTGTTTCAAAATTAAATATATAAAAGTGAATTGACCCTTCAATAACGCGATATTGGAAGGCAAATTAATCCTTCTGTGAATTTGGGCTCTACAAAATGCGTTTAATGCTTTGGGGGATTTAAAAGAAGCGTTATGAAATGATTTTTGAAAATTTGGTCTTTACTTCAAAACAAACGTAAATAAATAATCTTACCGAATTCATTCTTTGTTCCCGTTCTTCTCGCACCGAACAAGATCTTGGCAACATCTTCACCCAAAAACAATCCAGCAAAACCCTCGAGCTGACTTTCCCCAAGCGTGTACGTTTAGTTTCGCTCGATCTCTAAAGTTTATATTGGCGCAATTTATTTACCTTCCACGATAAACTACGATACGGTTTCCATCGCGTCGAGCACGTGTTTTCCACCGAGGATTACTGTCAATTTTCCATCCCCGCCCGACCGGGTTCGTGGGTTCGGGTCGTCTTCACACACATGCTCGCGAGCCTTAAGAGCTTAAAGAGCCATCCCGGCCACAACCGACGACAGAACGCAATTTTTCTCGTTTTCTCCACCAACATGCAACCGAAAAAACAACATAAAACCTGCTGAAAAGTACCGGCAGCACTTTTCCGTTACCCCGCGCGATTTTCCTCAGCTTTAAACCTATTTGCCCAATATTTTATGCCCTTAATTGCTCGGTATGTGCATGTGTGTGTGCGTGGGTGGGGGAAATTTAATTTGCGGAAAATTGCTTTTCCGAAAAGGTAAATAATTGCTTTGGCTGCGCACCTTCCCCGAGGGGCGTCGGTTTGAAGGCTTTTGACTTGGCTTTTGTTGGCGTCGTGTTTTACCTTCAACGACGTCTCGGTGTTGGAACGGAGTCTATTTGAACCAAGTGAAATTGATTTTTCTTGATAGAATATCATTATGCATAACTAACAGCGGATGTCTCAAATATTGAAGCACGATTCGGTGCAGATATTCCCAGGCGAGTTGGATTGGAATTACGTTTTCGAGTGTGGGTAATTTATAAATTGTCTGCTTACCTACACGTACCTTTGAATACGTTTTATTTTAAAACTGTCAAAATTGTAGAGTTTTATACTAGGGTTATTTAAATGCATCTGGAACGCCTTGCAAAATATCCCCTTAACACACTCGTAGACGTCTAAATGTCAACGGCGTGTCCCGCGGCTCAATTGTGTCTCGAGTCAAGCACCTCGTAACCTTTGTTCTTTCCCGGTTCCTCCCGCTGGCATTATGTTCCCGCTTTGCGCAACACGCTCGACACGACACGAGAAACCATATCAAACGATAGCACACAATTAACGGCAATATTTGGCAAATGTTGTGCCCATCTCCAGCCGCGCCCCGTCGTCCAATGGTCCCTATTTTCCCGTGGAAAAACGGCACAACCGTCGTACCCCTCGGCAGGAGGTGACTTCCGACAGTGCCCGGTTTGTTTTTCCTCTCCTTTTCACCGGCTCGCCACGTGGCGTGTTGCGCGAGCGCTCTTAATTGCATTATGGGCAACCATCGTATATGTATAGAGGCCGGAAGTACGGCTCCGGATAGGAGGTCTTTCTGCTAAATTACGCGTGTCGCAGCATACTTTCTCCGTCCTTGCGAACATATGATGACGTCTTAATTATCCGATCGCTTTTGCATGGACGTGGCCATGGGAGGAGGATTTATAGTTCTATCGAGTCATGTGCGTTTGTATGGAAGGACACGTGGCACGTTTAAAGGCTTTGGATTCTTACAACGCGGAACAAAAGGTGTCACGGTGGAAAGAACAAAACCGGCAGCGAAAACAAATAAACAAACACTCCAGGAGTGCAGATTAATGTTGGGTTCGTGTCGGTTCATAAGTTCACACGATTTCAGGAGAATTGGAGAAGAACTCATTTTGTTGTAACATTTTATTCATTAGCTACTAAGGCATGTCATTTCCATAATGAAGTAAGTTAATTTCTGTTGTATTTGAAATCCAGACAAGCAGATTTCAAAGATCCAAATTAACCACGAGAGTCTCTTAAAAGTTAAATTGCTGTAGATACTTCACAGGGAATACTTAAGTCTGTACATACTTGAAGTTCACACGATACTTAGCTCTAGCTTTATGGAAATTTTATCTTGATAAAGATAAATAAACAAATGAATCCTACCTTTCACTGAAGCTCCCGAAAATGCTATGGCTGGTGAAGCTGGGCGTCGTCGTGACGGTGGACAAGCCCGACATGGAGCTGCTGCTGGCGACGTGGTTCGGCGAATCGTTCGGTGGCGTACGCGAGGTCGTCGTGAGCGAAATCGGTCCACCGACCTCGATCGGAGAGTCCGCCGAGGCGGACGGGGCAGGGCTTGGTGCCGAGTACTGACCAAATCTGTACCAATTGGAGGACAACATGTACAGGGCTTTAACCGTTGGTCCGATTTGTAAGTTCATATTTTTAACGAACTTCTCCAAAATAGTTCAGAATTCATGAAGGACTCTAATAGAAAAAGTACTTACTTGAACCCTGGTGACGGTGTTCCGGCACTGTTGGAGGCGGACTGCGACATCGAGTGGGCTGAATTGAGTTGGGTAGAGGATCCCGGTCGTTCCGGTTCCGAATCCACTCGAGGACTCATCGGAGGAACACTGGAGCTCCGCATATCGTCATCGTCTGCATCGCCAGTAATGTCCGGACTAGAGTCCCGACTATCCGTGTCAAGCTGGGAAGACATGGGACGATCAAATCCAATCAATAAGAGTTCATAGTGTATGTACCGGAAGCCGGTTTGAAGTTCGAGCAATAACTTCAGGAGTTGAGGATTCTTTCAGTGAATCAGAACTTCCCAACGTTCATTGGAGTAGAGTCTCCTACCTACCTTGTCGCTCATCAGCTGCGAATCGTTACCGTCGGCTCCAGCGCTACCACCCCGCTTCCGCTGTTCCTCCTTCAGCCGTTCGGCCTTGCGCCACTTGGCACGTCGATTCTGGAACCAGACCTGCAATCAAGAGCCGAAGAACACGCCGGAATCGGAATTAGATTTGCTGCCGAATTGGATGCTCCCATCAGGCGGATCCAGATCCTTACGAGCATATATCTTGTTAGTAGCAAATTTGGTATTTTCGGTTACTTCTTTTCCCCCCTCCAATTCCCTACCTCGTAACTTTATCTTCCGAGGGCCCCTTGGTCCCTTTCGCTCCGAGCACACACACACACCATTTCGCTTCCGCCGTTGATTCGTTTGCTCTCTTTACCAAATCAGTAGCTTAAATAACGAACCAAATTCAATTCCCCAACTTCCGTCGCTTCGTTCCGGGACCCGCACCGGAGAGTCAAATTCACTTTGGCCCTAAATGAAGTCCTGGCAAGAAGGACCACCGGGTGCGTCCACCCCGGTCTCCTTGCGCCGCACTTTGACACACTTTTTCTTCCACTCCAGCAGACGACTCGTTAAAGCCAATGAAGTGAAGCAGCCACCCAGGAGGCCGGCGGACCCCGAAACGTGCAATAAGTGAACGAAATTGGCTGATTGAATTCGAAATGTTATACACACATTCTTTGGGCTCCCCGGGCGTCCGTTTCCCACACGGTCCACGGCTGCCCGTCTCCAGGTTGGTCGATTTTCCTTAGGATATAGTAGACATCCTTTTTTTCTTCAACTTCACATTCTGCGAGCTTCTTGCTTTCAAGACTCTTTTTCATACATATTTGCTCACTCGCAGACACGGAAACGTTCCTTCCCTAGATGGATAGCATGGCGGAAGTGCCAATCCACACTCGCCTGTGCTGGTGTTGGTGCTCTTCTCCATTTTGTTTGCCCGTGCACATGCGCCTTAAGACGCTCGTCTCAAGTTTGTGTGCGAGAGTATACTTCATACGGTTTCTTTTATTTGTGTTTACTCATCCCCCCAAAACCGAGCGCCATTCGAAGGGAAAACAAAACGGAGAAAAATCCATACACTAGGGGATGGTGTATTTTATTTCCTGTTCGTTTGTGCGCTTTCTATCATAGCGTTCTCTTGCGCAAGCCACAACCGCTGGAAGCCTTTCTTTTTTCCATTCTTCCCCGTAATGGATAGCAATGGGACGAATTTTCTCAACTCGAGAATCATCATGGCGCTAGGGAACGTGTACTCCAACTTCTTCAGAAGAAAGGGATCCTTTAGGTTTTTGTTTTCGATGTTTATTTAAAAATCGGTTTATATATTGAAAGTTTAAGATTTATCAAAACTGAGTTTAATATTAGAAAAAATATTAAATTTAATTTTGTTATTTATATTTGATATTCAATAATTGTTTAAATTATAAATTGAATTTGATTTGTGTCTATTGTATTCATTATTTACTATAAAATATTTCTAATGTGTAAAAGTACTATTTTTCAAGCTTAAATTCGGTTGCCTTACCTTATTTAAAAAAAAAACTGTGGTCTATATATTCTCAAATGTTACTCGCTTTTAATTAACTTTCCATCGGAATCCCTTCAGAATTGAGTTTCGCAAAAACCACATCCACATGGCATGATATAATTTCGCCCAATAAATCACATTCACCCAATCCCTTCGGGGGTCCCGCATTTCTGCGCAATGATAATAATTTCCCAATGCCTCCGGGGCGAGGCGTAGGATTAAGTTACTGGCATGAACGTTCCTTATACCATTCGCTCTCATTAGCCGAGAGCTGAGCCCCGTGCTTGCCGAGTCCGAGATGGAAAACTTATCAACTACGGGCACATTCCACCGGTTCAATTTTCTTCCCTTTCCTACCAAACGTTTGGGTGGATTCGGTTTTGAAAATTCCGGCGGCGTCGAAAATTTCCAACCACAGTCGGACGGGAAAAGGAAGATGGCCCCCCGGAAAATTGGATGGTACATGAACAAACGGTTTCATTATGGTGCGATGGGTTTCGCCAGCACCTCCAACTTGTCCTCAGAAGATACGAAACGGAAACCATTTCCACCGTTTCCCATCACCGTGCTCTTGGTGGTGGAAAGTTTGGCACAATCGTAATTAAGAATTCAATTTCTCAATGCTCTGCTCCAGCACGCCCGTTAATTGTATTTTCGGCAACGAATTTATTGTTGCAATATTAATTGTGCCAACGATCCGTTTCATGCTTTCCGGCTCACGGTGAAGAACCGTTTTCAATTTCGCACCGCGTACGCAATGATGGGAGATGATTGGACCCGGTTCAACGTTAGTCCCTGGGATGGAGGAGCTAAGGAGAGCCGGCCAGACGTTGGCGCAGGTGGATGAGTAGATGAGAAATTCAATCAGCGACCCACTGACGGCTTCCACCGCAAGATATTACATTTCTTTCAACTTAATTTCGCATTATTTCCGCTCGTGAAAAATGAATCTCTCGTTCTCCGGCGGGATTAGGCGCGCGATAGATGGAAGCCAATTTTACGAATCCAGGGTGAACCGAAGATAAACAGAACGGAAGAAAACACACGCTGACTGAACAAAACAGGATTCGTTTGATAAGGATACGGGATGGTATTCAAATAATGCTACTCAATAATCAAACAAGGGATTTCGCGGTGGATTCGTTTAGGTCCGCCAGCGATCATCAATAACAATTTGGAAGTGGATTTTGCTGTCGTCCTTTTTTGTGAGGAAAGAGGAACCATGGGTTATTTTTTCTCCAATCCACCCGGGCACCAGTCATTCACCCCAAGGAGCATTACGAGCTGATTCCGGTGGAATTCCGGTGAAGTGGATTTTGGGATTTCCACTACCTTTTTTCCCTGTTGATTTTTGCTTTCCTTCGCCTCGCTTCGGTCACCAGCAGCACAATCCCATCGACAAACGATAATAAATAGTGTCTAATTCAATCACCCATCAACGGGTCCCTTAACGAGCCGCTAATCCGCGTCGAAGTGAGGCGCGCTGGAAAACCCACACCGGTACAGCAAGCAATAGAAGGAGAGAGAAAAAGAAATCGACGACCGACGGAAAACCCATCAGGGGAACGCAGGGATCAAACGCCATAATGATCCGCACTTGATCCAACTAATTCTTTATCTCCGGGGTTGCACATTTCGTGCGTGCGCGGAAAGTGGTAGCATCCTTTCGCCCTCGGCGGCGCTGAATTTTCCGAATAGTTGTCTCTCTATCGTGCAACTGCTGATTCACCTGTTTTTTTTTGTTTTCTTTCTTTTGTCTAAACTCTAGAGGGTTGAAAACAAAACATGTTTCAAACGAATTCACAAAGCCTACATCGGAAATGTGGTGGGGTGCAACAGTGTTACACTGGAAAGCGGAAAAAAAAAGTTCAATCCTCCTAGAGTGGATGGGAAAGGATAGCAAAAATCCAATTGTAAGCGAGGTTTGGTTAATAAAAATTTTTTTAATCATCAAATAAATTTGTTTGAATATTATAAACAGGAAAATAATTAAAACAATATGAGAAAAATATAGAATTAATAGACAAAACTAAAATACATGAAGAATCAAACATAAAAAAAGGAAACTGTTCCTATTATTATACAAAGCAGACTGTAGAGTAAAACACTTATTTAAAAGAAAGGTAAAACGTGAACCTTAAAAAGAAACATATTTTAGCCTGAAACCACAAAACCATAACCCCAATCGAATCGAACGGACTAGTGAGAAATATAAACTAGCCACACAAATTGGCCACGAAAAGGTTTCGTAAGGGGTTTGATGAAAAATCCACCTAACAGACACAAACAAAAAAAGAAAACTATACCCAGCGATCTGTTTGAGCCCGAGCCCGAGGCGATTGAAAAAACGGGAAAACCGGCACCTCGTCGTCTCGAGTGTTCGACGAATGGTAAAGGTAATAGGTGTATAAACAGATTACGTGGATTACAACCCCAGTTGTGCGAGCCCTTTTCCGAAATCTCTCCTTTTGAGCAGATCGCGACGAATAGACCTGATAGACCAAACGACACCAGCAAAACAAAGGCACTCTTGCCACCATTATCCGTCAATCCTGGAGGGCAAACAGCCGGTAGACGAACCGTACACACAACACATGTGCAACATGAGTCAACCCCTTTCCCGGGCAATCCGAAAAGGGGTTCACATTTACCCCCTTCGAGTGGACTGGTCGCCAGTAATTTCCGCT
This sequence comes from Anopheles sinensis, assembly GCA_000441895.2. Classification (NCBI taxonomy): domain Eukaryota; kingdom Metazoa; phylum Arthropoda; class Insecta; order Diptera; family Culicidae; genus Anopheles; species Anopheles sinensis. The sequence continues at coordinate 1,566,810 of KE525231.1, read as the reverse complement.
TCCCGAACACCGCATGCCCAAAGGCCATTTGTCGACGCACTTGGTGTGCCTGGTCGGAAGCCGCGAATATCCGCGCGTAATCCTCGATCCATTCTTTTCGTGCGCCGAGCCGGAGAACGATGAAAAATCACCCCACATAACCGCGCAACCCATCGTCGCAAGCCGGTAATCCTATTTCATTTTTCAAGGGCCAACCTTTCCGTTGTGGCGCCGCCGAAAAACATCCCCGAAACGAAAGGACTATGATGGCAGGTTGGCAACTCCGTGTCGACACTTGCTTGTGGCGAGGGCCCAACGGTCGGCTTAATCGAAAATAATAACTATTATTACTTACAATCAGCAATCAAGAGCCATCGGGAGTACCGACGCTTGTTGTCTCTTCGCACCCCAACCGAAACGCATCCCTTTTGCCCGATTCACGTCCACCCTCTTCGGGGGTGAATTTCACCCAACCCAAGTAGGCTAATGAAAATAATAATCAAGTAATACATAATAATTATCCGCTAAGCCGGGTGTGTCAGCGTTTTGAGGACAAAGGACGTGCCACCGACGATGGGTGCCAAGTGTCGGGAAGGATGAAATAGGCCAAGATGGGCCGAAATGTGTGATGATTATTGCATTATGCTGGTTCGGCAGGTTCTTTAAGGATGTGCGCGGGGAAAAACAATTTGCCAATTGTGTCACAGTTTGGTGCTAATGGGATAATAAATAGCATGGTTGAAACGTTGGATGATGCGTCTTCGTAAAGGAATAACATAAAACTGTGAGCTGAGTTAGGAACGCAGAGTCATTTAAATTGTTACTTTGAATATTCTATTGCTGGTATTGAAATGGGAAAAGAAGACGAGAAATTTAATGGTTCATCTGATTTTTAATGTAACGTCAAATGTAATTCGAAAAGTCCTACTATAGCTGCCTCTTGATAAACCAAAACAGAAAAAAGGTAGGTCAATTGTGTTAAACATAATCACAAATGCGTTATAATTTAAATTGAAAACAACTGGCGACAGACTAATCATTCAAGCAAAAAAACTACTAATTTAAAAAAATAAATTTATTCGAATATAATTATAATCGTAAAATAACATACAGTTCTTTCAGAAAATTGGTGTTTGATATTGAATTTAATCGAAATTGCAGTAAGTTTTTGATGATAAAAGCTCCAAAAGGGTCAAACAGAAAGTGTCAAAAATAACGAGAGTAATTGCCGGACGGACATCCGTCAAGAAAAAAATTACAATCCACGTTTGAAATTTAAGATAAATAAGACGGTTATACAATTACGTCATAAAACATGTTGCTGTCAAATTATGTTGGTTAGCCAATTTCTTGATTCGTTTTTCTTCCAACGGTCTTTGGCAAAAGGGTCTCCTTTCTTCTCCCGAGCAGGTTGCCATCATTTTTCACATTCTCATATTTTTCCCACATAAAACGGGTCATCCGCCACTTGTGTTTTCGGCTTTGAAATAAGATATCTTTCCGTTTCGAAGACGCCCGAAAACTGTCATAAATTGTCTTGTGCCCAGTTGGTCCCCATCACTTGCCAATTGGTTTGCCGGTAAATCGAGTTACGATTGCGACAATGTACGTCCCCGTACAAAAAAAGGCACGTGCCGCGTGCCAGGGATCGTTTCGGTCCGGTTTTTCACTCGTTACCAACGACGGGCTCTCTTGTCATGTTTTTGGGCGCTCTGCCGTAAGTAAACTGCTGTCACAGATTGGCCTAATTTTTCACCGACCGAAACCAATTCCCGGTTGTGCACAGTTCGTAACTTGACACCGACGTAAATGGAATTGTCCAGGGAGATCGGTACCCGGTCGGTGTCTGATGATTTTGGAAGAAGGGTAATGGAATAGAATTAAAGGAGAGAAAAATATCGTACTGAAGATTTTGTATGTTTTTAATGCCACGAAAATGTGGAAGTAGGTTTTTAGAAATATGACGGAAAACATCCTTTTATTTAGAAAGGAAAATTTATAAATCAATTTGATTGTATTTAAGTCAGTCTTAAAAAAGGTCTTTCCAATAAACCCATTTTGGCATCACATATTCCCATAATTAGCACCATGTTGCTACAAACCGTCTGGTCTCAAGTATGAAATCCTTCAACACTTGTGTTTGCTATCTGATTAATTTAAGATTAGTAATTATATCAAAGCATACAGCACGCCTCCGGGAAAGATTTCTCCATCCAACCCATTGTCGCAGGAAACAGAAACAGAAACTCTGATTGATGTTTACCTTAAGCTTTAATTACTTCAACGCTTTCCAACGCTCCGAGAATGGCTCCGTTCGGTGACGGCACAGGCGTGCCTCTTCTGCCAGCGCTGCCACTCGAGCTATTGTTTCTTCAATTGTTCCGTAATTATATTTACACAAAGTTTACTTCTCATCAACTCCAACCGTAAGCCGTGTTTGGAGGTGGCCCAAGGGCAGGCTTGGGTGGGAGATTTCCCCGACTAAGAGGGTCCTTCGCCATTGCAGCGTCGGAGTTCATCAAGTGCCAAACGAGGGTCGACGGAGGGGTCGACGAGTCGATGGAGAAGGGCAGGCAAATCCGAAAATGAAGTGAACTTTTTCCCAAACACCAAGAGTACTAAGACGACAGCAGTTGGAAAGGAGGGAACAAGGGTGGCAGAAGGTTTTTCTTGTGCGAGGAGTGAAATTTTAAGTGCTTTCTTTGTTTTCTTCCTTGGTCTGGAATGGAGAAGTGCGCCCCGGTTAGGTCCTGGGGGTTCATTTGCAACAAGAAAATGGAGTAGAGCGAAAAATGCGAAGGGCTGAATGCCAACTCGAGCGGGTTAAAAAATCCCTCCCATATGCCACCCAACTGTCAACTCCTTTTGGAACACCCCAACCTACCCGAGGTCCCGAGAACAAAGGCTAACAAATCGGAGTGCGCGCACTCGTTGAAGGAGTCAGGCCTTAGCGAACACAGCAAGCCCCCTCGTCATCCATCTTGGGCTCGGGAAAATTAAATAAACAGCAGCAGGGAAAACTCACTCATGGGAAGCGTAAATGAATCGTAAATGAAACGCTTTGCCCGGAGCGCACCGGGAAAACCACTCGAGCCCGAACTCCGGCAACTCGGAGAAGGTGTTAAGTTAGCTGCCGCCGTGCGTTGAGGAGCAATGTGTGAGTGAAGAATCACGAGGAGAATCTCGGGAAAAGGGTATACGCTCACTTCGTTTGACCCCTTCTGGATGTTTAAAAATGCAAAATCCAAAGCGCACTCCTGCAACGGAGCGTCCGGGCTGGACACTTATCCGTGCTGATTGAGTTTCAAACGGACAGAACCCATTCGTACGGTCTGGTGTATGACGACGCAAGAGTTTTGGAGTTCTCATTTTTCGTAAGGACCTTCACAAAGGAAATTGATGTTAGCAATCCCTATTCATATTGTTTTGGAGTACTTTTTAGTCTTTATTGGAGAGATTCTTGTTTATCTTTGGCATAACTACCGTGTTAGGCAATGTCTGGCTACTTGTTTTATCATACTAGAAAGAATCCACACTTTGAATTGGAATTGTCCCACACATTTATCAGATAAAAGTATTTCAAACAAGTGTCATGTAAAGTTATTTAAAAGTAGTATTATAAAATATCTAAAGTTTTCGAATTCATTCTAACAGAATATTCTTTTTCAGGGCTTACAAGACATTTTTCCTTTGGGTGAGTAGATAGTCTATTCTCTAGTGCAGAGGTTCTTTAGGCCCAAAAGTATATTTTCTACGAAAATTTACGGACAAATTCAATTAATAAATGAAATGAGGAACTCGGGTAACAATTCGTTCCTGTCAGAACGTAACGAAGGCACAAACTCGGTAAAAGGCAAAACCCTCATCAGACAAGCGTAAAGTTTGCCCTTTGTCACCAACCTAAAACCCGTTGGCTAATGCGACTGAAAGTCTTGAACCGAGGCACTGTGAAACCCCGACCACAATCCTTTCCCAATCCCGGAAAACCATTATCACGTTGACCCACTGATGTTCCCCATTAATGGAGGTAGGGTTGAATTTTAATCTACCAACTCCCCAACCAATACCGTACCAACATCCAGAAAGACAGAGCACTGCGGAAGGAAAAACCAAAACCCGGGGAAATAACAAACCTTACCGTCCACGTTTGTGGAGTAATTTGGTTTACGTTTAGCTAACACGGCTAAGCTAGAGCTCTTGGCCTTTCGGAGTGGCAAAAACTTATCGCGTTCGGCGCTTGGCTTCCTAACCTTCCGAACGTTCCAGCATCGACATCACATTATCGGATTATGGGATTTACGAAGCAATATTAAATTTTACCGAGTACCGTCCAGTAACCCTCTGTTTCCCTCCAGAGCTTCGGACCAATCTCTCGGGAGTCCACAACTCCTAAAGCAATGGATCTCTCCCATCGTATGAAGAGATGTCGGCACCGTTAGCCCTTTTCGCTAATTCCTTGCTAAGTCTGCCCGTGTGGACAGTAGAACCCGTGTATAGGTAACAGTAAAGTAGTGGTAGGGTGGGTGAATTCTAAAATTTCATATGAGATAGAGAACCGGAAAAGCGTCCATGGTTAGGGCTGTCATCGTACAGTGGAGATGACATACGTACAAAAAAAAGCTTTTCACTTACGTTTAAGTGTACCATATTCACCAAAACGCCACCGTTTCGAAGGGACCGTACTCATCTTCCACAACCTCACATTCCATGTAGTCACTTTTTATCATCGTCTCCCGGGGAAATATCTTTTCTTTTGACTTTCCCAACCTTTACCTTTGCCCTTGACAACGGCCGAAGGGCGGAGGAAACCGAGCACGCAAGAAAAAAGAGAAGCGACTACCCGCCGGAACTAGCGATGCAATCGACGCGCACTACTTCCACCGGGAACCTGTCAACGGCTATAAAAACACTGAGCGAGCGCAAAGTGAATTACGGAGACGACGGATCCAACCGTCCATGGAGCAACCATGGAGTAGTGAAGGTATGCACACGATCCAGCAGGTTCACATTGCATAACATCTCCTCTTCTAGTCTCAGGATCATCATCGCTGGAAGGCAGGAGCGGCGAACGTTGGAACGTCGGGATGGTCTCTACTTAACCAAACAAGCTGCCACAAATTTGAGGTAATTTCATTCGACCTTCTTGTTGGTTTCTTTTTCGGGGGTTCTCCACCTCCGGTGACGGAGACGATTACGAAACGTTGAAGGCGTACTCATGGAAGTCCTATTTTTTGTACACCTACATCCCTTAGGCCATACGATGTGGTGACGGAGAAGGGCAAAGGACATCGGACCTTTTTTTGCCGAAACTGTCAATTGTGGGAATTGCATAGTTTGGGTCTTCTAACAAAGTTTTAGGCAATTGCATTTCTGGGTAAGAAAGCAAGAATCCCCGGAAGGGATGTACTGTGGTTTCCAGTAAACTACTGGGTGTCCTCAAGTTAACCTAGGCATAGGAAAGACTGCCTCACGTTGCGTGAGTGCGTTTGTGTGTGGAAGCTTTTACTTAGATTGAACCGGAACTGCAGTGCCGCCACAAAGAAATTGGTGAGCATGATGCAATTTTACCCATTTGCTAATTGAGTCTCATCTTCCGGATGAAGTTTTTGGCCTTTTCATGTGATGCATTACGCCAGAAACGAACTACAGAGCTCTACAGAATATGTTTAAATTAAAATGATGCAGTTTTTCTGACAGAACTTTACAGGCGCTATAATGATTGAAACATTCTCAATAATAGTTATTTATTATAAACCCATTTGTCTTTAAAGCTTGGTATCTCACAGCAATTTACCTGAACTCGCGCCTCCGTCAGGTTAATCTTCATGGCCAAATCTTCCCTGGTGAACACATCCGGGTAGTGCGTTTGAGCGAACGCCGTTTCGAGTTCCTCAAGCTGTGAAAGAGAACGATAAAGTAAGTCCTCTGTCGTGCTACACAATTGATCCAGGACAAACGTCCCAACCATAAGTTCTACCAACCTGCTGAAGCGTGAAAGTGGTCCGATTGCGCCGCTGCTTCCGCCGGACGAAGCTCTCGTCGTGGATGGCCGGATGGTACGAATAGCTGGTGTCTGAAATAAACAAAAAATCAATTGTGTTAAAAAAGACGAACACTGGCGCAGAACGAAATATAAATGGGAATTAATTATTCCTTATGCAATGGCCAGCAAGAATTTTAGGGAGGTAAAGCCCGATTTGGTCTTAGTGCAAGGTAGAACCGAAGAGCGATGGAATTTTTCCGGACAAATAAGGAAATCAGATATCTTCAGCGAGTCCCTCGCGGTTCTTTTCGAGTAGCACAAGGATTTTCATTTGGCTTTCCAAATCTGGTGCGCTTTTTCCGACCTTACTGCCGTCGTTTTGCGAAGGGACTGCTTCCCAATCGGCCACGGCGCGGTCGGTTTTAATCCCACGAAAGACGACCGTAAAACAGGTTATGCGAACTATAATTAATTTCATTATTTATTCACGCAAATAGGAAATTAATTTTTCACAATTTTTATTTTTCCATTACGATACGGCCTGGCCGCTCCGGGCGTCATCCAGGGTCACCGGGGGGCGCGTATCGTTCGATCCGGATGCCACGGTACAAGCCATATTTTCCTACGTTTTTGTTGTTTTGGTTTTCCGTCGAATCAACCCTCGGACCGGACATGGCACGGGATCCGCGCGCGGAGATTGAACGTCCGGTTTTCGAACGGTGGAGGCAAAATTGGAACGCCAATGCGGATTTGCTGGCGCGCAGGACTTTTTATAGCCCGCTCGCCTTGCTCCTCAGCACCTTGCTGCCCGGCATCGAATGGTTATTTTGCGCTTTTTTGTTCCACCTCTCTGTTCCAAATCTGGTCGACTGCGAGGCTGAAAACAACATCCTGTGTATTAATGGCGATTTTTCCCGTGATGAAAAATTAACATCAAATTACTGAAAACTCGCCGCATGCTTCCCGGCGCAGCCCTTTTCGCAATTCGTGGGAAGGTAATCGAGAAGGACGTTTTTATTTTCTACCTCTTGCCATCGTTTGCTTGACGATCAGTTTTCCACCCAATGCTTGTCCGATTTCACAGATGGACCATAAACGCCTCTGGAGATAATTTAAAAAAGGGGGAAAAACTCGGAAATCACTGCCCAAATTTAACAATATTCATTTATTATCGCTCAAGCGATGCCAAATTATTGGCACTGGCACATCGTGGCACCTTTCCGATCGGCCGGTCAAATGGGAGAAATCGAATTTTTTCGTTAATGAAATTGAATGATGAAATTAAAGAATTCGGTTGGATTATCGAAGTTACTGACGAAGCGTGAGACTGCCGAATGGGCAATTAAGCCGTTTGACTTTCCATAAAGGTATTGGGAATATGGAAGATCAAACCGTGTTTTTCGTGTTCATAACAACACTATGTTGAGTGAAATTTATGCAATATATTTAAATGGCCAAAACCAGCGAATAGGGATGATTTTCAATCTTCAATGTGTTTACATTGTTGTGATTAATACCTTGAATTGTAAGAACATCCTAAACAAACCATAAAATACATATGAAAAATTTCAGCGCCAGTAATGAAATGTTTTTATTGTTCTGCTGTTAAAATATATCATTTTTAAGTTATTTAAATTGAGGAGAAACAGGGTTTCAGGGGTGAAAAGGGTCAGTTTCTTTGATTGCTAATTTAAAACATTAAACATACGTCACATATCTAAAGAATGTAAAATAAAGAGCAATAAACAACAAAAAAATAACCCTTGACTAATCATAATCAATCTCGCTCAAAGCTCAGCTTAAGAAATACCTTTCTGTGGTATGTCTGCGGAATGCCCAAGTTGCACCTTTTTTGTCAACTTCTTGGAACTCGAAACAATAGATGTTTCTTCGAATCCATCCGATGCTGAAAACCACCCGCGAGATGCAACATGATTGCCTGTTGATTTAACGACGAATAAAGAAGCACAATCGATTCGAAGAACCGATCCGCTACGGAACACCCTCAAACCGCCGTGTGTTAATGAGCATAATCACGATGATAGGGGGGTTATAATGATGAGGGCGATGATGATGATGTTTGGCGTACAGGGAGAGCGCCAGAGCGCCAATAACCAATAATTGCATTTCTTCCATCCGATTGCCGATCCGGGCGCCGATCTCCGGCACGCGAATGGAAGATTACGCGATTCTCCGCGATGGTGGAAAAGTATTCCTGACGACTCAATCAATAAATTCCTGCCAAACACTGCACAGGGTAACTGTTTGGGGTGTCCCTCGTTTCCATGCTGAGGAAGATGTGTAAGGGCAACAAAACTATGCGGGCCGGGCTCGAAACAATTGAATTACACTAATAATCCATCGATTCTCGAAATTCGCACCGTCGAAGGAGAAGCGTCGAGTGTGAACTCGCGCCGTTTTTCCTCGGCATCTTAATGAGTAGTATCTTAATGAGTAGTAAATTGAGCTACGTGCGAAGAAATCAAACCTACACATGAAAGGTCACACCGAGCATTGGCGTCGATGAGTTCTACGAAATCAATTTTCTCTCCACCATCGATTTGATGGCACACGCGAGTGGAGATGAAGCATAACTTTCCATGTTTGTTTATGCTCTCAGCTCGCGTCTGCATATTCGTTGGCCAATTATTCCCCCTTGGCGTGGTTTCCCTTCCCATCGGAAAGTGGGATTGCGCTCGCTTACCAAATGACATTCGAAGAATTAGCACGAACTGCAGCTTTTCGATCCACAACATTTGTTTTGTGATTTATTTGACTGAGGATTAAATGAATTATTCAGTGCCAAACACATTCTTTGTAACCGAACACAATAAAAAATCATTTATTTTGTCGTTGGTATAACACAAATTATTGATTTTATTTCATGTTTAAACAAGCCGAATATTTTTATATACTTCATTGTTATGGTTTCTTTCGTTTTATATTTTGTTGTTTTTTATTTCATGAACTTTTCTGAAGTATTTTGTATTTGTTTATACATGTTTATAATTAGATTTAAATCTGTTTGATGAAAACCAATGAAGTATAATTTTTGAGGCTATATTTACAATTGTTTATTTTTTTATTTTACATTCTTAACATTTAGTTTCTTCTTCAGGAACTCTACTTTTTCACTTAGACGTTCAATCAAACCAAGTTTTTCAATCATTACCCCGGTAAAACACCGTTTGTCAACGAGGTACATGATTAAAGGCCCATCGGTGGCAAAACAACAACCAACCACCACCCGAGGACTCCCTTCTGCTCGTCAGCTGTTAACAGCAAACATATTATCCTGCTCCCGACCGGTCCGCACCGGGATATAGCTTCATTATTAACATCATCATCAACACTATCGTCGGAACGATTAGAATGACACTCGTGGCGAGGAGGGAACCCCTGACGGTTTGCGTTCGCCTTCCAGAGAGGGGGAAAAAACACTTCTCCGTTGTGTCAACTCGTCGTTCCCTTCGCCTGTTTGTTCCCTCCGTCGAACGTTTGATACTTGCGGTGCGCGTAACGATTCGGAACAAGGGTGTCCCTGTGGCGTAATCGGGAAGAGAAAAAAAACGAATCCCGAAATCGAACAGATTGTCGTGCGGGGAAAATTGCCCTCGAGGAGGGAAAACACGATGTTCAATTTTCTCGAAGCGTAACCATGTCGAACGGTTGTTACCGACTGATGTTTGTTAATCTTGTGGAAAAAGTAAACATGAATTGTTTGCGCTGGTGCGAAGGCCAATTTGGATGGTCGAACAAATCGGTTGTTTGTCGGTTATTGTTTCAGGTTAAGAGCTACTTAGGATGTCGATTGTACGGAACCGAGATAGAACTTTTTTTCTATAATTGACAATGAAAATTTTGTTTCACAATCTGAGACAGGTTTCGCGATAATTGAAACAAAGGTTGGTTTGAATATTTCCTCAAGAAAGCAGTTAATCAATCAGCACCAACATCATAAAATCAATAATCCTTCTGCAACAACGCATCAACCATCAGCACAATTTCGGAGTCCTAGAAAGGATGCAAAATTATCCCCACGGACAGCTCACGTTCCCTGTTTCTCTCACAGTTGAAGCTGTTGACGTTGATCTGTTCAGATTCACCTCTTGACCAATGCTGCATTTTCCCGAGCCATCGTCAGTGCTCTGCGTCGGTGTTCTTTTCGCATCCGGAGATTTGACCACATTCGGGGCTGACGTCGTGCCAGGAAGAGCACATTATCCCAGCACATTACCACAGCTTACACAGCGAGCTGGCAAGCTGACCATATGCACTCAACGAACACCTCACCAGAGATGATTCCTGGCCGTAGAAATGCTCATTCGTTGCTAATGTTTGTGTGTGTGTGTGTGATTGTATGTTTATGAATGAACGAAGGACGGTTCGTAATAAGATGATCTCTTTTCTAACTGCGTTAGAGCGACATTAACCATTTGAATTAGAAATGAACTTTCGGGCATGTGGCCAGGTCGTATTATGGCTTTTACGCTTGTGTTTCTTGGTGGAAACAAGGATTCCATTCGTTTCTAAATGTACTTTACTTGGAATCAAGGATTAGTCTTTCATTTTACAAAATTGATTAAAGGAATAAATAAAACAAAGACTTTTCGCTCCTTAATGATAAAAATTGTTTTGATAAAGTTTGATTGAAGGATTAAGATTCGTTAAACAGGATGGATTCGTAAAATGAATTTTGCTGATTAAATTATTTCAAAACTAATCGATAGATAAAGCGGCAAAATCTGTATTCTTTCCCATTTCGGAAAACCTTTTGATTCATTACGAACAAAAAATTTAAAGTGCAAAGAAGACTGTTCAACAACGACCTCATAGAAACTATGGCGTGGTAACCAGACCGGAAATACTTTTAAAAAAGTAATCAACCCCAGCGGGACCCATTTTAATTTCCTAACCCATCAAAGCCTTTCGAATGAACTTTTGCGACCGCTGAATAGTGTGGATGTATGCTTCATTATTCTCTTCACATCCCTTTTCCACCACACTCATTTCATCTGTTTGATTTAACTTGTATCCATTTTTTGTTTACTTCAAATACCGATACACAGCTCTTTTCTACATTTTTTTCTTTTATGCACTTTTGCTCATGAAAAATGCACCGTGGCGTTTTTATTTTCTAGGCTCCATTTTGCCACAATTGGAAACCCATTAAAATGTATAAATTTTTATTCAGCAAAACCAAACGGGGGAAAAATACGGCGGGTGCCATCAATTGACCGATAATGGCCAATCCGGAAGACAAACACAAAAAAAACACTCAATTGATTGCACATCAATTCCACGTGGGTTTACAAATGTGTGCAATGTTGCAAAAGGGAAAAAATAAATCATCGAAAATAAAAACTACTCCGTGAAATATTCCAGGAGTGAGAAAAAAGAAGAGCATTTTATAACAAAATAGCGCTATTAAAAATTGAATGTAATGAGTTTTTATCGTCATCGAACCGAAACCGATCGGAATTGACCGATAATCCACAAACCACAAATAATCCTCCGCGTCGGCGGCGGAAAACTGTGAAACAAAACCATCAACAGCTTTTCCGGCGTAGGCCGAATCGCCCGAGGGCGTTGGGCACGGGGTATTTCGGGGGATAAAAAGTTTCTCCATCAATTGATTAATTTTAGTTATTTTAAATTAAACCGGACCGCCCTCGGGGTTTTCTCCGGTCCCTCGTTCACGCGCTTTTCCTCGCGATGATTCATCACGGGACGCGGGCTAGGGGCACGGGGAGAGGTTGCTGGTAGCCTGGAGGTAGCAAAGTATACCTCTTCAAAAATTCATACCCCAACTGGGACAAAATTTTATCGGGCTGGCGCGCAACCGGTTCGGTTAGAAGGTCTCATAGTCGTCGTCGAAGTTCGTCGCTTGCAATCCCAACGAGCGGCCCCCGAGATGCGAAAACGGCGCGTATAAATTACGAATGGCTCACAAATTGAATTACACCGACATGATTTTTGATCCCATTTTCCCCGTTTTCCCGCTGCCACCGGTCGCGGTTTTTCCGGGACCTTTTTCTCTCTCTCCCTCACGGCCGAAAACAGTTGTAAATGCCTACTTCAAACGAGGTTGGGCAATTTGAAACGGCACCTCCGGGAACGGGAGAGTGCGGTGACAAATTTGTGTCGGAGGAGGGGGGAACAGATCCAAGGTTCGTCGTTAGTTGATCTAATTTCAAAATATGCAAATTACGTAATTGATATTGAAAACAGTCGTCGGTTGGCTTCGTCTTACGCCCGGAAGGACTTGCAGAGGGAACTGATCGGGTCTAAGGTCCCCTAAAGTCGCTGAGAGTCTTAGAAGAATGAAAATTTTCCAAATTTTCCAACGTTCCAAAGAAAGGTGTTTTGAAGTTTAAAAAACTGTTCATAAGGACTCAACCTCAACTAGTCTTGAATTTTGATTCTACAGTTTGAGAATTCGTGACTTCACTCAACCGAATCCGATGTCGCCCCAGATTCAAACCACCACTTCCAACTTACGCTTTTCTTTTCCTGGGGAAATAAAATATTCAAATGTTGAAGCCTACCTTCCTCCTCCTCCTCAGAGTCCTCCCGCACTGGATTGACGCAATTGGGATCTGATTTGGGCCCATTTTTCTATTACACTTACTTCCTGTTGGTCCTTCCTTATTCCGCACCAAAGTCGACGCCATCGATCGTAAAATGCAGGACACGTAGCGCATGAGAAAGCAGGAACCATCAACCTAACCAACATCACCATCATCAGTATCATCAGATCATCCCGGCGTAACCATATTACCCCGACCGGTCTGATGTAATTTGCATTTCACCGGGTTGATCGATTGTTATCTCCTGGATGGTATCAAAAGCAATCCGGCACCGCCCAAGGGACGCTCTTAGTAAAACAAGTTTAAACAAAAAATTCCCGGCTAGAACGAGGCACGACACTTGTTATTTGATTTACGAGAAGATTTATCGTACCTATCGTGCTCGTCGAGGTACCGATCCGATGGAATCCGATAAGCCGGGCCGGGCGACATTATGCTTATGACATCAATCTGTGTGCACAGTGATTACGTTAAAAGGGACAGCGGGAGGCAAATTTGCATATGGTGTTTCAAATTGCTCACTTCTTTTTTTCTCGATTGTTTTTTTAAACTCCAGGACATGAGCAGATGGTGCTGCGGATAACGATTTTATCATTGCTGTTTGGACTGACGAAGTTATCCTAGATTTAAAAACCGATCAGATTTAAAATGGTTAGTAAAATTATAAAATTTTGATATTTAAAGCAAATCTAAATATAACACATATCATTCTACCATTTGTCCGAAAGGAACAGAATATGTGATAATACCAAAGTTGGTCACGATAAAATTCAACAAACTCGGATGAAAACACACAACGTAATTAACTTTGCGTGCTTATTTATTCTTCACAAAGTCACGCGGGTCACAAACCACTCACCTTCCATGTCAGGCATAAGCTCCAAACTAAGCCTCTCTAAGTAGACAACGTCAGCAAATTCTCACTCGCTTCAAGTGTGTATGTGTGTCCTGTTCCCTGACACTTCCAAACGCTTTTCCACCACGCGGACAAACTGCTCAAAAAGTCCCAAAAGTGCAGCCCATTTTTACGCCAAATTATGTCTGTATATTTGATTAGAGGGTAAATTAATTAAAACTCATCACCGTCAACCTCGTGGGGGCCCGAGAAGTAGAAAGTCATCCCGTGTGATGATGTGTGATGATGTTGCTGGCTCACGTTTCATTTCGTCCTAGGGGCGAGAGTTTTCCAAAACTCATCGTGTGATGGTAATGTATCCAGCTCGGAACACCCTTTCGGACGTTCCTGGTCTGACGACTCCACACGGTATGCAGCGAGTGCAGAGTGCAGAACCGAGTAATTCAATTGGGCGACCGGACTCTTATCAAACGCGTCGTACCGTGGAAGCGTACGGAGGATGACCTACAACCTACTCGGAAGCGTCGGTAGGCCGCTCACGGTACATTATACGTTATTTCAATTTACTCATTTGGATCATCATCACCCAGGCTTGCCGTGCGTCACGCCCCGGAACCAGCAACTCCGGAAGTCCACGTTCGTTGCGCCTCGACGCTGTGTATCGGACCAAAGATTATCGAGACGTACGACGTGCCAAAGTTTTCGGTAATTCGAGAAGTTTGAGCCAACCCTGAGAGAAGCCGATCCGAGAAGTGTCGGTTTTCGAAAGAATTATCGTCATTTAGCGGAGCCATTAGGATTCCGATGCCAACGAAGGGACACTGGGAAATCTTGCGGTGTGGAATTCCCACCGCAGAAGGAACGCACCCACGTGGCATCGGCACCTTGGCAGTCGTCGCTCGGATTAGAAATCTCTAATGGCATTATCGATGCCCAGCTGAGAAAAGGCCGTGAGTCTTGTGGGCCATCTCTGGAAGATCTATCCTCGTACTTCATGTCCGAACTGCGTCCACCGTAAATACTGGAGCCCGTTCTAGCGCCTTTCATCAGGAGCCCTCACTTCCAAGATTGACAGGAATCATCGAATTAGATTCGTTATTAGATGTCTCTCCGCCAGTTATCAGCTCCCGAGCGATTCGCCTTTCCCGGAAAACATCCCGAAGGCACACGCCTTGCCACAGGACGTTGCCATTCCACTTCAATTAATGGCAGAAATAACGAAATCAAATTAGGCCGAGCCTGATGGAGGCCCGTGCCGTTCGGGAGAAATTGGCAATGTGCTGTGCGGAAATCGATCTTCCAACGATGCTGCGTCGTTGTGTTCACCCGAGATGAGACCTGGACCGGTACCGACCGGATAGATGGATAGACGGCGAGCGCGTATTGATTTGACGATGCAACAACGTTTGCTGACGCTGCATCGAGCAACGATGGATGCATCCCGTGGATGGATGGATAAGAGATGACAGTAATGGAATCAAAGAGCTGCCAGCACGAGTGAGGAAATTGAAGCTCCAGGTTCATCGGGAACCCGAGTCCGTTCGTTGTTCGAAGAGGCAGGGCAGTTTCAAACAGATCATGTTCTGTCTGTACTTGCACGCCTTTTAGGCATCAAAATTAGGCCGCGTAATGAGGTTATTTGAAAATCGTTGGAAATTGATTTTTGGCATCAAGAAACCTTGTGGTGGATTGAACCAGGAATTGAATTCGTTTGTCGAACTATTTTGGAAATGTACTTTGAAAAATTTACACATTTTCTCCAGGATTTCCCCCTTAAAACCCATCCGTTATTACGTCCAACCCCATGCCAAGGATCAAATTAGCCGCCACCCTCTGATGATCTATGAAATACGATAATAATTCCTAAATTATGGACATAAAATCGCTCCGGCTCTGAAGGTGTGTATGTGCAGCACATGTTACGCTACTTTCCAACCTTCAAAAAATTCACCCAACTCTGGATTCCGCAATCGCAATCTTATCGCTCGTTCGCTGCGCTCTAGCTTTTGCCCTTTTTATTCGGTTCGTTCTGTAAAACAATTCCCAACGGGGACGACCTGTAACTTAATACTTTCCTTTTCGCTACGTTTTATACTGGAAAGAACATATAGAAGGGAGAACGTTTGATTTTACATTCCCACCACTTTTAGTTCTTTTGCTAGCTAAAAGAATTGGAGGAATCGAAACGAACTTAAAACACTGGCTGTAATTGATTTTTCTTTTCCGAGTTGCCGTTTTCTTTGGCGTGGAGGGAAAATTGAATTACGGTAGCGAACTGGGAGAGAGAGAGTAGAAAAAAGAATCGGAATTCATTTTCAATCTGTTCGTGGACGTGAACCGGAAAAGCAGTCGGTTGCGGGATCCTGATTTACGTCAATCAGGACTCGCAATGAGTTTGTGGTTGCAAAGAGGCCACAAATCTAGTAGAGAAACGATTCTTTCAGCCAGTTTTGATTGCATTTGTCGCTTTCTTTATACGAAGGGATATTCTTTAATCCACCTTTACCTTAGTATTTAAAATCAAATCATGTTCAAGGTTTTATATTTGAATAATCTTAATTGTTTTGAAAAAGGAAATAATACTTACAAGGATGCGTCGGTGCGAAAGGATATTCCAGGGTCGGTAACCGCGGCGGATGTGGACCGGCCGGATGCAGCGACGGTGGGCAGTGGTAGCAGAACATTCCTCGTCCCGCCGTTGCGGAGCTCAGCTGGAACAGAAAAGGGAAAAGTTGTTGAAAAAAAAAGCTTGAAATATTTCCGGGCTTTCCGTAAAGGATTAAAATAATTAACGAACATACAAAAAACGATGTACGATTAAACATAAAACTGATAAACAATACGATGAACGCGGCAGAAGAAAGAGAGTAAGAGAGGGTGGAGAGGAATTTATTTGCCGACCACGGATGAAAACTTAATTCAGATTTATGGTTTCAATTCGTTGATTAAAAATTAAAACCCGCAAAAACGCCAAACTCCGCGTTTCGCCGACCGATGGCGTAATCTCGGGAGCTTCGCTGTACAAGAAAAGGGGAGAACTCATCGTGCAAATGAATTACAAAATGTACGCTCAATTGTGCCCACCCAGCCAGTCCAAAGTGGGGCGGGAGGGAGGGAAAAAGACCACCCTTAACAGCTCGCCCCCCCCGTTTGGAAACTCGCCACCGAAGGCAAAACAATTGTGGGTAATTACTTTTGACAATTAATTAAAAATTATCATAACTCAGAATTCAAAATGGAATCCCGGGGCTTCCCGGTTGGCGTCGGGCGCCATTTCGTTGTCGACTGTTTCCCCCTTACCCTTCCTCTATCTCTCTGTCTACCTCACTCACGAAAAGGATGGCGTACGTAAAATGGATGAGCCCTGAAGCCGCCACTCGGGAAAACTCCAGGCGTCGGCGTATCGCACCTGCGTCCAACCAACCTGGGCGTCCGACTTCCGGCTTGGTTCGCTCGCCGTCGTGAAAGGATGTGTATAATGAAAACTTTTATTCCAATTATTGTCATTATATTATTTCAGCCTGCAAGCCACGGTGTGCTTGGCCGGCAAAAGGCCAGTCTCCGACAACGACGGACCAAAGCGCTACCGGAAGAGTGTTGGTGTGCGTGTGTGTGTGTTCCGGAAGCGACACCGTGCAACAGCGTCGGCGTCCATCGCGTAAGGTGCCACCGGGAAATGGGGAAAATGCACACCGGCATCCATATTTGAGGTGCCTATTTATGGGGGCTTTCGGGCGGGATTTGCAATTATAAATTTATCGTCCCCTTTCCGGCTGCCCGGAGGGTGGGAAACGGGGGTCGCGGAGGCTGCACGAGCACAAAATGGCAGGCACGACAATGGCAAAGCTGCCGGCGGTCTCAACCTGATCCGGTGCTTCGGTGGCAGCATTAGACACCATTTAATCGCCAGCAGTGCTCAAACAGTATAGGCTTTCGGGTGGGATTGTGACATTCTTAGGTGTCATGGTGGGCATGTGTGTCTGTATGAAATTGACACCGTGCCAGTTGGGTGTTGACGGATATCGCCTTTTGTGACATTTTATGCACCGTGCGAGGATGACAAGGACGGGTTCGCATATCCGGACTCTGGATCGTACAATCGAAACATTGCACCGGATTTTAATTGATGCTGATTAAATAGTATCACACGCAGAATTTGTATTGAAAGAGCTCTTTCCGAGCACTCGTGGCCATGTTCTTATTTTATTGTTTGAAAGTCATTGTTTTTCATGGTTAATGTTCCCCCTTGGTTGGAAGAATTACTTCTAATTAATTTTGATTGAATGATGGTTTTAATTAATGTAAAGTATGTGAATCATTTCTTTTAAATTACATTCAAACAATTAGCATGATCTTCAAGCTAATTATCTTTTACTTATAGAATTAAATCTTCTTTACATAAAAAAAAGTAACTGTAGTTAAAATGCATAACAATTTATGCATTGTTACGATACGCTTGGCTCGTGATGCGATATAACTAGACTTCTTGTAAAGTGGATGTACAAGTGGATGTTAACTAGACTTCTTGTAAAGTGGATGTACTGGGCAACTTAATTGAAGAACATAGAATGTCACTTGCAATGCAATATGTATACTTGTTCGATAGGTTAGTATTTTATGCTCCAAGTTGGATTTTAATTTTCAGCTTTTTAGTGTTAGTAGCACAATTATCTCTACTATCACACACAACAAATAACATTTATTATTTTTGAGCCTTACCATTCCGTGTTTGTAGAATTTGTACCATTAAAATATAATAGATAAAAGAAATCATTTCTTGCAAACAAGAGGAGATAAATTAGAATTCGATTGTGATTGTTCGGAACAAAAACCCTTATTGAGCAGCTTCAAATATTTCTTAAACTTTTTGCAGTTTAAAAATTGAAACTACGACATAGGTTTACTTTAAATTCTATTAATTACTTTTTATTAAATAACCCAACAAAATGACATTGAAAGTATAACACTTCAGTAAAATCATGAAATTACAACACACAGAAGGAATAAATTAATTTCCTTCCTTCCGACGATTCCCAGCCCCTGGAAAACCCACCCCTAACATGAGTGGAAAACTTTCCATTTGACAAATTATCACTGGGAAATTCATTACCTACAATTGGCCAAAGCTTCTCCGGCTCTGGTACGTGGCTTTTCCTCGACAACTCGCTGTCCCAGCTGGAATCCCAGGCGAGTGCACCAACACGACCGGGCCAGAATAACGGAACCATAATGGAGCTTTATTGCGGTATGATTGGTTGTGGAAACACGTGGTGCACTTCCTTCATCCCTTTCCTTTCATTCCAACGCCGACGGGGGAGTTTTCGAACTTCGATTCCTTATTCCACCACCGTTCACCCTTTCCCGGCACGAGATGGAAATTTCCCCGACCGCTGTATGTGTATGTGTATGTGTTTGGAGCCATGTTCGCCTTTCGCTCCGGTGGCGTCATTTTATTGGATGAGAGTTGTATTTTATTTATAATTGTTATTAATATTGTTTCATTAGGTGAATAATTTATAGCCCGTTCCTCGGCTCGACGACGGCCAGTCTTTCGCAGAAGGTGCTGCCCATGTGTTTCGGGATCGGGTTGTTGTGCAGCACCCAATATGGGTCCGCCCGGTCGGGTGGTCTGGCGTTTGCGTATGCGTACGAGCGTCGGTGCGTTCGGTCGGTGTGAGGTGGGAGATTTATGTGCATCCATCGTTGGCGGTTGTGTAGAATGAGTTTGCGCTTGCACCAGCTGCTGGAGCTCGCGGAATAATTAGCAATTCCCAGCCATCTGATCCAGCAAATGTAATCAAACGCGGTCGAATTACCCGTTCTTCGAAGCTCAAGCAGATTGTTGGAGTGTATTGCTTAGAAGGATGACATCCCAAAGTGCCACCATATTCTGTAGGAATTCTATTTTCCATGGTAAGTGCAAACTTATCTTCCAATAATATTATTATTTCAAATAAATTTATGTATTCGTTCATTTTTCAACCCAATTATTTGATAAAGAGCTTTTTTGGAAAAAGGCATTATTTTTATAAGAAACAGCTACAGCTTCAAAATGGAAATTCAAAAGATCGATAATAGGTAGTTTAGTTTCATCAGTTCCATTTTGATTTGTCAATTCTTATTTATTCAAGCTTAATTTTCATCCAGGAGTGTTCTGGAATGCGTACTATTCAAAAAGTAGAAACATATCAAAAATTTGATAGTAGTTTTACTAGTTTTTAAATACTAAAGGAATAATGAGTAAGAGAATGCCTGGGTTCTAATGCAGTATAAGTTCATGTTTTACACTAGAACGCTGAGTAGGGCAGTTATACCCGTTTTTAATTTATTGTTAAAAATATTTCAAACTAGGGCACACCAGCCTTTTTGCAAACTTCAAACTGCATAAAGATATATATTTTCATTATG
Organism: Anopheles sinensis; assembly: GCA_000441895.2. Taxonomy (NCBI): domain Eukaryota; kingdom Metazoa; phylum Arthropoda; class Insecta; order Diptera; family Culicidae; genus Anopheles; species Anopheles sinensis. Next base: position 1,546,994 of record KE525231.1, on the reverse strand, counting down.
CCAAGTCAGAGGAAAAAATTGATAGTGCACAAACGCTCAGGAGCAATCAATTTGATCACTCATTTCGATCATTTTTGAAAGACATTTAAAAGAACTGTTGCTCAATCCATGGGCTTTTCAAATAAATCTTTCGTGATTGATTACCACATTAAAAGTATGAAAGAATATCATACTTCGAAAGTTTGAAATTGTACCCTGTTTTTACAACTGCACCAATATTATTTAGTAGCAGAAAAAGTTCCCTACATATGTGTTCTATTTGCATTTTTGTTTTGCTATTTCCTAGCGAAGGCACGTTCGCGTCGAGCATCACATCTGGCAAGTGTTGGACTTCAATTGTCTCAACTATGGCGGCTGCCAGTGCAGTTGATACGCACCGCACTCCCCAAGCCTCGTCCAACCCCTCCGTCCTTCCAGTCGACTGCAGGCCGATTGGCTCAAATGCATTTATTGATGTAAATTTTATTTTCCTTTTGCTCGCCGACCGTGCCACCCCAAAACCGGAGCACGTCCGAAACCGCAAAGCGTTTCCAGGCCCCGCTCGAGGGTTCTCTCTTCCCTCCTCCAACACCGGACCGGTGCATCTGATTGCAGGAGGTGCAACACACTTCCCGACAACTGAAGCTCAAACGCGAACGGTTGGCGCGTGGAAAAAGGAAAACACAAATCGGGCACGTGAAACAGGAGAACGCAGAAAAAAAGGCCCTTCCATCAAGGTGATAATGCCTCCTCGCTCGTGCTGATTGTCAATTTTTCTGCACTCTTCCTGCAGCTACCCTCGGAGTGCCCTTCCCTTTCACCCGTCTTGGATCGTTCAACTATTTTTTTCCACTTCCGCCGGGATCGGAGCTGCAGAACGGGTTGGACCGGACGATCCGGTCTATGATGCAATTCGGTGCATCCCAACTTCCTTCCCTTTTTTCCCCCCAACTCCTTCCTCCCCCTTTTTCGCGGCGCTCACCAACAAGCAGGGCGCGGGTGGAACCATTTTTCGCGATGTAATTATTTAATCTATTTATGACAATTTAGCGATCCTCCATCGCGTCACCATCGTTGTCGTCGTCGTCGCCGTGGTCGACGTGGTCTATTGCCTAGATCCGGTCGGTCGCCTTGTGGATCACCTCGCAACCCTCCCGCTTGCACCCCACTGGAGCGCGGTTCTATTTCCGAGGTCTCGTTTTCTCTGTTTACGGCGGCGTGTAATTGAGTGGTAAATTGAATAGGATGATACGATAATTGCATGTAGATTAGTGGCGAACTGCCAACGGCGGCACGATCGCTTTTCGCTGGCAGCGTCCGTTTTGCAGTCCCTTCCGCCCGGGGAGGACCATTATACTCAAGGGCAATCATATAAGGTTCTTTGCTATTTTAAAAACTGCTTTAAGATCGAGCGATTTAGATACGATTATCAGGGAAAGATAGGGTTTGCGTGATTATGCAGGATGCATCTTTTCGACTGTGCAATGTCAAACTAGTTCAAACCTAACTGACAAGTGTGGGATGATCTATTGCCATTTGGCATAGTTGTCTCGGCTCCATTCTGAAGTGATTTATGATCATCCCAAGGCGAAAGTCGAGTAGACGTGAGCGCTGATGGTTGATGGATTCAAGCGCCCACCTTTTCCTGTGAGCACCAAATTGCTCCTTTATTGTGCATTTGATCTCATTTCACATCTTAGTTCCAAACGCCTCAAAGAATGTTTATCAAAAAATAACAAGTTCTTACATTTCTTCAAATAATTCTTAATACAAATGCATCATGAATTTCTTGAGAAGATATTTTAAAAATGAAGAATTGTTAGCTCTTTCTCGCCGAAGGTTGTTCCAATTGAAAATGCATTCAAACTGAAGTCAAACCATGCCTAGAAAAGCATTCCTAGGCAAACGACTAGGGTCCGATGTTCCGCTCAATTTACATCAATCACTTACGATCGATTTGCATCGCGCGCGAACACACACACTACTGTCTTGAAGGGTGCCTTGCAAGGAAAAGAAAGTGACTTTCGAAGGAAAACTGTGGACCGAAACCTTCGCTGCCCGAACGACCAGGCATCGTCTCCGGGCCGCTGCGCCGGACATGCTCAATTCGATTCAATGCCTCTGATACCATTCAATTCAATTAAGCTCAATTTAGATCGAATTGTTTGACCATAAACGCATGGCACGATTTTGTCAATAATTTTATTCATAAATTAATTGTAATAAAAACTAATTTCCACCCGTCCACCGGCTCGGCTCGGCGTGTCAACTGGCTCCGGAGGAAAAACGCGCTGGAGAATTGAATTAATCAAGACGGATGGACCGTCCTCGGGTTGGACGTGTTGGATGCTTCCATCGGCGTTGTTCTGCACAGGATGGAATGCATAATGGAGTTTTGTTCGTTTTTATGGCTTACTTTTTTAATGGAAAACGCAGCATAAATTGATCGTGACATAAAATTCTTCGCGCAAACAATTCACACGCCAAACAAACAAATGGACACCAGCGGTCGGAGAAAACAATAAAAATCCGTCTAATTCAAACGCTTACGATTGCTTTTCCCACCTTCGGAGTTTTAATTGAAGTCCTACCGATCCCACCTCTTCTCGTTCTGGTTCTTTCGCTGTATTTTTGTTCAACCATTTTCAATTTTGGCACTCCGCACATAATGCATGCAGAAAATGCGTTTAGCAGCCACTTGAGAAACGCCTTGAAATATCCTTTTTTCTTCACGCGAACCGCGATGTTATCGGGAGTATTTAGCACTCCAGTTCCTCCTTCAATGCTTAACCTACCAACAACAAATTTGAATTCCATATCGTGCGTTCGCTTTCAATCCGATCGCGTTGTTTGGCGTGAAGGGTTCCGGAATTTGTGGGTTCATTCAATTACGTGGTTTGATGAAAACCTTTGGAGCGACAGCCGGGATGCGGGAACGATTTGAGATCCTCGATAAGCGTAAGCCTCCCGTTGATTTCCTACGTTTTTCTTCATTACAATAATCGCTCGCAAAGTAAAGCAAAGCAGAACCCCTTCTGGAGCTGGCCAAGTGTTTGAGCACATAAGATCACACGACCGAGGAGCGAAAACGAAACACTTCAACGTACGTGTCGTCGTCTGTCGGGAGTTCAAGTGTCCTTAAAAAGGGCTGTGGTTTCTTCAAAGTTCCTTGAGATGTTGAAAAAGTGTGAAAATTTAATATTTATTAGTGAACCACATTTCTTTCTTCTTCTAAGCAAAATTCCAGTGATATTGTTAAATAACATCCCGCATCCCTAAGACCGATCAGAACAACTACGCTTAAACAAATTAAACAATTAATAAATCTTATCAGACGAAACATTTTATCTCTACAGCTTCAGCGATGTTTACGACGGTTTATCAGCTGATCGAACGGTGTTCCGTTTGCGTTGATCAAACCCACATTTTTAAACGACCCATAAAATCCTGTCCTCTGCCCGATATGATCACAACTTGGGCTGAACAGAGTCGCTCCGTTCTGTTTGACCCAAAACGCACACATTGGCGCACGCAATATGAGCACGCTGGTGTTGCTTTTGGCTATGCAAGGGAAGAAAAAATGTTAATCGACACAAATTGAATTAATTAATATTAATTTATGAAAATGTGTATCGTCAGCAGCGTCAATTAGTGTCGCCATAAAGGCGTTTCGGTTGCCTGTTCGGTCGGCCGTTTTGCGTGCGTGTTTTGATACTCTCGTGGTCGTAATGCAACGTGCGCACGAACGTGCGCCATCGAAAGTGCGCGAAGAAGTTAGCTTGAGTCAAGTGTAGGTTGCAGTTTTTATGTTAGTTTTGTTTCTCTGTTGATTACACCAAACAATGATTATAGTTTGTTATCAAAAACTTTAGTTCTTTCATATACTGAAAGAGTTAAAAATTGTTTAAAATATTGAAAAGAAAGACAGTCGAACATGTAGGATAAAACTAGCAATTCTATTATGATCTTGAAAACGAACATTGAATTGGGATAACCCTAACGCAAACGAGATTTGAAACAATTAATTGAGCAAACATGCTGGTTGATTGTCATATTTCGGTCAACTCAAATTCATTTCGATCTTCAAGCAAGGCGTCAGAGTTGGGAATTAAACCTGCTTCATAACGTCGATGGTTTCGGGTTTGATGGTATTGCTGGCGCCAACAGTTAAGATAAGCAAAAGTTGGTGCTAGGAAGGGGTTTTGATTGATTAGAATTATGCAACCAGCATAATTCGTTCGTCCGAACTTTGGAAGAAAACATTGTTGGATTCAAAAGAGGGTATAACTAAAAAGAGTAATATTTCGAAAATAGCTTCACTACAAAATCTAAAATTTTATCAAACATTCCAAAATTGTTTTTACGTTCACATCCACTTGTTTAATTTGTTATAATGAATATAAAGAGTTTGGAAATACATTTTTTTCTCTGGAATTCCTGATCATATCAAATAATTATTACCTTAAACTTTTCCTTGTGTACTCTTTTCCATCAATCGTTTAGGAAAACTTTAATGTAGAAAACTATCGTTGAATACAATTCATCACTAGAAGCGAAAATCATTTTACTTTTATTACGATTTAGCCAAAACAGAAGCATTCAATTATGTTATTTCCTTTCTAACACACGTTTGTACAGTTATACTACTACTACTTAAAATATTGAAATGTGTTCTCAAAATCATAGTTTGTTAAGATTAACGAAGCTTAAAAATTTCAAAGAATACGTCACATTCATCCCAAGTTAACTTAATAAGTGAGAGTGACAAAATCAACTTCTTTGAGTGTTAGTTTTATAATTTTTATCAACCAATAATTATAGTAAATACGAGTCCAAATTCCCGGCATCAGAGTCAGTGGGATGTTTATACCCTGTATAATAGATTTTTCATATTTTACAAAACTGTGGAAAATAAATAAAACACAACGCGAATATGCCCAGGTTTATTTGTTTTTTTAAACATTAACACTTCCAAGACTGGTTTTCATTTAACGGTTACCCTAGAAACCCCAAATATGAGCTATAGAGCTTCCGATGCTCGTGAAGATAGGACCCAAAGATCCCTCTTAAAGCCCTTTGAATCCCATTAACCTTCAATGTCAGCCTCTCCCGCTTCGATCACTGGTTGACACTCGACATTCAAATCGAAAAAAAACTCCACCCATTGGGAGTTCACGGACGAACAGAAATCCCGGCACGATCCTCCGGACGACGACGGCGACGATGATGATGCTGGCAGGCGAAACTGGTCGCATCTAGTAGTCAAATTTCATTCTATTATAGCTCATCATATTCACATAATACATCCGTCATAAATTTAAAACAATTTGGCCATCCAGCCGCGATGGCAACCGAAACGGCAGCTCCATGCTCATGCCGATGCGCGATGCGATGCTGCGACTGCAGTGGCGAATGTTGCGCCTCGCGTGCTAGACGAGCGGGAGGTTAGAAGGGTTGCTTGCAGGGTTTGATTGTTGGGTCGGGTGTGTGTGTGTGTTTTATTTTTAACGATCACCGTATCCGACCGGTCATTCGGCCACAACAAGGGCCAGAGTGTCGCGCACCCAGAAGTGTTTGGCAGGGAGTTGGAGTTTGAGTGTTGAACTTGGTTAGAGTTCGCCATTTCGCTGCCCCGGGAACGAGGACGTGAATGATAAGGTTGGTTGGTTAAAAATTCATTCCATCAGCACACCCAGCGGCGTACGTGCAGCATTAGAAAAATCCTCCTGGTCGAGCAAACGTCCAGCATCGAAACGAGTCCTTTAAACTACCAACGAGTGACTCAAACAAACAAAAAACACCCAGCACCGGACCGGGCATTCCGAAGGGCACAGATTGCAATCGTGATCGATGCGGAATTGCATCATCGTTGCATCGGGAACGTCCGGTGCTGGGATGGATATTTTATACCGCCCGCGCACAATCGAGCAAAGCCGGAAGTCCTTCGAAAGCGTTTGATTGATCTGCAGTTGATTTGCACATTTGTGAGGAATTTTTATCAAAAACGGCAGGAAATGGAATTTACTGCCGTTCGTTGCACTTCCTTTCTCGATCGGGTTGAATGTGTGTTAGGAGGTCATATTTTCATTCTCCTTTGTAGTGCATGGAATACTATTTTCCTTTCCTGATTGCAACACGTTGAAAGTGGCGTTAAAAATATATTTAAAGGATGCATCCGGATTTTTATGTTGAAATAAAAATAATATCATATAAAATTATTTTCAAATTCACCTTTGATAACGAATGATTTTGAACACCATTTGACAGTGAAGTAAGTTTGATGGTAATGTTGTTAGGACAGTTTGGGTCTTTTCATACCATTTTTAAAGATTTAAACTACAACTAAATCACAAAGAATAGCATGCGAGCCTAATCGTGAGCTTATCTAATATCAACCTCTGCAGACAAACCAATGAAAAAAACACTCTGGAGCACTCTCAATGTTTTATGATATCCGCGATGGCAGGCAACGGTCAATGAGCATAATGTTGCCCCGCGACTATGCTGCGACGGCACACTCCCGCCAGCACCGCCCTCCCTCGCCTCCTCGCCCTTCAAAGCCGAACGCGGTCGACGCGAGGAATGGCAAATAATGCTGGCGCGCACCCGAGAGAGCCGCCCGATTATGATGGTGACGGGCGTGATGACGCTGATACGTATGCAGATAAATTTAAATTATTAATTTAATTTAATTCAATGAAATCTAATTTAATAAACGGTCGGTTGATATTTTGTTTTAAACTTGTCTCGGGCGTCGGTGCGGTCGTCGTCGTTGTCGTGATGTTGGCTTTAAGGTTTTGGCTTAGAGGTGGTTTGGCAAGTGCTTCGCGAATTCGGCCGATTTTCTGTTGATCCGCGAGGAGTGCAGTTGCACTTGGGTTGGTCGATGCGGAAGGCAGTTGACGCAATTACTGACTGCCCTTGGGTGAAGTTGCGTGTTTTATGCTGCACCCTGAGAGACATTGTATGAAGTTCTATTCCAATGCCACGTGCATTTACCAGATAATCAAGTTTAAAAAAATTTCTTGCGCTTATTTATTCGTATTTAGATGGGTTTTGGTTTTAAAACTTTTGCCACAAGTTAAAAGAATATAAGATAAAATGAGTATCTAAGACATGTTGACTGCCATGGCTTTTATTTTTGATAGCCAACTGTTATTAGTTTTATCAAGTTTTTATCGATAAATAACAGAAAATGCAACGTGAAAAATACGAAAGTGTTAAAAACTCATTCTTTGGAAAGTCAAGTCCTTGCTGGCTTTTAGAAAACGGTCGGATAAATGTATGTTATAACCAAATCGAAAAAGATCGTACTAAAAAAGTGTGCTATTTGTTGATCTTGTGCTAAATTGTACTAGCTCATAAATACCCCACAGTGCCTTAACACGTTGATTATGAAGCGTTGTAAGCACTTTTTTTTAGTACAAACATTATTGAGAAAATAAGTTCATGAATTGTATTGTACAGTTTTCGAAAACGAAGCAAAAACTCAAAGAATTAATTTTTAAATCCTCATAGAATTAATTTTTCTAATTACTATTGCTTGTATGTTTCATTTTTATTAATTTATGGGACAAAAACTTCTTAGAACTAATGACACTAGGCTAACAAAAATAATAAACATGGCAAACAACGTGTTAATTGATTGTCTTTATGGAAGGGAAAAACTAAAACCCTACATAGTGAATAATTGCACATCCACCCACCGCTCATAAAATAATACCACCCGTTCATTGACCGCCTCTCATTGAGTCTATTTTTAGAACCAACCATAACAATTCGTAGATTCTCGCAGACGATAGGCTTCCTAACCATCCTGGACCTAGGTCAACCCACGACACTCCAAGTGCGCTTTAAACTCTTCGAGCTCAATTTTCATACGCTTAAATGCCAAAACATGTCACCGACCAAACAGCCACTTTGAAGTGAAGCGCCACGATTCCTTCAGACTTTGCCTAAAGTGCGTAGGATGACCAGAAGTTCTTTGAGCGAGCTAAAAATAGACAACAGCGGCAGCGAACACACCAATCGAAAGCCGGAAGATACTGATGCTCCGGAGTGGACACTAAACTGTGTCAACTTGAGCTAATCGGGTAGCTTCGAAGCGCCCTCGAGTTTTACTCGCCACCAACCGGACCCGGAAGCTGCGTTCGAAGAAATGCGAGCCAGTAGCAAATAATATTAATAAAGCCAAGACTATAAAAACAAAACCTTCACTTTGTGCACCATGAACTCGTGGTTTTGCATATGCGCTAGTGAAGAGAACTCTGCTTGTAGCTCGTAGCGGGAAGCGAGTGTAAAGTTTTAAATTACATTAATTGTGGTCAATTAAATCATACACACGAGATGCTGATGGGGAAGAACGGTCCAATGAACGGGAATGTGAGCAAAGGTAGGGCAGAATCGGTTGTATGAGAATATAACAGCTGAACTGTCCTTATACTGCTTAGTTGTGTTCCATTTTGAAACATTTGAAAGAATATAATATAAAGAATATAATAAAACAAAATTCATTAAATTGATCTATGTTGTTTGGCGAACCTTTTCATTTTAATTTACAATGGAAGAAGAATGATATATTTTTGTAACCTTTGTTTTCCACAAAAGATTATTTAGTTTTATTATTGTATAAATCTCTTTTGTTTCTAAAATTCTAGAAATCAATATTTAGTTGTTTTTTAATTTTTAAGTATATCTCAGCGGGAAAACTTTGATTTGCTGAATTAAAAACCAATCTCTGATTCTTGAATAAAATCAATTCAGCACGTTTGGTTTATTAAACTGTCCAGCCAAAATTGCAATCCTCATTTAAGGCTCAATTATTCGTGGTTTTGCAAGAAAAAACATTTATACCAATCAGAAGCTGTCAGCTCGTGGCCTGGAAGCAATCTGTTCTCTTACCACAAGCCACCCAGCGCCACCCAAACCATTCTCATCTTGGGGCAATGCAACCACCAAAGCGTATCATCGCAGCCCACTCTCAAAGGCCTCCCAAATTTTGTTGTTTCCAATCATTTTTGAAACATTTCATCTGCTCCCGTTTGGGGTCCTGTTTCCTGCGAATCCATTTGTCACTCGCTCTCCGCCGGGTTTCCATCCAACTTCACCAATTCACAATGCGCAACGCCAGTTTTTCTGATTGAGATTGATGAAAACCACCACGCAGTGATCGCGTGACAACCGGTTCAACAACCATAAAACAAACAAGCAAAAAAACGGCAAATAAGATAAATTAAACCGAAATCATAAAAGCACAATCTGAAACAATCCCGAAAAGCAAACATAAAGCGACCACTTTCGGTGTTTCCAGCCGCTTCCTGCCATGCCAGGTGTTTCACCACCGGGCTCCAACGACCCCCGATCCCAATTTGTGAAAACATTTGAACAATTCTACCAGCTCTGGTGCTGGTGGATTAAATCGAATTAAATTAACAAAAATTAATTATTCATTTCGGGATGTGCAATTTAAGTTGATCAACATTGGCGCACGGAATGGGGCGGTGTCCACCATCGTTGCTCGATCCCGCCGGGGCTGGAAAATCCTCTTTACCCCACGGGAAAACAGCAGGTGTGCTAGGGGGGTGGGATAGGTGAGAGGAACCGCTTTTAAAATGAACAACGGCCAGGTCGCTAGAAACGAGCCCGAACGAAACCGGGACAAAATGTGCTCATTCTGTTTAAGTCTTTCCGGGCCATCCGACCGCTTCCGGCTTTTCCACGCAACATAGATCGAGCGCTTGTGACGAACACATACACACACACTTTACGTTTTCCGTGTCGGAAAGCATACCAACGACTGGAAACGGTTGGTGGAGGATTTTTTCGAAAAGCCCCAAACCGAACCCCGAAACCGAGCCGAAAACCGTAATCGCATTGGCAAGGTTTTGCTGCAATTTGCTGCAAATTGATATTGCATTTCGATGCAATGCGCGGTCCACCATTACAAATGGGGAACGGGAAAGAGAAAGAGAGAGAGGGAGAGGAGTGGCATTTTGGACCCGCATGGTGTAAGTTGCAAAATTGGACTCAATCCCCAGCTCGGCCACATTTCGATCGGGATTTTAGCTCCGGGCCCGCTGCCGGGTCTCGAGCGGGACATTCATCATATTTGCTCGATTGAATCGCCCGATTGCCGTTGCTTCCGGTTCCGGGGCATTGATTTTACCGCCGGTCCGATGCGCACGGATTTTACAAATAATTTCGCATCGATATTTATTTAATTTGTTTCGCAATTGAATCGGACCAGTAAATCCGGTGTGATTGTGGCTGCTCATTTGGAAGCGGATATGGGCTTCTGTACCATGGAGTACCGCATTTGCGAGTAATTTAACCCACTGTTTCAGTGCGATATATTTGTCAATTTCAATGAGTTAAATAACTGGATACAAATTAACTTTTTGACGATACGATAGCTTTTTGACGGAAGACCCTGATTTTTAAGTATCAGAATCATATAGATTTTATTATTTATTGACACTCTTTAATTCAAATACAAAGATTCACATCGTTTAAAAAACCAGAACATGAATACCAAGCTTGACGCTAGTAAGAAAAGTACTATTGCTGTTGAATAAAATTAAATATTTGTAAAAGACAAGCAATTTGAATTCCAAATTTTTAAAAAATTAAACAAAATAAATATTAAAAAAAAATTATAAAATAATCAAATTTGCAACAAAAGATGAAGTACAAAGGAAACCTATCACAACAAGTATAACAAACAGGTAGATTCATACAGAAAACGGCTTGATAAAATAAAACAGATGAAATAGAATCAAAACAAACAATTTTTTACATTTGATCAAATATCTAATGAACCCTTCCCCAAACAAATTACCTTATTCCCGTCCGTGAAAATCTTGCTTATGATAAAGCGAGGTCCAAAGGCCTCGCTGACTGGTTCAAACGAAGAAAAGACAAACAACAAACACCTCACACCAAATTCTTCCTTTATGATTACTTTATAGTTTTATCACCACCACTTTTCACTTCGAACCAATTATTTGTTGCCTTCTGTTCACTCTATTTATTCAATGTTTTTCACTTTCTTTATTGTATTTTTTGTCTTTCTTCTCAATTTTATAACGAATTGAGGTTTTTATTAAACAGCACAAGCCGTCGGTTTAATTTTTTATGCGCTGTGTACACCTATTTTAGTGTTGTCTTGAATAGAACGGATTTGATTGCATTTGGCAGCTTTCCACAATTTCCCGACGGCAATGTCACTTTTCATGAAAATTTAAATTTGCTTGAAATACACAGTAATCAATATTTTGAATTATGAGAGATGGTAGTTTTGATTTCCCTGACGCAATTTGGTTTGATGTATAATTAATCACCTATTGTAACTTAAAAGCACAAATTACGCATAGAAACTAGGCTTGGAAAATTTGCACACAGCATTCGACGATGAAAATCACTCACACGAATCGTGTTATTTTCCTCCCCGTTTCAATCATGACCGCGCGACAAAACTGTCAAATGGAAACTGCACTCGATAGGCTTTCCCGTGGACCACCGAACCGTTGGAAGATACAGAGCACCGCGAATGTCACCCGAGTGTGGCATCGATCCGACTGACGGCTGACTTTGGACTGTTGGCCGCGGGCCCTCCTGGCCGGAAGATGCTCGTACGCTGTTGCTGTTGTACGCTGAACCGACCGACCGAACCGCACACGCATACTGAACGAGCCAGGCTCTCGCAGCGGGACGCGTTCCGTCGTGGGTTGAAATCAACACCATATCCGACAGCGACCCACATCCCCTACCCTCGGCCAGCCTCCCGGGGGATGCGGGAGATCGTCGCGAATCGAGGAGGGTCGTTATCCAATTTGTCCCACTCGCACTCGCTCTGGCGCCCGCCACGGAGTTCTCGCTCCGTCCGGCCTGCCCGGAATGTGACACGTTCTCGCTTGCTCGCTTGAAAGGCACACGCCAAGCCACACGCCGCCATCTCTACGCCGAGGACGAGCACGGGTGTGCGCATGTATGCGTAATCGAATTTCTCCTCCTTGCCGGACGATTTTCCACCCCCTCGGCAGACACACTGACAGCCTCCGGACACCCCAGCCTCCTTCGCGAATGCAAGTTGAATGGGAAGCGGATAAAAATATACTCATTCACCGTTCGGCACACATACTTGCGCGTAGAAGTGGGGAAAAAGATTCTTCTTCACGGAGGCTGAGGCAAAGGAGGGTCTGGGAGGGAACTTAATCAAAATATGATATCCCTTTGCGCCAGAAGACATCAGCAAGGGAGAAAAATAAAAGAAACCCATATGAAAGAGTGTCCTTTTTCCCCTGAAAACGAACGGGAAGTTCTGTTCGTCACCTTCTTTCACTCGCGAATTTTCATGCTTTTCTTTTCCTTCATCCCTACCATGTAGCAATGGGGTTTCGGTTGTGTTGGCGCTTGCGTATCCTTCGCTGCCGATATTTGTGTTAGTGTACCCCCGGGAAGGAATGCCTAGTGGAAGGGGTGATAGAGGGAGAACCGAAATGAAGTTATCGGTTAAATGTTTGCAAGTGTTTAGTTCGATTAGAAGGATTTGTTGTTGAACAGCTGATCAATTATTGCAGAGGGAGTTTATTTTTCATACATTGGTTTATTTTAATGAAAGGAAAGTGAGTTGTTTATGTTACTGAAACAAAAAATTAATAACTAGTCAAGGAGACACCATTTAGTAGTTTCTTATAATTGTAACAATGAATTACACTTAAAGTAAAAGTAGAACAAATTTTGAAATCTAAGACGAATAACTTTTGTTTGAACTGTCATACTTAATATTACCAATAGAAATACAATTTAGTGAAAATGTTTAATCTTCGCCATGCTGCCTGTTAATGGGGGCATTTACAGGAAACAGATGATTTTGCAAGAAAAACCCCTTTCTTTCAGTTTCTCTGCCCTTTGCTTCCACTCTTCTGCGCTCACCTTTCAAAACAACCTGATTTTTCGCATGCATCCCTGTTTGGCTTCCACATGCCGACATCGACATGCGGTCCACGCTGTCACGTGCTGCGAAAAAGCAAATGGTTCCAACGCCATCGCTCCGCCCACCGAGCAGCTGGCTGCACACTACTAAACGCATTTCCCCTTCGACCAACTCGCAACAACGAGGAGTTGTTTATTATTTACACACTAAGTAGTTTTCTTTTCTTCCCTTCCGTGCATCGGAACTTGTGGGGTTTCAGAGGAAGCGAAGTTCGACGACTGCGCTACCCCTTTACTTTCCCGCTGGTTTAATTTACTCACGCAAACAATAGAAACACTATCACAAACACGCAAACCATCGCGGATGGTCTAGAACTTGGACGATTCTTGGGAGGAAGTGAGTTTGGAAACGGTGAAGTGAAGCATAAAAGAATTTAATCAGGAAGATTTTTTCTATTAAATTTATTTTAGAGTAAAGCAACATGCTTTCAGCTGAGTGTTCAAAATGTTTTAATTTTTATCAAATAAAATTACTTGGGTAATTGGAAAAGCTTCAACAATAACTTTTCGGATATAGGGATCATTGGGTTACAAATATGAGTTAAATAATTTGAATTGCTTCACTTTTTTAGTTGATGCTTTCCAGAAAGGGGAAAACGTGTTCTCTACAGTCTTTGTTATTGATTGTAGTGCATTTACGACATTTCAACTTGTCTACTGCCAAAAATAGCGATAACCCTTTTGTTATTTGCTTTATATTTCAGTAGTTTTCTTAACTTAATTTTTGGTTCGCTATCAAAATTATATTCTCCAGTTGAATGCATAATTTACCAGCTTTTCCTTGCTCGATTATTTTTTATTTCATTCTTTTTGGCAAATGTTGTTTCTATGAAAGAGAAAAATTTCTGTTCTCTCAACGTGTAATCTGAAGCAATGGTACGGTCACAAACAAGCCACAAAGCGTCTTGAATGCCAAAGTTGTTTCGCGATGCAGAATGAATAATTTTCCGTTATTTCATCTTCAACTTCCATTCATCATTTCCTAGTGCTTTACCGTAACCAACTTCTGCGAACCCGATGAAGTACCTGAAAGCCTATCATCGTAAAACAATCTATTTGATGTACAGCTGCACTTGAGACGCATTTAAATGCATTTCTTCTGCTAACTAGAGCTATAAGGTATACTTATTCACCGGGAAACAAGAACAAAAACGAAGGCCTGGCTTCTGTAAATCTAGACACGCTTACACTGTTGATGCCTCGAAGCTAAAATCCAGGGGACGGGTGAGGTGGCCAATGGCAAATAAAAAAGTCATCTCAGTTCCGGGATCAATCGGAATATTTGATAAGCATATTTTTTAATGGCAAGCGGATGCAGTCGGCGCAGAACTCGGTAGAGCACGACCAAAGCGATGCAGATGGAAGCATAAAACGAATCAAATGCAATCCGAAAAGTGAAGGTGCAATTGAAAACTGTTGCGGCCATTACCTGAAGATGAAGACACTACATTCATCCTGAGCAGGTGGGAGCAAAATGAGGATTTGCGGCGAGGAAATCATATAAATGTCCTTTGCAGAAAGATTGCAATCAGATGCAAGCAGAAGATAAATACTTCAACTAAATGGAAACGGTTATCTGCATTGACGGAAATGAAATTGAATGAGGCTTTTGCTGGAAACGGAATGCTTAGATAAAACATTCAAATTAGTTTCAGATGCAGTAGAGTGAAAAATGTCTGGACAAGAAAACATTTCATATGATTGGTTTTTATTCTTGCCTTCAGGCTTATTAATTGGTAACATCCTCAGCTTGTTTATGATAAGACATCAAATAACTTCAGTATGTAGCTTATGATGCAATCATTTTGATAAGTTTTCATAGTATTACCATCTTCTCTATTTCTAATCCATTTTCGGATAGCTCTTTCACAGGAGGTTTCCTTTGAAGTAATTGAAATTAGATCTGATTCTGATAAACAATATTAAGTCTTGGAAAAACTGAGGCAACTAAGTACTAATTCCGTGCTAAGAGCAACTAGACGAAGGTTCCACATGCAAGCCCCCAGATCAAAGCGAAGGATTAG